>JARBWK010000008.1:26212748-26685248 GCA_030556195.1 Anolis apletophallus | reverse complement strand
TTCAAGCATAAGAATGGCTTTTCCCAAGGCATATCATCTGCATTTAACCCAATTTACCATTTGGTCCTATGCTAATACAGTTACTGCAAGATTGCTCCGGCTTCTCATCTCCAGACACACACTTCTAGGACGCTTCCTCTGGGCCACGTTCCCTGCTGAATTTGGTGAGGTTTCTTCAAAGCAGCTCTGCTTGCCCGTCAGCTTGTCTAAGCAGCTCTTACATAGGAGGGCGGGTCAATAAGTCCATGACTTTTTGGATTTCCCGCCTCTTAACTGAAAGGGCAACACTGCTCTTGTCAACAGGCATCTATCAATTGACTCCTGTCAAAATTTGAACAAGCTACAGTACGTCATTTAGCTTGTGTTTGACAGCCATTGATAGCAGGCTACCGCGTGATTTGAGGAGAAAATGGGAAAAAGTGAATTTTGTGTGCTCATTAAGCATTATATTTTTGTGGGGGAAAATTACTCAAACCAAGGCTAAGCTTGATAAATACTATGTGGACTCTGCACCATCAATTTCAATAGTAAAAAGTGGCTTACTGAATTTCCTTGCGGCCGTACAAGCATGGAAGATGCCGGACATTCTGGACGCCCAGTTGAGGTCTCTACACCCGAAACAATTGAAAAAATTCACGACATGGTGTTGGTCGATTGGAGATTCAAAGTGCGAGAGATTGTAGAAACCATAGGCATCTCACATGGCTCAGTGGTTTCCATTTTAAATGATCACTTGGGTATGAGAAAGCTTTCCGCAAGATGGGTGCCACGTTTACTCATAATCGACCACAAACGCAATCGTGTGACAATTTTGCAGGAGTGTTTGGCATTGTTCAACTGCAATATGGACGGGGTTTTGCACTGTTTCATAACCGTGGATGAAACGTGGATCCACCACAATATACCAGAGACCAAACAGCACTCAAAACAGTGGGTTTCTCGGGGTGAATACGTGCCAAAGAAGGCCAAGGTGGGTTTGTCAGTCAATAAAGTCATAGCAACCGTTTTTTGGGATGCACGCAGTATAATCCACATTGACTACCTTCAAAAGGGTAAAATAATCAATGGTGAATATTATACCAACTTATTGGGTCAATTTAATGAGGATTTGAAAAAAACCTGACCGCATTTGGCCAAGAAAAAAGTTCTTTTGCACCAGGACAATGCAAGGGTGCACACATGTGCAGCTGCCATGGCAACAATCCATGAATTGGGATACGAATTGCTCCCTCATCTGCCCTATTCTCCGGATTTAGCCCCAAATGACTATTTCTTGTTTCCAAACCTGAAGAAATGGCTCGGCAGAAAAAGATTTGACTCAAAGGAGACTACGTTGAAAAATAAAATGATTTTTTATCCAAAAACCTGTGTTTCCTTCAAAAAGTCATGGACTGATTGACCCGCCCTCATAACTGTATCTTTTTCCCCAACTTCCAGTATTGGCCACAGGTGAAGAAGAATAATTACCGTAGCTAGGATCCAAATTCAGCCAGGTCTAAAGTAGATCACCTGGCATTTGCAGGCCCTATATTAGACAAAGTGAACTTTAGACCAACAAAATCCATGCCATAATAACAATTAACAGAGGTAAGAGTCATCTGGTATTTCAGATGTTATATTGCAACTCCCATAATTCCTTACCTTTGACTAGGATTGCTTGGATTGCTAGAACTAATAGCCCACCAACATTTGGAAAGTCACATGGTTTTGTTTTTGTTGTAACGGATTTGTCTAGAAATTAAACTTGTCTAGAAATTAAATCCCACATATTTTCGTGGGTAAATCTGGATCCGTCCTATTGACTCTATGGCGCCGTAATGTTCCGAGATACCAGGTAAACTCATTTGGGTACGTTAACATAGTTACTGTGTGAGTCAGTGTCTGAGTGAAGCAATTGTTCCATCAACACAATATAATTCAATTCTTAGCTTAGACTTTAATCCTAGGAATTTCTGCAAGATAGTTGCAAGAACAGATATATTTGAATCAGTGGGACCTGGTCAGTATTTCATTTTTAGCCAGATTTTTGTGCATTTATAGGGGGTTGAACATATATTTGCATTTTGTGTTTGTATTATTGAACCAATAGTGCAATGAACAGTACTGCACAACTCTCTCTGCCCGCAACGTGACTCACAATGTTCAACCTACAAAGGCTTTTAATGCAAAGTATAATATCAGTGCACAGCATCTTAAGTAAGCATTTAGAGCTGTCCCACTTTCAAATGTCAAATAACGGACAAAGCAAATTTTAAAATTGCTTAAAAAAAACTTTTTTACACCACAGAAACTGGTATCCTAATAACCAGCTCTTCATATCTACAAAGATATGTCATTTACCCCTTACAGTAAACATTATGTAGGGGTCACATTCAGTCATTTATTGTTTAGCCAGTATTGCATCACCTGAGATCCATTGGGAAGTAGCAGCCTGTAATGAAAGGACCATGACATTGACATCTCCACCCTATCCTCTGTTTGGATATCAGCCAATGCCTCAAATCAAGAAATAGTTTCTTAAGATCTACAGCAGGGCCGCCCACGAAGTCGATCGTGAGTCCAAATGAGGTTGATCGCAGGCAGATGGGGCGCTTCTGCCCTGCGCACGCTCACCCTCCGTGCGGCGCTTTTTCCGCCCACGCGGTGCACCTTCCACCCACGCGGCGCACTTGCCGCCCACAGGGAATTGCAGGAACGAGGAAGCGCGAGGCGGAAGGTGTGCCGCACCGGTGGCAGGAAGATCTTTTCGACTTGGTGGTTTTAAAAGTATCTCGCATGCTGAAAAAGTGTGGGCACCCCTGATCTACAGAGATACTCACAGAAACACCTCAGCAAGTGAGAGTCCAAAAGTGGCAGGCCAAAACCCGGAACCTCAAACAGTGGCTGATTCCAAATGAGAAACTCCCTCCTGGGCACACAGAAGACTGGGAGCAGTGGCGGATCTTAGTGTAGGCAAAGTAAGCGGCTGCTTCAGGGCGCCACGCAGCCAAGGGCGCATCTGGCCGCAGCCGCCAGGTTCGGCGCATCATGCCGAGGAAGAGGAAGCCATCTTTTGAGCCTGAGCGTCTGGCCCCACCCCCACGCTCCCTTCCTTCGGCTGCAAATGAGCATGCACAGCTCGAAGGACCAAGGCGTCTCCCTCCCTTCACCCCGGATGCACCTGATTGGCTCCTGCTGCTAGAGCAAAGGGAAGAAGGAAGGGCAAGCGCCCCGCCCCCCGGCGTCGGGCGCCATCTTGGGGCCGGGTGGAGGCCTCCGCTTCTTAGCCCACTTTAAGAGGAGAGTGGCGATGGAAAGGAGCAAGCCAGAGGTAACGACGTCCGGATCCAGAGGTTTACGCTCCCTTGGAACATGCATGGTGGGCAAACCCGAGCCAAACCTCCCTCCACCAGAAGCGCTCTGTTTTAATAGCGCATGCGCAAAACTTTCACTCATGTGCCATCGGGTCGGAGCGCTTCTGGTGGATGGAATTGCTAAACACACTCTCAAGAGGCCGAAAAAGACAAGCCAGGGAACATTTTGCAGCCAGAGGCAGGAGACTCCGTCCCGGCTGCAAAATGTTTCCCCGTCCTTTTCATCCTCTTGGGAGTGCGTTTCACTACTTCCTCCACCAAAGCGCTCGGTCCTAATAGCGCATGTGCAAAACTAGCAGTTTGCACGCATGCGCGCGTGCGCCATCATCGCTAGCCTGAAGAGCCAGGGGGCGCTTAAAAAAGGTTCGCTTACTACTATTTTTTACCTTCGTCCGGTCCTGACTGGACAACTTGGAAAACGCTGAACAGACCGCACTCTGGCACCTAGAGATGCAATCTTAACAAATGGGGCTACAAAGTGGAGTCCACAACATGCGAGCGTGGAGAAGAGCAAACCACAGACCACCTACTACAATGCAGTCTGAGCCCTGCCACATGCACAATGGAGGACCTTCTCACAGCGACACCAGAGGCACTCCAAGTAGCCAGCTTCTGGTCAAAGGAAATTTAGTATAATGCCAAGTTTTTAACCTTTGTGGTTTCTCTATATACATTAGAACTGTATTCTCAATTCTCTTTTGACATGATACATAAATAATTCATTTTTACATTTATATCTCAGCTACACCAAACTCATGCTTTTTTAAAAAAAAGCAAAAATGAATAAATATAAGGTATGGATCCTAACCTTAGATATGCACAGATCAAAAAATACTCTCCAGAAAACCCTCCTGTGTATATCTTAGGCTAGGATCCTTCCCTTTATACCTGAAAATATGCATAGTAGAATAGTAGTTGAAGGTGCCAGAAGAGGCAGTAAGAATTTCGGTTTTCCTGTATTTCGATGTTCAAGAGCTATTTAAAACAGATCAGCATTTAAGACCTGGCCATAATCTCTGAATAAGAGTTTGTGTAGTCTTTGGAGAAACAAAAAGAGCTACTCTGTGGAAGCGATGTGATGGCTCCTTTTAGTTAAGTCAATTTGCCATATTCTGATTCTTTCCCAGCAGCACAGAATCAGGAGGGCGTGATAAATAGCCCTTTTAATATTGAAAACCTGGTAATTCAGTATTTGTATTTACTGAGAACTGAGGAAAAGAATCATCACACAGATAACACATGGATAGATAAAACACGGAAAGAACAGAGATGTTATAATATAGTGCTAATTGGTGCACTAGGGCATTGCTGGTACTTAAAAGACCGAGAGCACAAGTGCAAAGGGTATAAATCTGCTTTAAATTTGCACATGCTAATTTATATCTAGACTAATTATAGATCTAAATTACGTAGATTTCCATCAATACACAAATCTGGAAATAAGTTACTCTAGTTATTTAAATTTCACAGAAGGCAAAGTCAGCCAATTAATATCTCATAAAAATCACCCGCAAATAAATTATTCGATGCATTTCCCCCCTCTCCAGATCATACCAAATGATTTGCTCAAATTAGAATGATTTTTTTAAAAAATTCAAGAAAGGGTAGCCAGACTTCTTGCACAAAAATAAAAGGAGCATCTTTTGAACTAATATGAAACCTAAAGAACATTAACCCAAAAATAAACCAAGGCTGAATCAGAAAGCTTGAGAACACAGGTCTAGGGAGTTTGATCACCTCTCATAAGTGGGGAATGCCGCAGAGTTGGCTTTATGTCCTGTCAAAACATGTAAGCTCAGCTGAAAGCTATGGCTCAACTGCTGAATCTATCCCACAAGGACACTTTTGGATCCACTTTAAGATGACCAGCCAAGGCAGAAGTCTCTTGAGATCTGCTGAAAAAGCACAGGAAATGCCATCCTTTTGGGGCTGCCAAGAGCTAACGGTTATATACCAAAAAGAGTGAAGAACGCCGTGGAAGAAACATGGGTTGCTTACCATGTAACCATGGTTCCTTGAGTGGCCCCCCCCCGCCTATTTAGCCCGTGGGAGGGGCTTCAGCCCTCACTTCTCTCTAGCGCGAGAGACCGCAAAAACAACGTGAGGGCATGACCAGAGGGGAGGACGGGTGGGCTGTATGCATTCACAGGTGACCACTCAAGGAACCATGGTTACATGGTAAGCAACCCATGTTTGCCTTTTCGTGGTCAACTGTGAATGCATACATAAGATAGAATAGCGAGCTGACTGACCTAGGCATGGTGGGTAGTCATGCCACCGCAGAGAAAAGGACTGCACGTCCAAATCCCGCCTGTCTCTTAGAAAGTATGTCCAGTTTATAATGGGAGACAAAGGTATGATGGGAAGACCATGTGGCCGCACGGCACACAGCATCAAGGGAAACGCCCCTCATGAAGGCCGCCGATGTTGAGACCGCTCTCGTGGAGTGGCCCTTTAACTGCTCTGGCGGTTCCTTCCCCGCCATTCGATAGGCCTGGCGGATAGTCAACACAATCCAGGACGAAAGTCTCTGGGAGGAAACTGGAAGGCCACTGGCGTCCTTCCTATATTTAACAAAAAGTCTGGGTGACTTCCTCACTGGAGCAGTTCTGTCAATATAGTAGGCCAGCGCCCTTCTAACATCCAGGAGGTGCAAGCTTGTTTCCATCGGTGTAGTAGGGCTTTGAAACAAAGCAGGTAGGACCAGTTCTTCAGACATGTGGAATCTGGAAACCACCTTGGGTAAGAACGTAATATCTGTCCGTAAGGTTACCCTATCCCTATGAAAGTTGGTGTAAGGGGGATCAGCCCTCAGTGCGCACAGTTCACTTGCGCGTCTGGCGGAGGTGATAGCAACAAGGAACGCAGTCTTCCAGGACAGAAAGGAAAAGTCAGTTGATACTAGTGGTTCAAACGGTCAGTGCTAACAAAACTAGCTCCAGACTCCATACCGGAGTAACAGGAGCAACTGGTGGACGAACACTTTTAAACCCCTTAAGGAAGGTATGTACAACTGGGTCCTCAAAACAGGAAGGGAGGCCCGACCTCTTGCGGTACCAGGAAATGGCCGCTAGGTAGCATTTTAAGGAGGCATGCGATAGCCCCTTTTCAGAGAGGTCAAACAAAAAATCTAATACAGTAGAATTTGAAACTCTCAAAGGGTCCAGCCCCTTGGGGGTGAGAAACCGTGTGAACCTGGACCATTTATATTTATAGGCCTTCTTAGTAGAAGTCTTATGGGCCGCCTCCACGATCGCCAAAACTGGCGCTGACAGCTGATCCAACGCTGTCACTCTGGGGGGTGCACCCTCCAAGCTGTGAGTCGCAGCTTCTCGACCTCCGGGTATAACACCTGGCCCTGTTGCGCCAGGAGGAGGTCGGCTCTGCGAGCCAGAGGAACAAACTCCCCCTTGGCCATCTCCAGAAGCAGGGAGAACCATTGCTGGCGGGGCCACCACGGCGCAATGAGTATGCAGCGCGCCCTTTCCCTGCGGAGCTTGGCCACCACCCGCAGGAGTAGAGGAAACGGTGGGAAGGCGTACAACAGGTCGTGGTCCCACGGTATCAGGAACGCGTCTCCCAGACACCCCTGTGCTAGGTTCGCATGCGTTCTGGCGCAGAACGTGGTGCACTTCTTGTTCTGTCCTGTGGCAAAGAGATCGATTCGTGGGGTGCCCCACGCCCAGAACAGCCGATCGACCTCCTCCTGGTGTAGCGACCACTCGTGGTGGGCTAGAGGAGTCCGGCTCAACGCATCTGCCAGGACGTTCTGTTCGCCTGGGAGATAAGTTGCGAGCAGGTAAACGTTCCTTGCGATGCACCATTCCCAGATGGTGATTGTCAGAGACAGAAGGGTTTTGGAATGTGTTCCCCCCTGTTTGTTTATATAAAACATGGTGGTCGTGTTGTCTGTGACCACATGGACCACCCTGTTGACGACCAGTCTCTCGAAGGAGAGGAGCGCCCTGTGGACCGCCAGGAGCTCCAGCACATTGATGTGTAGCGAACGTTCCTGTTGGTCCCACATGCCCTGGGCCACCAGGTCGCCAGAATGTGCTCCCCAGCCCGTCATTGATGAATCCGTGGTGATCATCACCGACGCTGTTGGAGGGCTGAATGGCATCCCCGCGCAGACTTTGGTTTGATCCAGCCACCATAGCAGGGAAGATTTGACCAATTGCGGAAGGCACAAAGATGTAGACGGGTCGTCCGTCCTGGGATGGAAGACCTCCAGGAACCACGACTGCAGGGGCCTGAGGCGTAACCTGGCGTAGGGTGTTACAGCCGTCGTGGACGCCATGTGTCCCAAAAGGACCTGGATCTGTTTGGCCTGTAATGCAGTGCTGTGGATGGCCTGCAGCAGGAGGGCCCGGAGGGTATGGAATCTGTCGTGGGGCAGGTAAGCTTTCCCTTCCGTGGAGTCCAGCACTGCCCCTATGAACTGGATCCGCCGCGTGGGGGTCAAGTGTGACTTGTCCGCATTCACCACCAGATCTAGAGACTGGAGGAGAGACAGTGTGGTGAGTATGTTATTTTGTACTCGGATATGGGAATTCCCAATGATGAGCCAGTCATCTATATACGGGTAAACCGTTATCCCGGGGTGCGGAGGAACGCGCCACCACCGCCATGCACTTGGTGAACACGGGGGGCGGTGGCCAACCCAAATGGGAGGACATTAAATTGGAATGCCCTATCGCCCACCAAGAACGCCAGGAATCTGCGGTGAGGAGGTGCAATGGCGATGTGGAAGTAGGCGTCCCTAAGGTCTACTGTGGCAAACCACATACCCGTATCCAGGAGGGGGAGGATGGAGGACAGAGTGACCATCCTAAATTTCTTGGGGACAATGAATTCGTTTACTCCCCTCAGGTCCAGAATGGGCCTAACTCCCCCATCCCTCTTGGATATTGCAAAATATCTGGAAAAGAAACAAGCCGTATGCAAATAGGGTGAAACAGGGGATATTGCTCCCTTTTTTAATAAATTTTCAACTTCCTGCACCAGAACAGGAGATGGAGGTGTAGCCCGGATCTGGCCCACAGGGGGAGGGCATACAAATTCAATAAAGTAACCGCCTCTGACAATGCTCAGGACCCACGAGTCCTGAGTGATAGAGGCCCAAACGGCATAAAAACAGCTCAGCCTGTCCCCGAAAAATGGAGAATCCAACTGGAGGTACTCGGGCGAGTTCAACAGGGAGGGACTAGGGCCTCCCTCCCCAACAGGGAGAGGGGGGTTACCCTCGGGTTCTTCCGCACTGGATGCGTCAAAGACGCCGCTTAGAGGCAGGTTGGGGCTTGGAGGCCCCTTGGTAGGGCTGCTGATAGGGCCTGTTGTTGTTGTAGGGCTGTCTGCGGCCTCCCCTGTAGCGATTATTGCCCAATGTCTGGCTCCTACCCCCTCCACGGGAGTAGCCCCCAAAACCCCTGCGAAAGGAGTTACCGGAGGGTTGCCACCTCTGCTTTGGCTGCTGTGCGGATTGTGGCGGAAAGCCGAACCGATGGGCTGCCTGACGGGTCTGATGTTTCTCCTTTAAGTCCACATCGGTTCCCGGGTTGAACACCCCGTCATGGTGCATGGGTAAGTGCAAGTGACTTCCCCTCGTCGGACAGCGTCGAAGATCGCAGCCACGCATATCGGCGCATTGCCGTAGCATTCGCGAATAATCTGCCCGCAGAGTCCGCCATATACTTTGCCAAATCTTTTTGAAATTTAGCTAGCTGGACTGCCTCCGTTGAAAAGGGCCGGGAGAACCTCTGCTCACTTGGAGGCAATTGGTCCAAAAATGGGGCCACTTTGTCCCAGAGGTAAGATTGATACCTCGCCATGTAGAGTGCATAGTGTGCAATCCTTGCAAATATGCTTGCCGAAAGATGGGCCTTCTTTCCCATCGTGTCAATTCGCCGTCCCTCTTTATCCAAGGGGGCAATGGCGGAGCCTTTGGATCGTTTGGACTTGGCAACGTCCACCACCACCGTGTTAGGCTTCTGCGGCCGTAGCACCCAATCGGCGGTGGAGAGGTCCACCCTATACAGGGCCTCCGCCTTCCTGGATATAGCCTGGACAGAGTACGGTGGAACCCCAGGAACGTCCATTAAGGAATGGTGATAGTGGAACCGCGGTGGGTGTCGCCGCTCCCTGTTCCTCCGGGGTCCAGCTCGGATCCTGGACGGAATCTCCAGTTGCAGTCGCAGGGAGTTCCAATGACGACATCATGCGTCCCATAGTGGCCATAAATTTTGCGAAGTCCGAGGGAAGCTGGGGCTCCTTATCTGTTTCCCTTAAGGCCCGCTCTCCTTCCCCTTCCGTGTCAGAGGTATACACATCATTATCCTGTTCTAGAATAGGCGGATATGGAGGGGATTGACTGAATTTGCAGCCCTTCCTGCATCACTGGAGTCGAGGGGACAGCAGGGGCGCAGTTGAGGCAGGCACCTGTGGTGGAAGGCTGGAGAGCGTTCCCGATACCGCAGTGGGTTGTGGGGGCATTTGAGGGGCATACAGACCCCCTGCTGAGGCCCATTGCGCACCCGAGGGTGGGACTGCAGGGGCGAAATACACCAGTTGCCCCATTGCATTCAGCTGCCAAAACCCCTGATTAGCACCAGGCATCAGGGAAGCAGGAGCAGCCGGCATCGGAGGGGGAAGGCCAGGTGGGGTGAATCCCTGGATGGCACTCATCCCCAACGGAGCAGAAGCGGCCGGCATCGGATGGGGAAACCCGGATGACATAACACCCGGTCCCGCATTCACTCCTGGTGCAGGCATCGGAGGGTCTGCCCATCCCGGTGACGGGTTGCTTCCCCTCGGTAAGGGAGACCAGCGTGAGCGCTTTCTCCCTCTCCTCTCTGGCTCCGGGGAAGAAGAGCAGGACGAGCTTGATCGCTCCGCAGAGTGGCGGCAGCGGCGGCGCCGACGTGATTCCCGGCTGTCATGCCGGGAAGGAGCTCTTGCTCGCCTCTCTCTAGCCCCTCCCTTTGGGGAGGAGGGGGCGGAGTTTGCGACGGGGAAAGGCCCGGCGGGGGCGGGGCCTCCGTTCCCGCCAAAACCGAGGTGCCTTCAGTTGGCAAAGAAGGCTGGGCGCCATCTTTAAGCTCCGTTGTCTTCCCTTTCCTTGCCTTTTTCTTTGAAGGAGCCGCCATCTTCTTTTCCTTAGTAGGCACCTCGTCCACTGCTGTTAACTCAGAGAATTGGTAGGGGGGCCCCCCTGGCGACACAGATTTCTCAAAAAGCAAGGCTTTCAGTCTGATCGCTCGGTTCTTCCTCGTTTGTGAAGAAAATCGTTGACATATGGGGCACATATGAGCCAGATGCCCCCCCCCCCCCAGACACGCCAGGCAAGAATCATGGCGATCATTGTCTGGCAAAAGATTAGGGCAGGTAGAACACCTCTTAAAGCCCGTTGTCAGAGACATCTCGAAGTCTCAGAGTAATGGTCAATCCAGTAGGTGGGACAAGACAACTCACTAACGATGCACGATCCGAAGTCAGGCGTAGGAGAGTAGAGTAGTCAGGTTCAGTTCAGAGGTCAGTAAATAGTAAGGTCAGTCCGTAAGCAACAATCTGCAGTAGTAATTTCCTTAGAAATCACCAAAAAGCAAGAGGGTTCTCTCTATCTGCTTCACTCGGCGCGGACGGAGAGAAGTGAGGCTGAAGCCCCTCCCACGGGCTATATAGGCGGTGGGGGGAGTGATGGGCGGGGCTTCAGCGAGGCTTTTGAGTTTTATTCTAGAGGGTTCCGAATCATATCTGCGCAGGCGCAAATATCTTATGTATGCATTCACAGTTGACCACGAAAAGGCAACATGCGAATCAAGAATAGTGCTCCACAGTCACCTATGTATCCACCACCAAGACACAATACTTGGAAGGCCATCATACTCGGGCAACGAAGGATCACTTCGTAAGTAAGTAAAGTATCAAAAAGAGGGGAAATGAGTTGACCCCATGATTCCTGAGGGCATGTGCTGGATCCAGGCCTTATTTCAATCCCATGGAGGCAAAAATGAAAACTAAGGCTGCATTTATCTAGACCAGGGGTGCTCATTAGGTAGATCGCGATCTACTGGTAGATCGCGTAGGGCATCCTGGTAGATCGCAGGCAGGGCGGGAGGAAGGCTCAGTCCTGCCCCCACAGGCTCCCGACGCCGCCCAGGTGCAGAAGGAGGTTGGACTGGATGGCCCTTGGAAGTCTCCTCCTATTCTAGGAACCCGTTGTTATTAGTAGTAGTAGTAGTAGTAGAGGCTGAATGGCCATCTGTGAGGAATGCTTTGATTGTGTTTTTCCCTTATGGCAGGAGGTTGGACTGGATGGCCCTTGGAGGTCTCCTTCTACTCTAGGAACCTATTGTTGTTGTTGTTACTATTATTAGTAGTAGTAGTAGTAGCAGAGGCTGAATGAATATTATAATTATTATTATGAATAAATTCAGGGGCTTATTATACTCACATTTAGTTGAATTCAGTCTTAAAATATATTATATGGCTCTCACTGAAATAAATTTCTAAATATTTTGCTTTTATGGCTCTCTGAGTAGTGGGTCGGTATTTCATTTTGACTTGGTTGTTTTATAAGTAGCTTGCATGCTGAAAAAGTGTGAGCACCCCTGGTCTAGACTTCTTAACTTAAAAAGGGGAAATTGCAACATGATGAAAGGACATGATCCCATGTGCAAAAAAGAGCTCTCAAATCAGGTTTGTCAATAGTGGACAATTCAGATCATAGAAAAGTGCTAGGTTTTCCATGACATAAGACATCAAAAGCCCTTTAAAGGGTTTCCCCCCCTTGATAATGACTTGCTTTGCTTTTAGCGGAAGATACCAGACATTTTCGACACCAGTGGTTCCCAGTCTGTGGTCAGTGGACCACCAATGGTCCGCAAAAAGTAAAACATGGTCCACGGCCTCACTGTTACTACATCGTTGCAAAGAGAGCAACTGGTCTTGCAAAACCCTCTTATAGTGGGCGAGCAGATGATGACTACTGGATGGCGTATGTTCTGTATCCGAAACTGGAGCTGATGTGGTCTA
Source organism: Anolis apletophallus (assembly GCA_030556195.1). NCBI lineage: Eukaryota > Metazoa > Chordata > Lepidosauria > Squamata > Anolidae > Anolis > Anolis apletophallus. Next base: position 26,672,862 of record JARBWK010000008.1, on the reverse strand, counting down.
TCGAATGCAATTTTCTAAATTAGCACTCCAAATAACCAAACCGAATCTAAAGTTGACCAAAAACTGATTCATAGCCTTTTTGGTATTAATGTTGGAAAGTGATCCCGGGTCAAAAGAAGAAGAAGAAAGGTTGGGAACCACTGTTCTACACCTTAAAATAAATGTATCTTGGGATGAACTTAGAAATTTAAGGAAGTGATGAATATATTAGTTGCTTACCGGTAACTGTAGTTCTTTGAGTGATCCTATGCGAATTCGTACCCTTGCAATATCTGTGGCACACAGAGCAAACCGGAACCTTCTAGAATATAAAATTGAAACATTAATGGTAGCTCCGCCCCTCCCTATATAAACCCCACAGCGAAGCCATCCCCTCACTTCTCAGGCACAAAGCCAGATCGAGGAGGCATGACCGGGGAAGGAAGGGCGGGATGTACGAATTCGCATAGGATCACTCAAAGAACTACAGTTACCGGTAAGCAACTAATATTTCTTTTTCGTGATCCTATGCGAATACGTACCCTTGCAACAGATTACCAAGCTACCAACCTTGGGTGGCGGGAGTCATGCCACCGAGGAAAAGAGGACTGCTCTGCCAAATTGCGCCTGCTTCCTGGAAACGGAGTCCAACTTGTAGTGCGACACAAACGTCAATGGATTCCTCCAGGTTGCAGCACGACACACGGCGTCCAGCGGAACCCCCTTCAGGAACGCTGCAGATGTCGCCATAGCTCGAGTGGAATGGCCCCTAATACTCTGGGGGAGTTCCCTCTTAGCTAACTGATATGCTAGTTGGATAGTAGCAACAATCCAGGCCGACATCCTCTGAGAGGAAACCGGCAGCCCCCTACTATCCTCTCTATATTTCACAAATAGTCTATTTGTCTTTCTGAATGATTTCGTTCTATCTAAATAAAAAGCCACAGCTCTCCTTACATCCAAATAGTGAAGAGAGCGTTCCAGAGAGGAACTAGGATTCTGGAATAGAGCCGGCAAAACTAATTCCTCCGACATATGAAAAGATGATACCACTTTGGGTAGGAATGTCAAATCCGTGCGTAAAACTACTTTGTCCCTATGAAATCTGATGTAAGGTGCATCTGCTCTTAATGCACATAATTCACTGGATCTTCTAGCGGAGGTAATCGCTACTAAGAATGCTACCTTCCATGTCAATTTAGGCATATCAATTGTGGCCATTGGCTCGAACGGGGGTCTAGTTAATGCTGTCAAGACAAGATCGAGATCCCAACCCGGAGCAAGGGGAGCCACCCTCGGGTTTTCCTTAGAGAATCCCCTAAGGAAAAGTTTAACAAGGGGGTCTGAAAAACACGAAGCCAAACCCACTTTCCTCCGGTACCAGGAGATAGACGCTAAATAGCATCTAACAGAGGAGAGAGTTAGGCCCTGTTCAGCTAATTCAGCTAAAAAATCTAAAATTGCTGGGATAGAGGCTGACTTCGGATCCAAATTCCTACGTGCCATGAAGGCAGAAAATTTTTTCCACTTATACGTGTACGATTTCTTTGTTGAGTCCTTATGGGCAGCGTCTATAAATCGCTGTACTGCTAGAGATAAAGGCTTCTCAGGAGCTATCGGAGTGGGCGCAGGCGCCAGGCTGTCAACCGTAGCTTGGCCACTTCCGGGTACAAGACTCTCCCCCCCTGGGATAGGAGGAGGTCTGGCATATCCCTGAGTCTCAGGTAGGTTTCTCGGGACCGTTGAAGGAGAGGGGCAAACCAAGGCTGACGAGGCCACCAGGGTGTCACCAGGATGCAGTCCGCGTTGTCGTTCTGGATTTTGGACAGCACCTTAAGTAATAGAGGGAAAGGGGGGAAGGCGTAAAGAAATCCTTGGCCCCATGACATTAGGAAGGCATCCCCCATACAGCCTGCTGAGCTGTCAGGTCTACATCGAGCACAGAAAGTATTGCATTTGGCATTGTCCCTGGCCGCGAAGAGGTCGATCTCGGGAAATCCCCAACGGTTAAAAATGCGAGATGTTTCCTCATACGCAAGGGACCATTCATGGTGACCGACGGGGGATCTACTAAGAGCATCCGCTACCGTGTTTTCTTCCCCAGGGAGGTGGATTGCTGAGATATGAATTCCCCTATCCAGGCACCATTCCCAGACTTGTAGTGTTAATTTTAACAGAGAACGTGAATGGGTCCCACCCTGTTTATTAAGGTAAAACATCACCGTAGTGTTGTCTGTCAACAAAAGTATCGATTTGCCGCTAAGCACCAGTTCAAAGGCCTCCAAGGCCCTCTGCACCGCTAAAAGTTCCAGAAAGTTGATGTGGCGCTTAGCTTCAGACGGAGACCAGTGTCCTTGAGCTACCAAGTCACCCGAATGGGCCCCCCAACCCGACAAAGATGAGTCCGTAGTGACCGTGCGGGTGGGTGAGGGGGCTACAAAAGGTAGGCCACAGCAGACATTGTCGGGGTGTAGCCACCAGTGTAGGGACTGGACCACCTGAGGGGGGAACTCGAGAGACATAGCAGGGTCATCCCATAACGGGTCAAAGCTAGACAGCAGCCATGACTGAAGGGGTCTTAGCCTCAGTCTGGCGTATGGCGTGACCGCAGTCGTTGACGCCATATGTCCCAACAATGTTTGAACCTCATGGGCAGTAACCTTCGGGGCCTGTAATGCCTGTCTGACCAGATTCGAGAGAGCCAAAAAGCGCTCCTCGGGGAGAAAAACCTTTTCCTGAACCGAATCCAATATGGACCCAATGAAGGGGATTGTTTGGGATGGTCGTAGGTTAGACTTCTCCAGGTTAACTATCAACCCTAACTCCCTAAGGAGTGATAGTGTAAAATCGATGTCGAGAAGGAGCCGGTCTCTAGACGGTGCCGCCAGAAGCCAGTCGTCCAAATACGGGTAAACCGTGATACGATTGGTTCTCAGATGGGCGGCGACCACGGCCATGCACTTCGTAAAAACCCGTGGGGCCGAGCAGAGACCGAAAGGCAAAACATTGAACTGAAATGCGTCCGAGCCCACCATAAAAGAGAGGAATCTCCGGTGTTCAACAGCAATACTGATGTGAAAGTATGCGTCCCGAAGATCAATAGTGGCAAACCACAGACCTTTATTTAAAAGGGGTAAAATTGAAGACAGTGTAATCATCTTAAATTTCTTTGGTTTTACAAACATGTTAACATTACGGAGGTCCAGAATAGCCCTGGATCCTCCTCCCTTCTTTGCAACTAGAAAATACCGGGAAAAGAAACAATTGGGGTATTCACTCGGTTGAACAGGCGAAATAGCCCCTTTTTCTAATAACGTGCGGATTTCCTCCAGAACTGGTTGCGAACTCGGAGTGGAGACAAGCGATCCTAACGGTGGACGTTCTAAGAACTCTATGCTGTAGCCCTGTCTAACAATTTGTAGAACCCACGAATCGGTAGTGATACCTAACCACGTATCATAGAAGGGGGCTAGCCTATTTAGGAAGAAAATAGGACCTGGTTCTGGCACAACGGTGCAAAGTGCGGGGCTCTCAGGGGCGGGGGTTGGGAAGGTTGCCGCATCTGTGGAGAGAGTAAAAGAGGCAGGGTTCAGAGACTAGAAACGCCTTTTGAAGCCCCCCTGGAATTTGGGTTTACCCTGGTAGGGCTTGTTTCTTTGTTGGGGGTTGAAGCCCTGGCGCTTACCCTGCTGAAACCTGCTGGGGCCCTTATAGCCAAACTTGTAGCCGCCACCTTGTTGGCCCCCATAATTCCTTCTGTAGAAGGGTTGTCGACCTCTACGCCTGTTGAAAGGCTGGGAGTGTTGAGGGAAACCGTAGTCATGGGCAGCCACCCGGACCTCTTGTTTGGACTTTAATTCAGCATCGGTGTCCGGGTTAAAAAGCCCTTTGCCTTGCATGGGCATGTCCTCTACTAGGGTCTTGCCCTCCTCAGATAGGGCGGCCGTGCGGAGCCAAGCGTGGCGGCGTAGCGTGGTGGCTTCAGCGAAAAGACGGCCTGATATTTCCGCTAGGTGCTTCCCCAGGTCTTTCTGGAAGCGCGACACTGCTAGAGCTTCTACCTGCAGCGCCTTAGGGAGGTGACGGCGCTCAGGCGGCAGCAGTTCGATGTAGGGCAGGATCCTATTCCATATATACGTCTGATACCCGCTGAGGTACGTCGCATAATGGGCTACTCTATTAACCAACCCCGCGGTGGTGTGTACTTTCCTCCCTACCATATCTAGCTTCTTGCCCTCCCTGTCCGCTGGGGTGGACATGTTACCCCTAGGGCGGCTGGACTTGGTCAACTCTGTGACCACCGAGTTAGGCTTCGTCGGGCGCGCCAGCCACTCGTAGGCAGAAAAATCTACTTTATAGAGGGAGTCCAGGCGCCTGGGCACCGGGGTCACCAAAGCAGGTGACGTGTCCGGGAGGGAGGCGAGCTTAGCCAAGAAAGGAAGAGGGGGTACCGCTTGGGGGGTAGGGACCCTCTGCTCGTTCGAGGGGAACATGTGGTCCTCCACCGTATCCACTGCCTTAGGGGTGGGGAGGTCAAGGGCCCTAACGAGCCGTTCCATCATAATTAAAAAGTTGCTAAAGTCAACAGGGACCTGGTCCCCATTAGAGTCCAAGCCCTCAGGATCCGGGTCCTGTTCGTCGCCTGAAACATCAGTGTCCACTGGATGATCATTGCCCCCTGGATCCGCGTTGTGGGCTGGCAGCAGTGCTTGTCCCCACTGACCATGTCCTTGTGGAGGCAGTGCCCCCATCTGCTGGGGCTGGGGCTGTGGCGGTGGCATGGCCTGCGCCCTAGAGGTAGAGGGCTGGGGCACAGATGGAGGCCCTTGGGGTTGCGCCAGAAGTGGCGCTTGCGGCGGAGGCGGCCCCACGTAGACAAAGCCCTGGGCCGTCCAGCGCCACAGGGAAGGGGCGTCCGCTGCGATGCCTGGAGCAAAGGCAGGTGCTCCTCTCCGGTTGTCCTCCTGTCGTCGCTGCCTCCGCGCTGCTCTGCGGCGTCTCCGACGTCCACGGGAGCCCGAGGAGGAGGAAGATGAGGAGGAGGTAGAAGATGAGGAGGAGGACGTCGACGAGGGCGACCGACGTCGGCGGCGTCGGGAGCGGCGAGATGGGCTCCGGGATCGCCGAGGCGCTGGTCGACTTGCTTCCGCAGGCGGGGCCATGGCAAGCGAGCCCGATGCGGCCGGAGGTGCGGGCGATGTCTCCCTCCCCGTCGACGTCGGGGACAAAAAGACCGGCGTGGGAGGCTGGGCTCCTGCAGCTGCCTGACTCGATAAGGCGGGTGAGTGCGGCGGCGGCGGCGGCGGGCGAGCTGTCAAAGACAGCTGAGTAGGCGCCTCCGAGGTCGAAGCCGGGCTTCGCGCATGCGCGACCTGGGCCTCGCGCGCCCCCGGCTCGATCCCGCTGCACATCGCGGCTTCCTGCCTGCCGCTCAGGTTAGGCTCCGGCTGCGGAGGAGGCGGCATCAGCAGAGGCTGCGGTGGCAGCGCTGCTCCAATAGGTGAAGGCCCCTGTCTCTCCTTAGGTGGAGGGGAAAAGAGGGCTGCCGCAAGCACAGTTTGCTGTTCTTCTTTTCGCGCCCTTTTTACCGGCTTCTTCTTAGCCTGAGGGGCTTGGCGGCCATCTTTGGCTTTGGCCGGCTTGTCCTTTTTCGCCAGATTCTCGGCCAGCGGAGCCTCCGGACGTGGGGAGGTAGGATCTCGGTCAGCCCCCGCGCGGGGGGGGGTCAAGGCCGGCACGTCCATTGCAGGGAGGAGGCTCGCGTCCAACAGAGGAGGCTGCGAGGGCAGAAGGGACTTCTCATACAGGGCCATCCTCAGCCTAGCCTCCCTGTTCTTCCTTGTCTGGGTGGTAAAGGCCTTACAGATCTGGCAGGACCTGGCCAAATGACCCTCACCCAGACAGACCAGACACAGTAGATGACCGTCGGTGTCAGGTAGGATATTAGGGCACTGGCTACATTTCTTGAACGATGTAGTGGCCATTGCGACTGTCAACCAGGGTCAGACGGCGTCAAGGGATATAGTCTATAGAGTGGTCAGTCGAACGGAGGTCAGTACCTTAGGTCAGAGTCCGAGAAGTGTCCAGAGGGTTGAGCAAGAGAGAGGTCGTCCAGAAAAAAGGTCTTTTAGTCTATAGAGCAGTCCGAGTGTTATGAAGGTTCTCCTATTGCTTTGTGCGGAATAAGAGAAGTGAGGGGATGGCTTCGCTGTGGGGTTTATATAGGGAGGGGCGGAGCTACCATTAATGTTTCAATTTTATATTCTAGAAGGTTCCGGTTTGCTCTGTGTGCCACAGATATTGCAAGGGTACGAATTCGCATAGGATCACGAAAAAGAAATATGATATTTTATACTGCTTCAAAATAGATATGGGGTACAACCTAGTGACAGCAGGATTATGTCAGTGTTGTTAAGGGTATATACAAGGTGAATATAAAATGAATTTGCCCATTCATCTCTTTCTGCTATAAATACCTTTGGGCAATGCATGTTTGAGAGTAAACTCCATTGAATGCCATGAGCTTTACATCTAGTTATACATGCATAGCGTTCTAAACAGGAAGGGGGAATTGTTCTCTCCCAAGTCCATTTCATCAGTTAAGCAGCTCTCGTTTGCAGTCCAGGCTCATTAGCTGGCAACAGGAGGAAGTATTCCAGCCCTTCTTATGCCGTCTGCAGGCCAAGCAGCAAACCCTGAGCATTTGCCAGGCAGAGCACATTCCTGCTTACATTCTCAATGAAGAGATTGTACAAATAAGGAAGCAAACAATCTCCAGTCACGCTGACTTTCAGAGCAGGCAAAATAACAGGTGGGTGAGTAAAAGAGGGAGAAAAATCGCCCTGTGCTTACCAAAAAAGGGGAAAGAAATGCAAGGCAATCAGAAAAAAGGTGGTTTTAGGACACAACTACTTTAGCGATTTAGAAAGTTATACCAAAATTGTAAAAGGTAACTACAAAAATATTATATTCTCATTGAAATATTAGTATTATTTGCTGTTTAATCTTCTACATGTTTATTAGAAGCTGGATTCATCCTGATACATTTTGGTATGCTTGAGTCCTGCTGAGAATTATATGTCAAATTGACTCAGTGGTTCCCAGCCCATGGGCCACGGGACATAAAATAAGACCTGCAAGACATGCATTTTTAAGCCTGTTCCTGAGGTTATTTGGGGGTGGTGATTCAGAAAATTGCATTGGATAGACCAGGGCTGTCCAACTTCTACCGGACCTGTGGCCGGAATTCCGGTTACTGATGACCTGGGGGGCCGAAGGGTCTGCCTCCGCCCCCGGCTTTGCCCCCTCCCTGGCTCCACCCCCGCCCCACCCCAGCTCCGCCCCCTCCCCAGCTCCGCCCCCTCCCCACCTTGGAGGTGTCTGTGGACGACACCGGGGCTTTGACTTGGAGGTAGAGATGAACACCAAAATCCCAGTCTCAAGTCCTGGTCCCTGCTTTGAACTGGATTATATTGCAGTGTGGACTCAGGGCCCTTCACACAGCCATATAAACCAGAATACCCAGGCAGGAAACCCCACAAAACCTGCTTTGAACTGGATTATATTGCAGTGTGGACTCAGGGCCCTTCCACACAGCCATATAGATTACTGCAACGCACTCTACGTGGGGCTGCCTTTAAAGACAGTTCGGAAATTACAACTAGTCCAACGGGCGGCAGCCAGATTACTAACTGGAGCTACATACAGGGAGCATACCACCCCCTGTTGTGTCAGCTCCACTGGCTGCCTATCCACTTCCGAGCTCAATTCAAAGTGCTGGTCTTGACCTTTAAAGCTCTATACGGTTCTGGCCCTTCTTACTTGTCCGAACGCATCTGCCGCTACATCCCACCTCGTAATTTAAGATCATCCGGGGAGGCCCTGCTCTCGCTCCCGCCGACTTCTCAAATGGACTCAGGGCCCTTCCACACAGCCATATAACCCAGAATACCTGCTTTGAACTGGATTATATTGCAGTGTGGACTCAGGGCCCTTCCACACAGCCATATAACCCACAATACCTGCTTTGAACTGGATTATATTGCAGTGTAGACTCAGGACCCTTCCACACAGCCATATAACCCAGAATAAGAACATAAGAAGAGCCATGCTCAATCAGACCTCAGCCCATCTAGTCCAGCATTCTGTATCACACAGTGGCCCAACAGTTGTACACGGGGATCTCGAGCAGAAGAATACCTGCTTTGAACTGGATTATATTGCAGTGTGGACTCAGGGCCCTTCCACACAACCATATAACCCAGAATACCTGCTTTGAACTGGATTATCGGAGTCCACACTCATATAATCTGGTTTAAAGCAAATAACATGGGATTTTATTCAGATGTGTGGAAAGGAAGTCAAATAAGAAGCCAGGGCCCTTCCACACAGGCCTATAACCCTGAATGATAAGGCATAATATTCATTCTGCCTCTGCTAATAATAATAATAACAACAACAACAACAACAGGTTCCTGGAGTAGGAGACCTCCAAGGGCCATCCAGTCCAATCTCCTTCTGCTATAAGGGGAACACACAATCAAAGCATTCCTCACAGATGACCATTCAGCCTCTGATGATGATGATGATAATAATAATAATATTAATTACAATGGGTTCCTAGAACAGGAGACCTCCAAGGGCCATCCAGTCCTACCTCCTTCTGCCATAAGGGGAAAACACAATCAAAGCATTCCTCAGCCATGTTGAATCAAACTTGGCAGACTGAACTCTCATGAGAGCAACAGAAAGTACTGAACCTTGAGTTTGGGAGTTGTAGTTCTCCTCCATCCAGAGAGCACTGTGGACTCAAATAATGATGGATCAGGACCAAACTTGGCACAAATCCTCAGAAGAGGAGGAAGCCGGGAGGGAAACAAGAAGACAGGAAAGAGTGCCGAGGCAACAGGGAGGAGGGCGAACACACACACACTTTATTTGCCGCCTCCCCTTCTTCCCCCTCCCTTCCCTTCACCTCTGCTTGTCTGCCTGCCTGCCTGCCTGCCTGCTTCTTCAGGTTTGTGGCCGCCGCGAAAGGGAAGGCCGCAGCCGGTCATCCCCAGCCTCATGGAGGGAGGAAAGTAGGAGGAGGAGGAGGAAGGGAGCCTGCTCCTCCTCCCTGCCCCGCCCCTCACCCCCCCCCCATGAAAAAAATTAAAAATATTCAAAAAATATTCAAAAAAATATTCAAAAAATAATAAAAATATTTTTTAATCTTAAAAAGCAGATATCTTGCAGGAGGGTAGGGGGCCGTGGGGAAGGGGCTGGGGGCCGTATACGACCCGCAGGCCGCCAGTTGGACAGCCCTGGGATAGACCACATCAGCTCTAGATTATTGAATATTTATTTATTATTTCGATTTGTATACCTTCCTTTCCAATTGGCTCAGGATGGTTTACAGCATATTGAACTACAGAAGAAGCATAAAAACAATAAAATCAAGACAAGATAGTATCCACAATATTCTGCCATAACCAAGGGTAGTTAAAGGCTAAAAGCCTGCCGGAAGAATGCCGTTTGCAAGCTTTCTGAAAAGTCAGCAGCTCGCTGAGTGCTCGCACTTTAGGTGGTAAACTATTCCAGGGCCGGCGCGTCCATTACACGGACGAAGCAAATGCGTAGAGCACCATCTTGTGGCATGGGCGCTCCACGCAGCGCGTGGTGTTCCGCCGCCTGCCAGCGTCCTGCCGCGCAGCTGCCGTAACGGTCGCTGACCCGGCCGCATGGCCGCTCCATGCGGTGGGCGGTGGAGGCCCCGCTCCTCGCCCTCCTCGGGGGCCCCGCCGCTGCCCTCGCTCTCCCCCTCGGCAGCGGCCCCGCGCTCCAGCAAGGGGAAGGGGCGCAGCAAGAACTCTGCGTGCTCGGAGGCGCGAGGCGAGCCCCAAAAGCTGCCTCCTTTTGGGGCTTGCTGCTTGTGTGCGCGAGGAGCGCCCATGCACACACAAGCAGCAAACCCCAAAAGGAGGCAGCCGTGGGCCGCAGCGCTGCCTGCTTTTGGAGTTTGCCGCTTGTGTGCGCATGGGCGCTCCACGCGCACACAAGCAGCAAGCCCCAAAAGGAGGCAGCTTTTGGGGCTCGCCTCGTGCCTCCGAGCGCGCAGAGTTCTTGCTGCGCCCCTTCCCTTGCTGGAGCGCGGGGCCGCTGCTGAGGGGGAGAGCGAGGCAGCGGCGCGCCCGAGGAGGGCGAGGAGCGGGCTTCCAATGGCCGTGCCCCTTCCCTTCATGCCGCTAACGCCGACGCCGCGCCGCGGAACTGGCCCTATGCTTCCTCCCTTCTCTTTCCTTCCTCCCTCTCATCCTCCCTCCCTTCCCTTCTCCCTTCTCCCTCCCTCCTTCCCTTTCATCCTTCTTTCTTTCCTCCTTCCCTCTCCCTCTCCCTTCCTCCCTCTCTTTCTCCTCTCTCCCTCCTTTCCTTTCCTTCCACTCTTTCCTCTTTTCTTCCTTCCTTCTTTCCTCCCTCCCTCCTTGCCCCTCTCTTTCACCTTCCTTTCTTGCCACCCTTTTATCTTTTCTTCCTTCTCACTTTCCCTCCTCTCTTCCCTCCCTTTCCTCCCTCCATTCCTTTCCATCCTTCTCTTCTTCCCCTCCTTCCTTCCTTCTCCTTTTCTTTCCTCCTTTCCTCCTGGAGGATGTTTAACTGGGAGAAGAGAAGATAGAGAAGGAAGGTGAGAAACATGTTGGACTGGATGGCTTTAAGTATTTTCAGTTGGTCATGAGGGTTCTGTGTGGGAAGTTTGCCCCAATTCTGTCTTTGATGGGGTTCAGAATACTCTTTGACTGTAGGAGGTGAACTATAAATCCCAGAAACTGCAACTCTCAAATGTCAAGGTCTATTTCCCCCAAACTTCATCTGTGTTCATATTTGGGCATATTGAGTATCCATGCCAAGTTTGGTCCAGATCCATCATTGTTTGAGTCCACAGTGCTCCCTGGATGGAAGGTGAACTACAACTTCCAAACTCAAGGTCAATGTGTCCACCAAACCCTTTTAGTGTTTTCTGTTGGTCATGGGAGTCCTGTGTGTCACGTTTGGTTTAGTTCCATCATTGGTGGAGTTCAGAATGCTCTTTGATTGTAGGTGAACTATAAATCCCAGCAACTACACTCTCAAATGTTAAGGTCTGTTTTCCCCAAACTCCATGTTGCAAATAAATAAACAAATTATACCTTATACCTTTTGTTATCAAGCAATTTGGGGGGGGGGCAAAATAATGTTCGCTTACCATTTAAAATTACCTTCGTCCGCCCCTGAACTATTCCACAAGCACGGTGCTGCCACAGAGAAGGCTCTCTGTCTAGTTGACAGCAAACGGATGATACGCAGGGGCGGAATCTGCAAGAGGTTGAGGTCTTCTGATCAGAGAGATCTCTGGGGAACATATGGGAGTAGACGGTCCCTTAAGTACACCGGCCCCAGACCATGCAAGGCCTTAAAGGTCAGAACCAACACTTTGAAGATGATCTAGTGCTCAATTGGTAACCAGTGCAGTCATTGCAGGTTTGGAGTGATGTGAGCCCTGGCCGGAACTCCAGCCAGGAGTCTCGCTGCTGCGTTCTGCACCAGTTTGAGCTTTCGGATGACCGACAAAGGAAGGCCAATGTAAAGGGCATTACAGTAGTCTAGCCTTGAGATGACAGTTGCCTGGATTACCATGGCTAGGTCATTTCCGGAGAGATAGGGTGCCAGTCGCCTAGCTTGCCGCAGATGGTAGAAGGCAGATCTGCTTACAGTGAAGACCTGAGCCTCCATCATCATCAGCGGGTCGAACTGGACCCCCAGGCTCTTTACTAAGGGTGACGAGTGTAGTGCCTCACTGTCCAGAGCAGGCAGCCGGAGCTCACATCCCCCCGGGTGACCCAGCCAGAGGATCTCGTAGCCAACCAGTCACAGCTTCCAGGCAGTGTTGGAATCAGGCACAGAGTCTGGTCGACCGTCCATCCTCAGCACCAGCTGGGTGTCATCAGCGTACTGATGACACTCCAGACCAAAGCTCCGCACCAATTTGGCAAGGGGTGGCATGTAGATGCTGAACAATAAAGGGGAGAGAATGGCTCCCTGAGGCACCCCACCACTTATGTGGAGCCTCTCAGAAACCATACCTCCCCTCTCCACTCGCTGGCCCCGATCAAGGAGAAAGGAGGAAAACTATTTCAGGGCAGTCCTCCTAACCCGTGTCATGGCCAGACGGTGGGTTAACAATGCGTGGTTGACTGTATCAAAAGCTGCCGTGAGGTCTAATAACATGAGCAACGCTGAACCCCCTTGATCAAGTTGGCAGCGGAGCTGGTCTGTGATGGCGACCAGCACAGTCACTGTCCCATGCCCAATACGGAAGCCGGACTGGAAGGGATCTAGTCCGGCTGTGTCATTTAGGAACTGCTGCAGCTGGCCCGCTACTGCCCTCTCAATCACCTTGCCCAGGAAAGGTAAATTCGACAGTGGGCAGTAACTGGAGGGAGCCGAACGGTCTCCATTTTTTTCAGTAGCGGGCTCACCATTGCCTCTTTCAATCCCACTGGAAACACTCCTTGCTCAAGGGAGTAATTAACTATCTTCAACAGAGGGCCACGTAACCCTTCCCAGCAGGATCTAACTAGCCAGGAAGGGCACGGGTCGAGGGAGCAGGTGGTTGGTCTGGCTGCAGTCATGATCCTATCGACAGCCTCTACGTCCAGGAGATGGAACTGGCTGAGAGTGGGCCCATCGAGTGGCCACGGAGTCTCGAGTTCATTTACTGTATCAACCGTGTCAGGAAGGTCCCAGCGGAGCAGTGAGATCTTGTCTGCGAAAAAGCTCTGAAAAGCCTCAGCTGAAGGGGTCAAATCATTACCATTTGGGACAGTAGGGACCGTCGTCAAAGACCAAATGATATTGAACAATTCAGCTGGGTGTGAGCTAGCAGACTCTATCAGGGAGGCATAATAAACTTTTTAGCCTCCTTGATAGCATCCTCATAAGCTTCTTTAAATAGCTTATAGGTTGATCTCACCGCTTTGTCACAGAGTTTCCGCCACCCGGCCTCTTTTCCCACTTCATCGCTCACAATTCCTCGGTAAACCAAGGGGAGCGATTATTGCGGTTTTCTTTGGGTGAGCATATGGCAGCTATTGGATGGCATATGTTCTGTATCAGAAACTAGAGCTGATGTGGTCTACCCAATGCAGTTTTCTGAATCCAAATAACCAAACCGAATCTAAGGCTGACGAAAAATTATTCAGAACGCTTTTGGTATTAATATTGGAGAGTGGCCCCTGGCCAAAGTGGTCCCTGGTCAAAAAAAGGTTGAGAACCACTGCTATAGATTATGTACCAAGACATGTAATTTACAAACTCCAGTAACCACATTTAGGACTACTCTGAATTTGGACTCTTGTGCTCTTATTTCTATGTGGATGAAAAAACTGTGCTTTTAAGTTGCCTCTTGATAAAAGTCTTCTTATAGGATAACCCAAAATATATTTCTTCCTGGTGAAGAAAGTCTTAATGCACTGTCATGTCGATTTTCTATGACAACACAGAAATCTTTGGAGACCTCAGAGAAGAAGGATTCATAAAATAACAAGTATTCTAAAGTGGTTGAGGGAGTCTCCAGCTGACAAAGTTTCAATTGTTTCATCTGCCTGCATCTCTTTGCACCAAAGAATGTTTCCAAATACATTTTATTTCTGTAAAGTAATCTTCAGCAGATTGGCACAGATCTTGCTCTCTCACCCTGATAGAGCTCACAGATTTGTTGTGAAGAAAACTGCACCTTGGATCCTCTACAAGCACAAGCAAAATTGCCTTTACCAAACTGCAGGAAAGGAGATTCCACATGAACTTTCTAACTGTGAGAGCTGTTCAGCAGTGGAACCCTGTGTCCCGGAGTTTACTTAAGGGAGACCATCTTGTGCTCTTAGGAATCATTCGAGACAACCCTGAATTGAGAAAATCGTTTTTGTATTCTCTAATGCTTGTGACCAAGAGGCTAAAGTTTTGGCAGGGATGTTTGCGACTAGATCAGACTGCAACACACTGCAACTTTCAATTGCAAATTGCCCTCTGCTGTCTGCATTCTTCAAGCACCACCTGCTCTTGCAAGTCGCCAGTAAATAACTTGCAGGAAGTCAGTAGCATATCAACAGCTGCCTTCTCAATGCTGACTTCGCCTCATTTCCATTATTCGGAGGAAGGAACAGGGCTCTCAAAAGACCGACTTTTTTGTTGCTTAGATATAAGGTTTCTTTTGAATAAGTAATTTTAAAAGGCATGATTAAATGGAATATGATACATACTATAAGGCTTTAAAGATGTGGATGTGGTAGAGCTATACACATGGAGTAAGATCTGTTTCTGTGAAACTCAAAAAAATGCACATCTGAGTAGTCTGCGAGAAAAAATTCAACTAGTGATAAAACCCAAGTGGCCCCCCTCTCTATATATATATGTGTGTGTGTGTATATATATTCTAGAAGCAAATTAAAACCAATCAAATGTCCCTTTGCATAAGGATGGAGAAGCTGAAGAACCTAGATTCCGTTCTCAATGGATTCCTTCACAAATGTTCCCTTAGAGCAAAGTTGCAACATGGAAAATGTTCACTTTGGCTCTATTCTTCTCAGGATGGACTGTTTTGTAAGGCTTGATCCTGTGAAAAACAGCCTGGGCAGCTGCTCCTCCATGCAGACTTGCAATTGTGGAAGCTCATTAGGATTCCCCGGAGCAGCTCCCTCCTCCTCGGCTTAGGAATGCCTCATTAGACATTCAGAACTCAACCCCTTCTTTGGAGCCCTGTGTCCAGCTGGTCCTCGCCAGAGTTTATGGGGTTGGAATTAGCCATCGCAACAGATAGCTGCTCTTTTTTGCCTGAGCACAAAGCTGGTTATACACATAACACTCTCTCACAGACAATATCTGTATTTATTTGGATCCATAATTGAGCCTTAGCTCTCATAAACAGAGGTTCTGACAGTTGCTCCCAACTTTTCCACATTTTCAAAGTCTGTTATGGAGTCATGAATCTACAGAATCTGGACAAGGATGATATAAAGCAGTGTTTCTCAACCTTCCTAATGCCGCAACCCCTTAATACAGTTCCTTATATTGTGGTGACCCCCAACCCTAAAATTATTTTTGTTGCTAATTCGTAACTGTTATTTTGCTACTGTTATGAATCATAATGTAAATAATTAAATATCTGATATGCAGGATGTATTTTCATTCACTGGACCAAATTGGGCACAAATACCCAATACACCCAAATCTGCACACTGGTGGGATGGGGGAGATTGATTTTGTCATTTGGGAGTTGTAGTTGCTGGGATTTATAGTAAACCTACAATCAAGGAACATTCCGAACTCCAACAACGATGGATTGAACCAAACTTGGCACACACAACTCCCATGACCAACAGAAAATACTGGAAGGGTTTGGTGGGCATTGATCTTGAGTTTGGGAGTTGTAGTTTACTGTGGACTCAAGAAATGATGGATCTGGACCAAACTTGGCACAAATACTCAATATGTCCAAATGTGAACACTGGTGGAGTTTGGGGGGAAGTAGACCTTGACATTTGGGAGTTGTAGTTGCTGGGATTTATAGTTCGCCTACAATCAAAGAGCATTCTGAACTCAGCCCACAATAGATCTGCACCAAACTTGGCACGCAGAACTCCCATGACCAACAGAAAATACTGTTTCCTGATGGTCTTTGGCGACCCCTGTGACATCCCTTTGTGACTCCCCCGCCCAAAGGGGTCCCAACCCTCAGATTGAGAAACACTGATATAAGGGAATTTGTATCCTTGACTCCCCTAGCACAGCATGCAGGACACGATTAAATCAAGAGACTTTGAGCTATCTACATGCAAGACTGAAGAGTTGAAAGACATACTTTTAAATATCAAAATAGCATCGGGTTTTGGGTTCCTTTCTAAAAAAAAATGCCTCCAGTAATCTGTAGCAACTAAAAGTTAAACTTAATTTGCAAAACTCAAGGTATTTTGAATGTCACTAATTAACAGCCTCACTTCCAGCACCCGGAGGAAAACAAGGCCGCTCTTTCTAACAAAGCAAAGCCTGAGTTAGCAAAACTCATTTGTTCGGAGACATAGCCACACGTTAGGACAATAGATGCTGATCTGTCAAACCTGACAGCTTTGATATGCTAATGGAAACATTATGCTCTACATTTTTTTGTTTTTGGGATACTCCTTTATACCAATGCTTTATAAGTCTAGTTTGGGACTACTTTTCTACATTAAATTATATATTTACCATCGCTTCCTATTACTATAGTGATGACAAATTGACATTTTTAAAGCCTTTGAGAAAATGTAAAAGGCGGCAGGTTCTGTTAATTCTTAACACAACATACATCAATTTGCAACACACTTTTAATGTTCACGGGAAATGGAACCAAAAGAAAACCTCCCAAGATAATGTGATCCTTGTCTCATTTTCTTCTCTGTGCCATTCAGAGAACTTGGAGTCCTCATGTACAAGTTAAACATGAGCCAATAATGTCATTCGGCAGCAAAAAAAAAAGCCAATGGGATTTTGGCCTGCATAAATAGGAGTATAGAGTATAAATCTCCCTCTATTCTGTTTTGGTCAGACCACACCACTGTGTCCAATTCTGGGCACTACAATTGAAGAGAGATGTTGACAAGCTGGAATGTGTCCAAAGGACGACAACTAAAATGATCAAAGGTCTGCAGAAGAGAAGGCTGAGAGGAGACATGATGGCCATGCATTATTATGTGAGGATAAGTCATAGGGAAGAGGGAGTAAGCTTGTTTTCTAGGACACGGAACAATGGCTTCAAACTACAGGAGAGGAAATTCCACCTGAACGTGAAGAACTTCCTAACTATGAGAGCTGTTCAGCAGTGGAACTCTCTGCCCTGGAGTGTGGTGGAGGTTCCTTTTTTGGAGACTTTTAAACAAAGGCTGGATGTCCATCTGTCAGGAGTGTGTTGAATGTGACTTTCCTGCTTCTTAGCAGGGGGTTGGGCTGGATAGCCCAACAGGTCTCTTCCAACTAGAGTTGTGATCTACAGTTTAAGCAGCTGTGGTCTATACCGCTATAGTCTGATATGTCTGATAGTATTTTTTTTGTTTCAGCACTTTGATAATATTCATCCCCCAATCAAGCCATCTACGAAGAACATGTTCTTGTTATATATTTCATATTTCTACAGATTACCCTGTGAATTTTAGGAATGAATTATGGCTGAACCTCAAAACAGGATTCTAACAAAAAGGGTCAACATTATTTAACTTTGCTTAATTTTTATGTGTGTACCTATACATGTGGAAGCGACTGGTACCTTCTGTACTAAAATCAAAGGTGCTGACGACTAGCAAGTGGTTTCTCTAGAGAGAGAAAACCTTAATCTGTTTGTGGACTGGGATAACCTTTTCCATGGAGAAGCCCATTTACATTCTGAGAGCGTCTCTTGGCTCGGCCTGACTCTTAGCAAGGCCTCTTGGGTATTCAGAAGGCTTTTATCAGAGGCAGCAGCCATGCACCTTCTGGAGGAAAAGGATTTTTCCACTGCCTTTTAGGCCTCGATAGCTTCAGTTACTGTCATCCACCTTGAAAGGGCTTGTTCTCAAAAATAAGTTGCAGGTGGAGAAACATGTTATAATCATCTCTAAGTGTGAGTGTAGTGTTGCAATCATCTTGAAGGCTGGAGTAGAAAGCCTTTTATATTGCTCCATGCACAATAGAGGTTGGCTGCCACATTTGATTCCGAGCGCTAGCATTAGAAATGTCTTCAGCAGCCTGGTCTCAGCATCCCTTAAGGCAGTGTTTCTCAATCTTCCTAATGCCGTGACTCCTTAATAAAGTTCCTCGTGTTGTGGTGGCCCCCAACCATAAAATTATTTTGTTGCTACTTCATAAATGTCATTTTGCTACTGTTATGAATTGTCATGTAAATATCTGATATGCAGGATGTATTTTCATTCACTGGATCAAATTTGGCACAAATACCCAATACGCCCAAATTTGAGTATCGGTGGGGGTTGGTTGATTTTGTCATTTTGGAGTTGTAGTTTCTGGGATTTATAGTTCACCTAAAATCAAAGCGCACTCTCAACTTCACCAATGATGGAACTGAACCAAACTTGGCACACAGAACTCTCATAACCAACAGAAAATACTGGAAAGGTTTGGTGGACACTCACCTTGAGTTTTGGAGTTATAGTTCACCTACATCCAAAGAGGATTCAAACAATGATAGATCTGGAGTAAACTTGGCACAAATACTCAATATGCCCAAATGTGAACACTGGTGGAGTTTGGGAAAAACAGACCTTGACATTTGGGAGTTGTAGTTGCTGGAATTTATAGTTCACCTACAATCAAAGAGAATTCTGAACTGCACCAATGCTAGAATTGGGCCAAACTTCCCACACAGAACCGCCATGTCTTGAAGGGACTCCCTGATGTGAGCTTCCCTCCAGCCTCACGCGCTCTCCCTCGCCTGCACATGCGCACCACGCTGCCATGCATCGAGCATGCCTGCTCTTCCCTCCCCACTTGGAGTCTCAGAAACAGCCCTCCCCTTGGCTGAGAGGTTGGCCAATCACAACGGAGAACTGTTTTGGTGGGAGGATTTGCCGTCTGTTTCCAAGAAGGAAGAGAAGGGCAAGCGGAGAGATCTTCAGCCTTCTCTGCCAAAGGGGCTCCTAAGACCATCTGAAATATATGTTTTCTGATGGCATTGGGTGACCCCTCTGAAACTCCCTCGCGGCCCACCCAAAGGTCCTGACCCCCAGGTTGAGAAATGTTGCCTTAAGGAAATCCCTTTTTTAAAATTCAAGCCTCAGTCATTATACGGAAGTATAGCCACACTTTGAGAGATAATCCAAGAAAAAGGCAAGAACAACAGTCATTCCACTTCTCCAACCAGAAAACTGAAGTAACATATAGCATTAAGAAAAAGGTTATTGCATTCTCTGTATCCATGGTTTCAAGAGGACAAGATACTACCCAAATCTAGAGAACCGGATTCCAAAACGGCTAACAGTTTTATTTATTCAGATTCCATGTAGCAAATGTCAGATACAGCAGATAGTCTAGAAAAATACATTTTTAAAAAATCTTCCGCAGACCATGTCTCCTGTAACAAAATCTCCTGAAACCTATTTTACAAATCAATCTATAATATTAATGTAAAAAGGAATCTTGAAGTTCGGCATTTTCATTATATCCAGATATCCATCTATTCAAACATAGGGTTCTGTTATTTATAGGCGTTAGAATTTGCAATACATTTACCTAATGTAGCTCCTATACATATTAAATAATATCAGAGGCTTTGCTTGTAGTGCATTAAACACTGAAGCAAACACACTCAGTGTTATTCCAGTACCGGTTGCATTGCAATTGCTTGCATGCATTGTAATCGCCATTGAAAAGTGCAGCTTTCCCAAATAGTTCATGACTGTGCGGAAACTCTGAAAAACCATTGATGGAGTAATAATATCAGTTGCTACTTTACACATGATAGAAATAGAAGACCAGAAAGTATTCTGAGACAGTTCCGTTTTGTATATAAATATTGTAAAATCCAAACACAGTACAGTCTTCACATCCAAATTCACTACCACAGGTTCATACCAACAATTCAGTGTACTCTTTATACGTTAGGATTGTTTGGTACGATTTCATTTCAGACCAAAGTGTAGACCAAACATATCCTGGAAAATATGAATTTTATTAGCTGAAAGCTCCCGATTCATCACAGAACATATAGTATATATCCTTCGTCGGATATATGTACCATTTCAGTATCTGAAGCAATGCTACTGTGCATTCAAGAGAGCCAGCATGAATCTGTGCCACAAAGTTAAAACAATACCAAGAACGAAAAAGCAGACCTCTTGTGAGGAATTTCCACTGGCCACTGTTAGCAATTATTTAAATCTGCCAAACGAAGAGAAAGAAAAAACCCTGTGAACAAGATATAGGAATTATCTTACAGGCTGAACAAGCACACATTGAAGTTATTCACTCAAAATGCCCGTGGAGGTTTTCCGAGTCAGTTGAGGGGCTTTATCGTCCCCAAAAAGCAAGTGGTGAAACCAGCGTTAAAAATAAATGGAAAACGCTTTTCCAGATGATCCAGACTGACATTCAGATTTAGCTTCTCTCACTATGGACTCCAGTGTGTATACATCTATATCCGATCTGAAGTTTTAAGTCTTACTGAAAATATATATGTATATATATACACACTTTGAGACAGTCACAATAATTAACTGTAAGGAAATTCAAAGTTTCGGTATTTTCCACCAAAAACAGAAAAAGAAAATTCAGCTAAAACAAAACACTCTCTCCCCTCTCCCACAAAAGTGCAAAAAACATCAAGTTGCTGTTTGGTCCACAAATAGCGCCACGTACAAAAAGAGATGCAGTTTCTGCCAGAACAAGAGTAGTAGTTTTTGTCGTCTTTCTCCTAAGGCCAATTTCACAGGGAAATTCAGCGTCCAAAGATGGAGTTCAGTTCTAGTAGGATTAGCTCTACAATCTGGTTCTGATACACGGTGTGAACAGCTATGTTACATGTCTCTTTTTCTGGTTTTAACAGAGTTGGGCCAAACACTATGGCTATGCTCTGATAGGTCATTCGGTTCCGCTCCCCGTTTTCTACAATTCTGGAAAAAGAAAGGGATACGTATATCAGATACTAAAACGAAAAATAACTTAATCAAAGTAACATCTGTATTACATGGTGAGACACACATTTTGGTGCCTCAAACAACAGACCCATTCCTATGTTTACTTGACTTGCTGATTCCAAAAATGGCACCAGTTTTCCCCTATTAGCTCCAGTTTTTGAGATACAGAATATATGGATCTGTCAGTTACCATCTGCTCACCCACAGAAAATCATGACAACCATTATACACCACATTGAGTTCCCTTGGGGAGATAGGGTGAGTTATAAATAATAATAATAGTTTATTATCATTACTGTTATTATTTGATACACAACAAAATGAGTACACAGTAAACAAAATCATTATGCTGGCTTTTGTATCTGATCACACGCCGTACACTTCCCAAGTGTCTAGGACTGTGTGATGTATCGGCAAATAATGCGTACAGATTAAAGTAAAGTGGCCTTTGGCAACTGACTGATGGTAATTTTGTCAGTGCCGACTGTTTTTAAGTGCAGGCAAAGGTCTTTAGGCACTGCACCCAGTGTGTCGATCACCACTGGGATCACCTTGACTGGCTTGTGCCAGAGTTATTATTATCATTATTATTATTTCTAAGTGCTGATGCGGTCTATCCAATGCAATGTTCTGCATCAGCGCCCCAAATATCAGCGTGTGTATTAAGTATAATGTTCCAAAGTCTCTGATGTGTACATAGACCTTTCCTGCTGACCTGGATTCTTATGAGGATAAAGTAATTCCATTTTATAAAAAAGAACCTACAATGCAATGGCATCCCCTCCCTGAGTATATTCTTACAGTTAAGATTCCCTATTAATAAAATTAATGGCACAATCCAAGTTTATAAGCTCTAGAGCTCTACGCTAGCCCAGATTGTGTCATTAATTTTATGGATTGGAAATCCTACCTATAAGAACTTCACATTACAGTTAGTTGGACCATTTCTCAGTGCCGATGCTTACAAATATGCAAAACAATCCCCTACAATGAGCTTCGTATCACACGTCTACACTCCTTTATACTGTGCTAGCACTCAGTTTTCGAGAAGTCGAGTGCAAGGAGCTGGCCTGGAAGGACAGGCTGACTTTACTTGTTCATCATGAGAATAATAATAACAATTACTCACTTCTTGAGATGTCTGAAGAGTACTTGCATGGTATCATGGTTTGGCTTTGGCAACTGTTTGATCAGGTCTTTTACAGCATGAACGCGCTGCCTAGGTTCTTGTTCTGTACAGGAAAGGGAAAGAGGACCTCTATGCATCTTTTGATCGTAGGACATAAGCTAATATATGCTGCCACCTCGTGGCCAAAGTTGTAATTACTCATAACAATAAAATAATTGCTATTGGCCTACTTGCAGCATTAACTAGCAAAAGCATTAAGATTCTTTACTATCCCTACAAGCATAAGGAGAGTAACTTAACAAGGTATAAATTGCTAGCAGACACCATATTTTATTTTTTCTCTCCTGGGGTTTGACTTCTGTGCTTTGGAAAACCAGAATTCCCCTTTGCTGATAATAATTCCCTCCCTGAAGCAGGGGAAACAACTTTAAAGGGTTTTTTTTTTTGTTCTCCTGGGGTTTGACTTCTGTGCTTTGGAAAACCAGAATTTCCCTTTGCTGCTAATAATTTCCTTGGGAAAACACACTTTGGAGGCCCCTTTGTCTACCTGGGGTTATACATTGTACTTCAGGAAACTAGAAATCTAGTAATCTAATCTTTTTATTGGGGAACAACACAAAAAAAGTTTGGAGGCCCCTTTCCTCTCCTTGGGCTTACACGTACTTTTGGAAACTAGAAATCTACCAATGTAACCTTTTCCTTGGGGAACAACACCAAAAAAGTTTGGAGGCCCCTTTCCTCTCCTTGGGGTTACACGTTGTACTTTAGGAAACTGGAAATCCAGTAACCTAATCTTTTTATTGGGGAACAACACAAAAAAAGTTTGGAGGTCCCTTTCCTCTCCTTGGGCTTACACGTGGTACTTTGGGAATCTAGAAATCTACTAATCCAATCTTTTTCTTGGGAATCAACACAATAAAGCTTTGGAAAGACCCTTTCCTCTCCTTGGGCTTACACGTGGTACTTTGGGAAACTAGGAATCTACTAATCCAATTTTTTTCTTGGGAATCAACACAATAAAGCTTTGGAAAGACCCTTTCCTCTCCTTGGGCTTACACGTGGTACTTTGGGAAACTAGGAATCTACTAATTCAATCCTTTTCTTGGGAATCAACATAATAATGCTTTGGAAGGCCCCTTTCCTCTCCTTGGGCTTACATGTGATACTTTGGGAAACTAGAAATCAACGAATCTTCCGACTTTTTTGGGAAAATTTCGGAAATCATTTAAGAAACGAATTGCCAGTGTCCCCTACATCTGAAACAAGTTTTGAACCATTTTTTCCTTGATCAAACAAGTCTAATAACTTGTAATGACAAAATGTATGGGGACACAACATATCTCATGAAACCATTTTCATATATACTTTTAAAATATATGATTTATTCCTTATTTTACATAGTAGACCTAGGTCATGTATGGGCAAACTTCAGCCCTCCAGGTGTTTTGGACTCGAACTCCCGGCTGTTAGGAATTGTGGGAGTTGAAGTCCAAAACACCTGGAGGGCCAAAGTTTGCCCATGCCTGACCTAGAAGTTTCTCGTTATGTTTGCACAAAACACCAATAAGCTTCAGCCCAGACACAGTTTGGAAAGCTCTGCTCTGCTCTAGGTCACAGTCCAATACTACACCATGATGGCTCTCTTAAAGTGTATAGTGCTTAAATAATATATTATTAGGTTACACTCATAGCATTTTACAAACAATTTGCAACATACATTCTTCTCAACCTAACAATATCTTCAATGTTACTGGCATAGTGCTAGTGGGGAGGATAAAGCAAATACACTATGATGTTTTAGGGCTAGCTGCTGAGTTAATAGTGCAAGTGGGATGCAAGTGATGGCATCCTGATGTTTAGATTCGTCTCTTATTTTTGTACAAACTCTTAATTGAAATTAACTAGACGTTCACACGATGAAAAGTTTCTTTCATGAAATACTTACTGATAGCATTGACAAAATCATTGAAATGGCTGAAAGTGAATAGTGGCTCTGGCAATTCTCTAAAAAACATTTTCAGGGCTCCTGTAATGACATGGATGTCTTCCCATTTACTGTCATTCAAATCCAGTTTTTCATCTGAAAGAGAAAGAAACATGTTGTTGGCTGGTTCAGCTACCTCAAAAAGAGCTCCAATTGGCATGATTCAAACTATTAAAACCAACGTTTCAGTGAAGCAACAAATAATGTAAAAATATTAAAGCTAAAGATTAAAAACATTATAAAATGTGGTTCAGTGTTTGCCAAGATCACCATTTCACCTCAGTGTTTCAGAATGAAAACATAATGTGTTAAGCTCTGCTGTGTCAAGCATTTATAGATCAAGGACTAACTCACTATAGCTCTTCTTTATCAATTAGGAACTGAATCACTAAATCCATTCTTTAGTTGGTTGTTATTAAGAGGAACTTACCGTGATTAACAGCAAATCTTAATTTCTGTATTACCGCAAGATTTCCGCTAACTCTGTACAACCCATCAACATCCAATCCTGTAAAAAATTACAAATTTGTTATGAGGTTATAGCTTTTTAGTTCTGATATAACACATACATTTTCCTAATGTTTAAAAATGCAATGTGACCACAGGGCTTTTTAACATCTCCAAACACATAAGAATACTTGGCTTTCTAAAGTTTCAAGAGAAATATTCTATACATATAAAGAGGAACAATAACTGAGACAAACTACACTTGCATTTCATACAGAACGACTATTCTGCCCAAACAGGATTTATTTTACAAATATGCAAAAGCTTAGTAAATTCAACACCAACATTGTTCAGAATTAGTAAGAAAGTTGTATCGTATTCTTACCATGTTCTTCAACATGGTCAATACATAGTTTCACAAATGTTGGCACCGTGGTGTTCTCTCTTTGACACAAGCTGCTTAGATTGCAACCAAATACTTGATCTGAAAAATGGGGAATGAAACAGCGTTTGCAAGTGAAGAACACAACAACAACAACAACAACAACGCTTTATTTATAACCTGCCCTATCTCCCTGAGGGGACTCAAGGCAGCTTCCAGTAAAATAAAACACAGTAGCAAACATTCAATGCCATATAACAAACATATATATACACACACACACACACACACCAGACACAATGAATGTTAAAATAACAACTTAAATAAACAAAGCATAGTACATCCCAAACTTTTACAACGTACTAAGTTCTTTAAAAACTCTTTAAAATGTGACTAAAATAGAGCAAAGATAGTGTACAGCTAACAGATGAAGGTAGGATTTTTTGGTGCAGGGTTCCTGGAGGCACTGCAATACCAGGCTGATGCATGGAGTAGGCAGAGTAAGCCCCTATTCCAGTGGTTCTCAACCTTCCTAATGCTGCGACCCCTTAACACACTTCCTCATGTTGTGGTGACTGCCAAAAATAAAATTATTTTCGTAATACCTAATTTGAATACAGGTGATTTTGGGGATGGGATTGATTTTGTCAATTGGAATTGGTAGTTGCTGGGATTTATAGTAAACCTACAATGAAAGAGCTTTCAGAGCTCCACCAACGATGAAATTGAACCCAACTTGGCACACAGAGCTCCCATGAGCAACAGAAAATACTGGAAGGGTTGGGTGGGCATTGACCTTGGCTTTTGGAGTTGTAGTTCACCTACATCCAGAGAGCACTGTGGACTCAAACAATGATGGATCCGGATCAAACTTGGCAAGAATCCTCAATATGCCCAAATGTGAATACTGGTGGAGTTTGGGGGAAAACAGACCTTGACATTTGGGAGTTGTAGTTGCTGGGATTTAAATTTAACCTACAATCAAAGTGCCCCTTGAACCCCACCAATGATAGAATAGGGCCAAAGAACCCCCATGGCCAAAAGAAAATACTATGTTTTCTGATTATCTTTGGCAACCCCTCTGACACCCCCTCGTGACCCCCCCCCTTTCCAGGGGTCCCAACCTCTAGGTTGTGAAACGCTGCCCTATTCCATCTCCCAGGTCCAAAAATTCCATTTTTAATATATAGTCCTCTAATAGAGGACATATCACAAATTAAATTGATGAGAATAGATACTACACTTGCTCATAGTCAAAAGACCGAGAAGCTATGGATTTTGCTTTCTAAGTGGATTCCGTGATACAGAGCTTTCCCCATATATCAGGAAAAGGAGAATGAGAAAACCTCAGAATCATAGGCAAAAGTCTGAGTTGGTCACCTCTGGCTTGTTACTTTTTCCTTTTCTAAATTGATCAGCATCTAACTTAGATACAGGCAGTCCCAGAGCTACAAACATCCAACTTGCAAACAACTCATAGTTAAAAATAGGGATGAGACAACAGGAAGTGAGATAAATCTACCCCTCGAAAGGGAATTTCACTCCTGAAAGAGATATAATGGGGAAAAGGTCCCTCAACTAAAGATTTATCTCCAATCCTGGTCTCCACAACAAGCCATTTTTTTTCAAAATCCAATTATCACAGGGATAGAAAGTGAGATGAAATCTTATGAACAGGGCCACAGATAGCAAAATAAACACTTCCTATGCTATTAAAAGCTAGAACTGTGTATTTTAGCTAGAGTTACACTTAAAAATGTACTTGTTCCATCTTACAAATACAAATTCAACTTCAGAACAAACCTACAGAATCTATCAGAGTCTAGTTCAATGTACATATCTTACTGTATTTCTACTTGTAAAAATCAAAGGTTTCACATATCTTTAAAAATGAAATTGTCATTCACAAAGATGAACAGATTAATAAAGGGAAGCTTTGTGTTTGAGGGGCTGAGCTGTTGGGTGCCCCTGCGCAACAAACATTTGCAAGGAACAGGAAAGAAAGAAAGAAAGAAAGAAAGAAAGAAAGAAAGAAAGGAAAGGGAAAAGCCGCCCATCTACTCAGTGCCTGCCCTTATTACTTTATTTGCCAATTCCAAATATAAATAAATATCACAAACATTGTCTCAAAAGAAAGGGAGGGGGCCTCACCTTTGATGTAGCCTTTTTCACGGACTGCTTGTAATGTAG
This sequence comes from Anolis apletophallus, assembly GCA_030556195.1. Taxonomy (NCBI): domain Eukaryota; kingdom Metazoa; phylum Chordata; class Lepidosauria; order Squamata; family Anolidae; genus Anolis; species Anolis apletophallus. Next base: position 26,646,082 of record JARBWK010000008.1, on the reverse strand, counting down.
GCCTGCGGGTCAAAAATTTCTTCAGTTTTGTTTTGGTCTTCTTCTGTTCAGTAGAATCAATGCTACCAGATATTTTTATAGCTGAAAAAAATGCATTATGTTTTAAGTGTATTGAGTGCTGAAATTGCAATTCTCCTAGAGAGGGGAAAAAACCTGTCACATAGCAATATTAAAAAGGCTATGCTTTGTGCTACCAATTGTATGAATGCCCAACAAGCAATTTCCACAGGTTTATGGGAGAATGCTGAAATTCACAATATAATTGCAACACTAGACTTCATTTTGTAATGCATTTACAAAGTTTGCAGAAGACTGTTAGTATTGTGATTCTCACATGGAGCCCCCGGTGGTGCAATGGGTTAAACCCTTGTGCCAGCAGGACTGCTGACCGAAATCCGGAGAGCAGGGTGAGCTCTCATCTGTCAGCTCCAGCTTCCCATGCGAGGACATGAGAGAGGCCTCCCACAGGACTATAAAACAACCAGACATCCCCTGGGGAACGTCCTTGCAGACAGCCAATTCTCCCACACCAGAAGTGATTTGCAGGTTCTCAAGTCGCTTCTGACATACGCACACAAAAATTCACATAATCTGTTGCTTCCATTAACTCAGTAGACTCTGACTTCCTACAAAAAACATTTACTTATGCACAGAATGGAAATGAAGGCCTGACACTAGTTTCAGAAGGATCTTGGCAGACTGATATAAAGTTTCTAAAAGTTTCTAAAAGAATTAGCTTACTAGTGCTTCCTTCAAACCTGATGACACACCCCCTTCTTTGAAATAAATATTAATCACTGACAGAAAGGTCTTTAGCTTCACTCAGATAAGTAAAACTAGTGTAAATAAACACTGACAGCAATTTTTTAAAAAATGACAGCAATTGACAGCTGACGAAAAGCAAACACAGACACCTGTTACAAGAATACAGACAAAAACTAAGTGGGAAAAGAGCAACATCTAGTTATCAAGAAATGTTTTCCATTAATAAGATGCTACCTACAAACAATTTCTCATCACTATGCAGAGTCCAGAAATAAAATTTGTGTTGAAAGAAAAAGCCAAAGCAAAGGAAATGCCACATACAGCGAAGTTTTTTGGCATCTTTGTGGTCCTTTTCTTTGTCTTGTTTTTCTACCCCAGGAGAATCTGGCACTTCATCCTCCAATGCTTCATCGGACTCTGCTGCCTATTGAGATGAAGGGAAAGATTCAACTAAGAATACTTTATGTAATGAAGAACACTGTTTTACAATACATTCAATTAAATCACTACTTCATAATGAAATTTAGATATCATGATCTTATAAGTGTTTCAATTAACTTTCAACAGGTTCTCATCCTCATAGTATATATCAATTGCTTCTGTCAGTGGAAGGTTAAGGAGCTTTGTCCTAGTCTATGACTCAAATTCTTTAGGGGCAGAGAGTGGCGCAATGAGTTAAACCCTTGTGGTGCTGAACTGCTGACCTGAAGATTGGCAGTTCGAATCCACAGGATGCAGTGAGCTCCCGCTGTTAGCCCTAGCTCCTGCCAACCCAGCAGTTCAAAAACATGCAAATGTGTGTACATCAATAGGTACCGCCTCGGCGGGAAAAGGCAAAAAGGTGCTCCATGTAGTCATGCCAGCCACATGACCAGGAGGTGTCTACGGACAACACAGGCTCCTCGGCTTGGAAATGGCAAGCACCACCTCCAGAGCTGGAAATGAAAAGCAGAAGCATTTGCCTGTTGTTTGTATTTCATTGTATTTCACTGTAACAAGTCTTGAATGTTTGTCTGTGTCTGTTTATATGCTGTAATCTGCTCTGAGTCTCTTTGGAGAGAAAGGCAGAATATAAATAAGGTGTTGTTGTTGTTATTAAAGTAAAACTTATCATCCAAAGTACGTTGTGCAGACATTATCTTGACATTCCTAGCATGTATGTTGTAGCTGAAGCACAGTAATTTGTCTATGACCTTCTAGTACAGGCATGGGCCAACCTTGGCCCTCCAGGTGTTTTAGACTTCAACTCCAAGTGAAGGAAGGCTGTGCCCTTGTCAACATGATCTGCAATCAGCATTGCCATTTATCCCACAATCCACCATTCATGGGTGGGAAACCTGCAGCCCTCTTAATAAAACCAAGGGGCTGGGGAAAACCAAAAACTTGGGGTTGATTTCTAGATAGCCTTAAACGATTAATAGGCTGTACAAAAAGAGCTGTGACAAACTACAGAGGCACAGGTTAACATACCAGAGAGTTTTAAAGCTGAATACAAGCTAATGGCCGATGTTACATCTTTCTCAATCCATGTAACCGAGATGGGCCTTGATAGTTTCAAAATTGTAAGCAGGACTGGAAATAATTGTTGGCTAAAGTCATCTCAGGCAGAAGGCCAGACTTAGGCCGTTAAGTCAATCTGACACCATGACCTGCCAAGCCTTGAAAGCTCTCCTCTCTCTGTTAATATCAGATATTTAGCTGAATCATTCAGTGAGATATAATCTGCATAGGCTCCCTTCCAGTGCCAGATATCAATTCCAAACCCTGTGCAAATCTGGAAGCAGTTGGCAGCATCCCAACGAAGCTATGCACTTGCAACATGATGCTTGGGACTGTGTTCTGGGTTCACTGCCAGTTTACTAAACAGCCATTTATGAAAGCTTCAGTAAACAGCATTAAAGAATTAATGTTGACAGTAAACAATGGGATTTTCCATTCTTGTCATAAAATCCTTTATCAAGCTGCAAGGAGTGTTTTTTCTCTCCTTTTTATGAATAAAACAAGCCAATGTTGCTCTTTTGTATTCTGAGTCACACATGTACAGCAAAAGCCAAAAGCAACTAGGTCTCTATTAGAAAGATGTAAATCAATCCTAAACCTCTTTTTCTCATATTATTTACTCTTCAGATCTTAAAAAGTAATGTACAAACCCTGAAGAGAAAAAAGAACCATACAGAGATTTTTCTCAGTATTTAAAAGTACCTCTGTCTAATCATCATTCCATTTTAAAGCGAGCCACAGGCACTACATCTTAATACCGTGTTTCCGTGAAAATAAGACACTGTCTTTTATTTATCCTCAAGAAGACACACTATGGCTTATTTTCAGGGGATGTCTTATTTTTATTACGTATGGTAAAACAATCTGCATTTATGGGATGATCTTTCTGGGCTCAGTAGCAGACTGCTTGCTGAAGCTTTTCCCCTATTCCTTGGTGTTTGTGGGGAGTGAGAGAGATCCACAAATTATTGCTGGCTGGTGCTGGTTGAGAGAGGCCCATAGTGCTGAGTACAACAGCAGCCACAGCTTTACTTCTTTCCCCTGTGGACACACAATACCTAAAGCAAAGCGTCCTGCTCCTTACTTCACTGAGGAGACTTTTACTTCCACTTTCTATGTCTCCCTCTATGTCTCAGCTTGCAGCATGCACAGAATGACCAGGACCTGATGAGGATCTGACCTTGGAAGCTGCATAGCCACACCCATCACTATATCTTATTTTCGGGATATGGCTTATATTGCGCAAATGCTTAGAAATCCTGCTATGGCTTATTTTATGGGTATGTCTTATTTTAGGGGAAACAGGGTAGTTCACATCCTACATCAATAGCCCATTTTTAAAAAATCCTGCTTAGAATATCTGCCTAATTCCTGCCTCTGCGACAGAAGAAACAAATTGTCAGCAACAAAGTGCAAGAAAAAACTTCTAAATTACAAATATATTACAAAATATGTAATCTGCCGTTCACAAAAAGCTGTCTCTGTTTTTGTTTTTATTTTCCCTAAAAGTGGAAGAATTGTAAGAATTTGTTCAATATTCTGGTCCAAACTATTGTTTGACCTTGGTATGGACTATTCTACACCGGACTTTGGTGACTGGACTTATGCCCACATTTAAAAAAACAAACTGTATTAATTGATCGGGTGTCATTTCTGGGTTTTGGAGGAAATGGCCTCTTAACCTAAAATAGGTCGAAGGATCCTTTAAAATATGACAAAATGGTCCTCCCACACTAATTATAGGGCATTTGTGCTTTTGGGCCCTATAGGGCATGATATGGTACAAAATATGTTCCCAAGATATTGTTGGGTGGGGGAGAGATAGTAATTTTGGATCCAGGGAGGCATATGCAGTGCACAGAGTGCACTGTGATCAATGACACTTCAATGTTTGTTTAATTGTTGTTTTGTCACACACAGAGAACCCATTTCCAAGCCTAGAGCAGAAGGGAAGACAGTTAGGTAGGATTCAAATACGTACGTGTTTACTGATGGCATAACTAAGAACTTTAAACCACTCAGTAATAGAAATGTCATTGTCTGATTGAATTAACAGCTCAGTCCCTTGCCTGGTTTTCACCTTTAAATAAAACAAAACTTGGTGTTAGAATTAATACACTGGACATCCATTTAATGTTTCCCCACAAGATATACCCCAATATTAAGTAGTACTCAAGGATATAGGCATGCGAGTCTGTATGAGAAAGCAAAGGAATCTTATAGAGAGATTTAGAAAAAAATATCTGTAGCATAAACTTTGTTAGACTAGATCAACTTTGAATGCATCTGATGAAGTAATTCCAATCTATGAAAGGTATGGGGTTTTTTTTTTTGTAAATCTCTTTCTCTCACTTAATTTCAAAGGTGCTACAAGGTCCCAGTGATAAGGACGGTTGTTATGCTGTAACCATTTCTTCTAAAATACTTGTTTCTGCCTCTCTTTTTTTACATCTTACAACAGAGCTTTCCAAATTTGTGTTGCATCACGTCCGTGTGTTGGATGCAGTATGTAAAGTATCTAGAAATCTTTGAGTCTATATGAAATAAGCAACAAATTATGTATTTTTTAAAATATTAATGAAAGGTTTTCATGAGATATGCGGTGTCCACAAAAATTTTGTTACTACAATTTGTGTATGTGTCTGTATATCTCATAAGGAGTCAGTTTGCTAATAAAACTGAATGACTGGGTCGCAAAATGATTAATGTCTAACAAAATATTTCACCAACATAAAATGTTTGGAAAGCTCTGTCTTACAGCAATAAGAGCAACATGTATACAATGACAACATTCATTGTTTAAAGAAGACTCCTCTATATCAGGGCAGGCCACTGAATCAATGGACAGAGAAGCCATAGATAGTTTTGACCCACTTTGGATCCCCAGATGTTATGGAATGACAACTCCCATGACTTTAGATTATCTGCCATGCAGATTGGGGATAATGGTAATTGTAACCCAACAGTATTTGTGGCTCTGCATTTGAGGATAGGATAAAGGACATTTTAAGTCAGATGTCATATCTACACATCTTGTAACTAAATTCAAACCCCACTGTCCCAGCAAACCCCACTGTCCTGCAGCCTTTCTGATGTTACTGTATTGGAATACAATACTTTCACCTCTGTAGTCAAGTCTGCAGTACATTAAAAAGAATGGCAAAAAAGGGAAACAGTCACCTCAATCACATTTTTCTTGCTAGACTTCTCTCTTGTAGCCCAGTCAATAAATGCCCCTCTCAGATCCACTGTGAACTCCGGCTTAGATTGGTTTCCTCCAAACTTCTAGGAAGAAAAAGAGAAGCGTTCGTGACTTCTTTTCAGAGATTTGCAAACCTGAGATTTTGCTCATATGATCAACAGTTCGGAGAACTCAAGAGAAATTCATTAAGACCATTATGGAGTTTGCTCCGTTTGGAAAACTTACTTCCTAGGCATCTTAAATGTTTGTGAGCTGGTTCACACAAAAGATTAGTTTCTCCATCCATAAGAATGTCTGTTAAACCAGCTGCTTACAATACTGCAGTAATTTCCATGGTTGCAGATGATTTTAAACCTACTCTAATCCCTTTCTCAAAGCTACTACCACTCCACGTGATCAATTCAGAAGGTTTCTCCGCAAAGCTCTTATGGGTATTTTCTGCATTCTTTTGGAAATATTACAATCTTCAAATACTTACCCAACTAGTCCCACCTCCTTGAGTCTTGGTAAACAACAATGACGGTCCCTGCAATACCGCCCACCAGGGCATCCAATTCTTTCTGCACAAGAGATTTGAAAAAAGAGATTTGTAAAGAATCAGCTCTGTGCTACAAGCTCTAAGATCAACCAATACTGCTTGATATTCTTAGTATTACTATATTTTTAGAAATACTATTGGCAATGAAATGCCAATCTTAACTTCTCATGCCACAAGTGCATGAAAATTAAAGATAAAGGTTTTCCCCTGACATTAAGTCCAGACGTGTCTGACTCTGGGGGTTGGTGCTCATTTCCATTTCTAAGCCGAAGAGCTGCCGTTGTCCACAGACACCTCCAAGGTCATGTGGCCGGCATGACTGTATGGAGCGCCATTACCTTCCCACCGGAGCGGTATCTATTGATCTACTCACATTTGCATGTTTTCAAACGGCTAGGTTGGCAGAAACTGGGGCTGACAGCGGAAACTCACGCCGCTCCCCCGGATTTGAACCTGTGACCTTTGGGTCAACAAGCTCAGCAGCTCAGTAGTTTAATCCACTGTGCCACCAGAGGCTCCAAGAGCATGAGTGCTAGATTTTAAAAAATGCTAAATGATGGAATGACTCATTGCAATAGCTCAGTATTAGCAACCTTCAAATGTTCCACTTGCAGTTCTAACAGGTTCCAATAAGCATTAATAACTACAGTTTTCAACATAGAAAATAAGTCTTATCAATATGACTGATTAAATAGGAGAAATAATGGAGGAAATTTAAAGATGGACTTAAAGCTTAAAGCTAACCATTAAAACTGTGGCATAGACACTGAGATCTGGGAAGCCCTGGCCCTTGAGTGCTCTAACTGGAGGTAAGCTGTGACCAGCAGTGCTGCAGAATTCGAGGAGGCATGAATGGAGGGCGAAAGGGAGAAACATGCCAAAAGGAAGATGCGTCAAGCCAACCCTGTCCAGGGCAACCTTCTAACAATACAAAACCATACGCTAAAGAATAGCCACCATTTATCTAAATTCACCACATATTCAGGGTTTTTTCCCCTGAAATAAAGATTGGTTAAGCTTGAATCTTATTTAGCTGTCTCAAATAGAGTGTTGGCCTACCATTCAACAAGTGATTAGAAGGATTTATTCTAGTTGAGAATATTAATAGGATAGAGACCTAAATTTACATTAGTTTTTACCTAAGCATTAAAAAAAGCTAAGGACTAGATCTAACAAGCGGAAATATTATGATAATACTTGCCGAAGTTTCTTTCCATTTTCTGTAATTTTTGTCACATTTAATAGTCCATACTTCTCTTGATCCTGCAGGAGGAAAGACAGGGAACATCGCTGAAGGAGAACAGACCTCATAACCTCTGAGGATGCCTGCAATAGATGCAGGTGAAATGTCAGGAGAGAATGCTTCTGGAACATGGCCATACAGCCCAAAAAACTTACAACAACCCAGGAGCATCGTTGTTTCCTTACAACAGAAAATAATCTCTCTCCTATTACAATATGTCCACGAAGAGATAAATTAACTTGAACTACACTGACTTGGCTCTTGAATTAAAAGTGCAATCCTATATATTATTTATCTCTGCCAAACGTTTTAGATCTGAATGCATTGTTTTTTTTAAAAAAACCCAGAAAGATTCACAGCAAACAGTAACATACATGAAGGCCTTTAATACATTAATAGCAATATGTCTCAATATGATTATGGCTATTTAATAATAAAAAAATGTTTACTGACTGTGGCTTGATGCTTAGGAGAGGAAGGAGAGGAAGGAGAGGAGTCGTTTTCAGAAAAAATCTTCGAAGCAACGTGAGAATCCTATAAAATAAGATGCGTTGAAATAATTACATCACAGAAATGACTCTTATACTCCTCACGATTCATTTTCAGCAATATGACTGAATATGTTTGCTTGGTATGAACAGAGTGGAAAAATAACCATGTATAAATTAAACTAGCACTAACAATTCAGCACTATTTTCATGTACAGTTTTTTCTTCCATAGGAAAGCTACTAATCATTAAATATTGTATATAAATAAATCATGCTTCAGATACTAACTTGCTTCGGGGATGTTGGAAACAAATATGCAGGATTAGGCAAGAGAAGTTCAGAAGAATTAGTTGGCAACTGTAAAAATATAAAAACTATTTTAATATATTATTATTCTTTCATAGTCTAATCTTTTAAAATCCAAAAGGAAACTGGTTTGCATACATTCAGATGCAAGTCACACCCTTTAATTAGCTGCTCTCAAAAGATTATGGGTGCAGGAAACAAATTAGATGCAGGCATTTTTTTTCTGCAGGCTACTGATGATCATTCTTTATAAAACAGAATATAATTTCAGTAGCAGTAAGTGATATGAAAATTAGCACTTCATAGTTATAGTTCCTTCCCTAAACAAGGAGCACTGCAATGCTGACAAGATGAGCCAGTGTGATTATAAGGTTGAGTATGCGAGAGCAGAACTTGAAAGATTCAGTTACTAATCTTGGATTCAGACTAAGGGTGGACTAGATGGCCCTTGCGGTCTCTTCCAACCTCAACCTGATCTACTTCACAGAAAATTGTGAGAATAGCCTGGAGAAGGAAGACACAAACCACATTAAGCTTGTTGAAGGAAAGGCAAGATGTCAATGTAACAAATAAACATGAATTATAGTATTTATTATTATATTATAAATTATAATATTTCATTACTAGAAATTCTTTTAATTTCAGTGGCAGATTAAGAGCTATACTCTCATATCCACCATCATAAAAAAAATCCTTGGCATTTGTGTACTAAATGTACTTCACATATATTATTGGAATAAACTTGGACATAAAGGTCCTTGCCAGCATTGAGTATCTCGTGCCCATTAAATCCATTCCAATTCTAGGTGGTAACACACCAAAATATGGGGAGGGTGTGTGCAAAACACTTTGCAGAAAAGAGGCCATTTGGCCCTGACCCATCATTAGTACTGGTCCCTTCCATAGCAGAATATCCCCAAGAGAATTGGTGTGAGAGAATTGGCTGTCAACATTGCCCAGGGGAAACCCAGATGAGTTACTATCCTGTGGGAGGCTTCTCTCATGTCCCCACACAGGAAACTGGAGCTGACAGACAGGATCTCTCTCCATCTCATGGATTCAAACCGCCGACCTTCAGGTCAGCAGTTCAGCTGACGCTAGGGTTTAACCTACTGCACCACTGCGGATCCAGCAGAATTCCTAATATGAGAGGGCTGCTAATGGACATTTTGCCATGTGTTTGGATGTTCTAATCTTTGGGGGCGGGGGGTGCACTGGTCATGTTCCGCCAATACAGGCATTTTTTTCAAACACAGAAGTAACTAAACCAGCCTTTAGAAAGTGACGCTAAAGGTTTGGAGTACGCTACTGACCACAAAGAAGAAAAAGATCCTGATTTCCAAAATATTGAAGTAGGGAACACAGAGAACTATAAACTTCCAGCATCCTACATGGAACCAATATTTTCCCCAAACCATGGCCATAGCCTACTTCTATATTACGTATGAAAACCTGATGATTGAACTGAGAGCACTCTCGTTACTCAAGTTACAGAATTCCTCACTAAAAAACCTTCATCTGCCCTCTTACATTAAATCTGTTGATTGGTTAATTCTTACTCTCGTTGCTCTGGTTGATGCTTTGAGATTATTTCATATTGTTTTAGATGTCTTAAGGTATTTTAAAATGCAATAGTAGCATATAAACATTTAAAAATAAATGTCCTGCTATAGCAACTACTGACTTCAGGGAAAAGAAAAACCAAATAGCTGCCATTACAGATATAGTTAGATGCCTGCCATTCCTAATGCTCAGAAATCAACTTAAGGAAAAAGGAAAGTGTGCCTCTTCCCATATTCCTTTGACTCTAGGCATATTCTACTTTCATGAAAATAAACACTTTCAACTGACTTCTGCTGGCGAAAAGCAAACACAGCTTGCCATATTTTATTATTTATTAATTTATTTACTGTACTTATACCCCACTTTTCTCACCCCGAAGGGGGACTCAGGGTGGCTTACAAGTTATGGCAATATTTCAATTCCAGATTCAGATAATAGCAATAGTGTGTTCTAATGACACAATGTAAAGCAGATTGTGTTTCCGAAGCAATACTCAAACAAAGTACCATATATACTCGAGTATAAGTCGATCTAAATATAAGCCAAGGCCGCAAATTTTGCCACATAAAACTGGGAAAATGTATTGACTCGAGTATAAGCTGAGGGTGGAAATGCAGCAGCTACTGGTAAATTTCAAAATAAAAATAGATACCAATAAAATTACATTAATAGAGATATTACTAGGTAAAATGTTTTTGAATATTTACATAAAGTTGTAACTTAAGATAAGACTGTCCAACTCTGATTAAACCAATATTCTAACATTCTTCAATGTATATGTGCTTACGTATCCTTCCACTAATAATAGAATAAAATAATAAATGTCATAAAAATAATAATAGAGTAAAAAATGAAAATGTAAAAGTAGCAGTAATAATCGTGTAAAATAATAAATGTAATAATAATAATAATAATGTAAAATAATGTACAGTGTTCCCTCACTTATTGCTGGGGTTACATCCCAGGACCTCCCGCAATAAGTGAAAAATTGCGATGAAGGGACGCTATATTTATTTTAACATTTATACACTATTTTAGTAGTTATACACTATTTTAAGTCTTTATAAACTTAAAATAAAGTGAAGGAAAGAAAGGAAGGAAGGAAGGAAGGAAAGGCCCTTCAAGGCTGGAGGGATGGAGGGAGGACTGAGGAGGGAAAGCGCCTTGAAGAGCGTCGGCAAAACCCCACAAAACAGCAAAAATACCTTATATATTTTAAATTAATTTTTTTTTAATCCGCAAAACAGCAAGTCTGTAAAAAGCGAACCGCGAAGTAGGGAGGGAACACTGTGAATGTAATAATATCAATAATAGAGTAAAATAATAAATGTAATAAAAATAATAATAGCAGAGTAAAATAATAAATAACTTTGACTCAAGCATAAGCCGAGGGCTTTTTCAGCCTAAAAAAATCTGCAAAATTCATGTTCTTTTTAATAAGTTGTAAAATACATGATAAGACTAAGGCATATGCTTCGACATTACATAGATAAAAAGTTTTTTAATGGGGAAGTTATCAAGGCTGCAGTACTTTGCTTAGGACAAAGTCTACACAAAAAAGGCCATATACCTCTCTCACCTTTTCTTTTCTCCTGCTGAATTAATTGAATGCAAATTACTTTTAATTCAATTTTTAGTAATAGAAGTTAGTGGAGGACTATGTGGGAAGGGGGAGGGTAGGATAAAGAAACCAGGACATTTCAAAAGCAGGTAAAAAGTGAGACAGCAGAGGATTAATCAAGACTATTTCTGACAAAATTGGAACATTTGGAGGGTAGGCTAAGACCAAACATTTGTACCCATTTATTTATACTCAATGAAATCCATAGGATCTATTTGTAAGCAGACATGTGCAGAATGCAATACATTTCACAATGATTTGCAATTTATTAACAGTTTGGCATCTGGGATCCCGTAATTTTAGCAAACACTAGTTTTCAAAAAACACACAATGTCACATAAGGAGCAACAGAAAATTTGCTTTTTGATATTTTTACCTTGTCATTTGTATCCAACATAATTGAACTGTGCCTCCATTTTGTTAAAACGATTGGTTCCTGTAGCCTCCTGTCCAGACTCCTACTTTTAATGATCTCCCTTGGTTGTTGTGGTGAAGCATTATACTAAAAAGGTGAGAAAAAGGAAATGGAACACTGTAGGTGTAATCAAAGCTGAACTTCCAATGAAACCCAAGTGAAACATGCGATTTCTAACACAGTGGTTCTTAAGCTGTGAGCCACGGACCACCAGTGGGCCGTGAAGACGAAAATCTGGTCTTTATTTTATTTTATTTATTTCCGCTCCTTTTACACCGCCCGCCACTCCTTCCCTGTTGCTGACTAGCCCCACCCCTTGAAAGACAACATCAGCTCTAGATTATTAAATATGGTTTTCTGTGGGCAAGCAGATGGCAACTACTGTATCAGAAACTAGAGCTGATGTGGTCTGTTCAATGCACTTTTCTGAATCAGCACCCCAAATAACCAAACCAAATCTAAAGTTGACCAAAAATTGATTTGTAACCCTTTTCATACTAGAGTGGTCCCTGGTCAATGTGGTCCCTGGTCAATAAAAGGTTGGGAACACTGCTCTAACAGAACTGACAAAAATGTTTAATGGCCTGAATTCAGCACAATGTTCTGTTATAGCATTATTTTATCAACTGATTGTAAGAGGCCTGATAGAACTTTGAGTACATTACAGCAAACTCCAAAACCACACAAGCTTAAAAAAGCCATGGACTAGCTCCTAGAAAAGCTGTAAGTCTCCCAGGTTACCCTTTGACTGCCTGTATATTGAAAAGAAGCATTTACAATGAAGGCATGCAAGAGTTGGAGGAATGAAGATCAGGAGAACATATTCCTGCCCCATCTAGAATCTATTTTAAGTCCCCACAACCCTACATTTTATTGTAATAGAAGCAACTTTACAGGACCAGTAAATTCCCAGATATCTTTGAAAATACGATGGTAAAGAAAGCAGAAGATCTAACATGATTTATTTGGTCAGTTACTGCAATTATTATGACAATACATATAGGTTGGACACATTTCTACATTTGAAGGGAATGACCTAACCCAAACAAAAGTGTGCCACATCCTGTACAAGTTCAATAAATACCAGAAGATCATAGCAGCTCAATGCAATGTAATGTAATGTGCAAGGCATATGCTTCCAGCTAATATAAGCTAGAAAAAAACTGTCAGAGCAGTAAGACCTTTATAACCCAATAAAGTGTAAAGCAGCAAATTTAAGAAAAGCCAAGTACTACAAAAATTACAATAGTTACAAGACAATAGAATTTATTTTATTATTTATTTACATCACTTATATTCCGCCCTTCTCACCCCGCAGGGGACTCCGGGCGGATCACAATGCACATATACAGGCAAACATTCAATGCCATAGACATACAATATATATAGACAGACACTCAGAGGCAGACATTCCAGCTTCTGGCCACCAGCGGAGCTGTCGCATTCCTTCATCCTTTTTCATACTTCCTGGAGATTTTATGGCCTCGTAAATCAGTTAAATTACCTTCCCTACAAAGTGGTACCTAAATTTCCTACTTGACAGATGCAACTGTCTTTCGGGCTGCAAAAGTCAACAACAAGCTACTACAAAAACCCCGACCCGGGCAGGCCTCGAACTCATGACCTTCTGGAAATGGTTAAACACGCTTCACCTTTGTCAGGATATATCATATTTCAGCAAAACACTGACTGACACTGATATTATAAAATGAAGTGCTTGCTACATGCTTGTACTATATCACTGACATATCCTACTATAAGACTGGACAACTTCAAGCATCCACACAACACATTTTTGGCCCTGCACCCTCCATAAAATTTAATCTGTCCTCTGTCCCCCAAGGTTAATAGGGGAGGAGGGAGTTCCTTTAATTAATCCAATCTCATAAAGCTCAAAGTTGAATGAGCATTTTTGGGGTGTGAATTGCAGACGGGGGGATGGGACGGACAGACAAAATACTCCATCTCCAGTTCTAGAGCTTCTCCATATTCGAAGCTCAAACTTATTCAATTTAAATAATTTAAATCAGCTGTGATTTAATCAATTTAAATAATTTAAACCAATTAGGAAAATGTTAATTTAAGTGACTCAACTATTTCCCAGTGGCATTCTTTACATATTTGATATGAACATGATCTCGAAATCATGTCTACTTGTAAATGAACAGGATGTTAATGATGCCATCTAATTCATAAAGCCAAACCTTGTATCTTTGGTGTCACATTATACAAAACAACATCTCAGTATTCTTTAGCTTTAAAACTCCTATGAAATTCATGGGGAATATCATAAAATGGCAGGCAACATGATGGGACAGGGAGTCTGATAGGACTGTTCCATTTTTGTTGTTAAATGAGGAATGTGCTCAAAGTACAAAATCTCTGAGATAAAGCAACATAAGTTCTACATAAACTTAATAGATGTGATCTAAATCTCAGATACATTCACTAGGTGGCCTCAGAATGCCACCATCTCTCAGGCTCCGTCTACATTTTATAGTATGGAAGTAATAACATTCTCTTATTTTACAGGGTTGCTGTAAGGATTACTGAGCTAGTAAAGTCCTATATAATACTAACTACGGTATGTTTTCTCCTATATAAATTGGCAGAACAATATTATTACTCTCAGTCTTTCAGTTTTCCAAATGAATTGCCTACAACATAGGAATTGCGGATGTCTCTATGAATTCAAAACAGGATAGACAACAACATTATGTGAATTAATACAATCCATACAATTTCAGGCATGATGTTATCCGTGCCAAGCTTTGGTTAAAGCAATTAACGAAGAAATCTTAACTAGAATCTGTGGATGAGTTTTAAGGTATCAAAGTACTGGGTGTAATATACTTTTTTTTCTTTGAATTGTTTCCTGTTACTCTAAACCAGTGGTTTCCAACCTGTGGGCTGCATGCCCAACAGTGGGCCAGGGGGATGAAAATTCAGTCCAAGAACCTTCTTCTCCTTTATTTATTTGTCTTATTTATTTTCTTTTATTTCCGCTCCTTTCTGCAGAGCTGACCAGCTCCGCCCTTTTTGGTACTATTGCTGGAGAGTGGTGCTTGGTCAAAGTGGTCCCTGGTCAAAAAAAGGTTGGGAACCACTGCTCTAAACTTTTCCTTTCGCAGTGAATAATAAGGACTAAAAGGATTGATCTTTTCATGCTACTCACAGGCCAGAAATTGGTATCTTTCATGGTATAAAGTTGCAAATGTGTAGTCATCTCAGAACCAGATCATATTCTATTCCTAATGCATGTCTTAGTCAAGAATGTAAAGCTCGTCTCCTAAGAATCTTGTTTTGCAGTTAGAGGTTTGAAGACTATTGACTTGCCATACTGGAATATGGACCCTGACTTGAAAGTATCTTCACCCACCTGTCCTGCTATTTTCAAGTTTTTCCTGCATTCATTCATATTTCAGATACATCTCTCATGCCTATATCTAAAACTGGAACATCGTTTTAGCAACCTGCATGCATCCTAAAGAGCCCTTTCGATGAGTCTAACAATTTTCTTCTGAAAATTTTGCTCTTCCATCTTATTGAAAAGATACATCAGAAAGTTTTAAGAAATGGTAATGCATCCAAAAAAGCGCCTAATTCCAGATCTCGTAAATAACAGTATGACACAGCCATCTCTAAGGTTATAAAACATAGGAAACAAAAATGAATATCCCAGCATACCCATAAAAACACAGCATATTCATAAAAATTATTATGGTTTCAACTGCTCCTCCTATGGGGCACCAAATGTCCATTTTCTTCATCTACTTAAGATTCTGGTTCTGCTAAAAAGTCACTGCTCAAGAATTCAACACCTAATTTCAAAAGTACCAGAGGATTATTTGTCATTTCCCCTTTTTTGTGATGGTACAATAGCCAAAGTTCAGATTTAACAAACAATGGGGTTGTTGTTAAAATCATGAGCTGCAGCATACTTTGAACTTTCAGCATTTCCATCTCTTCTTCCTCCACATTCCCGCAGAAGTAGAAAAGATTAGGAAAGAACTGAAACCCCCAACAAAAAGGTGCAGTGTCTGCCTGGCATGTCTTTTCTGAAGCCTAAAAAGTAGTTTTCTCCCTCAGCCTGATCTTTAGTCAGATTGACATTAACAGTGGGCTACTCTTGAAAAAATTCCATAACCTACTTTTCTTAGTACCAGCTTGGAAAGGGGGTAACCACTGAAAACCTGAACCTGCAGTGGTCTGTGTAAATGACAGTCAGCCCTCCAGATCCACAGTTTATCAATCCACAGAATCACCCAACCATGGCTCAAAAATAATCTTTCAAGTCTCAATAAAGCAAATCTTGATTTTACCACATGCTGAATACGATGCAAATGTACTAGCATATCCTGCTGTGACCTCCCACCATTTCACAGATCCTCAGGCTCTCTCCAGTACTCGTTTGCCATTTTATGTAAGGGGTACAATTTTATTACACCATTCTATACAATGGGGACTTGAGCATTGGGAGATCCTAATATTGGAAAGTCCTAGAACCAAATCCCAATGGATACCAAGGATCTACTGTACAATGCAGTTCAGATAAACAACTTTTTCTCAGATTCATTGCTCTTCGGCCTACATTTGAATGTGGGTGTGTGAACTACATTTACTTCAGAATTTGCCCTACAGATGACTGTCTGTAAAAGTCTTTACATTAAGGAAGAGTTGTATAGCAATAAGCTGGAATTTCTCTGGGTTTTTTTCCCATCATATCCCACCTTTCTCTCAAATGGAACCTATTTTTGCTATTAGGTAGAAGTTGATATAATAATTAAATGTATTCTAGAAATGAATCATGCATTAGTTCTACTGTGCAACTAAAGACCCCAATGCCTTTGTTTTTATTACTCACTTTTGGCAGGGCCCATTCTGATCGAGATCCATCTGCATTGCAGTAGTATGACCGACCTTGTTCATCTACATGTTTTATCCACTGTAGAAACAAAAAGTATTAAAACATCATTACATATTGCAATAACAATTAAGGCCCTTGTTAATATATTTTTCAAGTGTGAGAAGAAATGGAAATGGCCATAATTATTCTACTCCTCTGAAACCATACAAAGCAAGAAGCTCAACTATTACTCCACAAAAAATTTAGATTTTTTTTGTTCATCATGCAACCAGAGCTATTATATTTTAGTGTCTAGTATTCTTTTCATGATTAGTCACACTACAAGAACTAAAAATCATTATGAATTTATAATTTTACTACCACACCATACATGTATTAAACACATTGGATCAAACAAAGAATTTATAAAAAGCAGCTATGAACCAAGATGCGTCATTTTTGTGGTGTTGTAAATAATGTCTACAATACAACACTGCAGCACAAATCAAGAAAAACTAGATGTCAGTTTACTTCTTTCTTGTGATGGGCAAACAGTTTACAGATGAAGTTTCTACTACTTGTGCTGATTTAGCAAAGGGCACAAATGAACAGGAAATGGAAGAGCATTCCCATTCCTCCTTCCAAGAACAGTTATAGCCAAACTAGAACACACTCGCTCAGTTATCACTCAGAACTGTGCTAAAAAGGAAAGAATTAGTAAAGAAACAGGCAATTATGAGTAAGCCTAATTTAAGCATGAACCAAAAGTAAACGTTATGATAAATTACATTTCTGTCAGTCAGTGGGCAATTTCAGTTTACTAGGGAATGGTCCAGAGTGGCTGAATAAGGAATTCAGAGAAGTTTATTATTCCAGCACATTTTGTAGCATCTATCTACTGAAGATCGCATTATTAGGGACATGTTCTAAATAAATATAAGAAAAGACAGCCTGCTTTGAACATCTCATAGAACTATTTGTCTGGAAAGCCACCAAGTTTCCTACTCTCCTGAACAGAATGTGCTACAATACCCAGGGGGGAGGAATCTAAACCAGTGGTTCTCAACTTGTGGGTTCCAGATGTTTTGGCCTTTAACTCCCAGAAATCCTAACAGCTAATAAACTGCTTGGGATTTCTGGGAGTTGTAGGCCAAAACACCTGGGGACCCAAAGGCTGAGAATCACTGATCTAAACACTAGCTGTGTATGCTTCTACATTTCGGTCTACAAGGCCTGCTTTCCTCATGCACCAACAGAAGACACAACTCCCTAGTAATTTGTAGACTTCTATGGCCATTCCCTTACTGTTCCTATTTTGGACATTCCCAAAGTAATTTCAACATTTAGAAAGGAGAGGGTGGGCTCTCTCATAGAGAATCCTACTATCAAAATACACTATAAATATTTTCTCTGTCTTTCCTCTTCCCCTGCTTTTATTGAAGGAAAGAAATGAGTCAAATCTGCTCAGCTGTGGTATTTCTAAACCCACTGCTGGGGAGCAAGGTAAGAAATTAGGTTGATGCCAATCATAAGGCTTCCAAAGAGACATGTAGTATAGAATTTAGTTAGACCATGGGCATATTCCCTATAGATCATACCCTCACACTCTTAGAAAATCCTATCAAGCATTGAACTCTCAGTTAAAAGAACTTTATTTTGGACTAGCTATTCCTTGCCCCACATTGCTGTGGCCCAGTCTGTGTATATGTGTTTTGTGCGTGTATATGTTTGTGTATATGTGTACATAAGGTTGGTTACCTGACACAGAAAACAATAAACGTTGACAAAACTTGGTTGGATTTTATTTTTCAAGAGAAACAGAATAGTTATTCTTATAGAATATAGCTAGAAACAAACAAAACAAAAGGAAAGTAAGGGAAAGAAGATGTCAGGAATAAACACATTTTCTATAACTAAGGACATAAAAACTACACCTATTTGATTTCTTGCCCACTATGTTTCTATGAGATTAAAAGATAGGTGATGAAAAGTGTGTACCTTTTCATTAGTATGGTCACTGGTATATAGCGTTTGGCCATGTTCATCCAATTCTTCTGACCACCCTTTGGGAGGAGAACCATACTGACTATCTGAGTGGCTGTTATATGAACTGTGGGAGTTTTCTTGTGATGGAAGACTCTACAAATGGTCAAAGACACATAAGTATTGAGATGTGGTATTAGATAAATTCTAGAAGGGGCTAGTAATTATCTAGAAGTCAAAACCATAAATGAAGAATTTAAATTTTACAAGAAAGAAATGGAAATAGCCACACTTTAAAGAAAAGAAATGGTTGCTGAACAGAAATCTTTTGAAGCAGAGGAATCAGACAGGGTGCTTATGGGTTCAATGGTTGTCACATATGAAAAAGAATAATTGTTGCTTAGCTTCCAATTAGGGAAAGACATAAATCCTGATGAAGTCAACAGCAAAACTTGTAGACTCTGTCTACTGAACTATATCACAAATAGCTCAAAAGATAAATGAAGATATAGACAGCAGGTTTAAAGGACAAATCGCGGACAAGAGAGGAAAGACTAGTTCTTGAACATCTAGTCAAATCATCTATGCAGCTTTCACATTAATAGGCATTTTAATCTCTTTATTTTAGAGGTGTTCTAGAACTTTGATTTCTATTCCCCCCCCCCCCCAATTTAGTAAGAAAAACTATGGCGAAAACCGCTCTTGACAAACGTGACTATAAAGCTGGATTAATACATGAAATTACCACTAGTATTCCAAAAATTCAAAAGTACTGTTCAAGGAAAACTTGACCGATATCCTGAAACGGCCTTAAAATAGGGAAGAAATAGTATTACTAAAGGTACCAAAAAAGGACAGATTGTAAGTGCTATAGACTGAAAGTAAGACATCACAAGGAACAGAAAAAAGGAAAAACATAACTAAAAGATGAAAGAACAATTTAAGTGTAACAAGTATACAATGCCATTAAATACAAGACACACATACGCTCTAAAGAATTCTGAAAACAGAACTTTTCAAGGACTTTTTAAAAAATTCAATAAAATATCGAAGATCAAAACATGGACAGCTCAGAAAATAAAATGTATAAAGGATATTTGGCTATAATGCATAAGAAAAATGTCTATCTAACAAAGGTAAATGAACTGTTGATAAAGGACTGCTAAAGAGCTAAAATAATCAGAACATTGAATATTTAACACTTATGCCTACAAGTGTTCAAAGAATATCACACACAATAATGCTCTCAAGGTTTGAAATTCTGAATGGTTTGTTTGAGTAATGAAATAAGAAGTGATAGTTCAGATCAATCCGAAGAAAAGGCATATACAGCAACAAAAACCAACCAAATTCTCAAACTTTCTGAAGTTAATTACTGCATAGTGGTTGTGGAGATACCAGCATTTCAGGTTTGACTGCAGAACACACTACTTACACAGTCTGGACAACATACCACACAATTCAGCAACTGCAGCAACTACTTGTCTTCCTAAAGCTGCCACATCACACCCATCTTGCGCGAACTGCACTGGCTCCCAGTGGAATGCCGGATTACCTTCAAAGTGCTGGTATTGGTCTTTAAGGCCTTGAATGGTCTGGGGACAGTGTACCTAAGGGACCGCCTCATCCCATACTGTCCCACTAGACCCCTGCGCTCGGAGACAGAAACCCTCCTGGTGGTCCCAAGTCCTAAGAGTTACCATCTCACTACAACATGGAGAAGGGCTTTTTCTATCATAGCTCCTACCCTGTGGAACGCGTTGCCCTCTGAAATCCGTGCTCTTTCAAGTTTGCTGGCTTTTCGGAAGGCATGCAAGACATTATTGTTCCAACAAGCGTTTGGCTCCTAAAAACTGTCAGTCTCTCTGACATTACATTGTCCTCTCTGATGCTATCTGTATTTTATGGTTGCTGTTTTAATCCTAATGATTTTAATGTAGTTGTAGATGTTGTTATTGTTGTTTCTTTGGTTTGTGAGTCGCCCCGAGCCGAATGGGAGTGGCGACAGATAAATTTGAATAAATAATAAATAAATAATAATAAAGTTGTAGCAGATCAAGCAGGACACATTTTCATTTCATTTCATTTTATTATTTCATGTCCTCCGAACGACTTACAATAGCAATAAAATATACATATATATCATCACATAATTACAAGTTAAAAGCTTTAACGAAGAGCCAAGTTTTAAGAGCCTGGGTGAATGACCGCAAATCGGGCATGGCTCTAACATATGGAAGCAATGAGTTCCATAGAGTTGGAGCAAGGACTGAAAAGGCCCTATGCCTTGTAGAGTCTAGACGTGCTTCCCTGAGGCCGGGGATATGTAGAAGGTTTTGCTGGATTGATCTTGGTGGTCTCTGATGGCAAACGTATGAGAGGCGATCCTTGAGATATTTAGGACCCTGACCGTGAATGGCCCTGAACGTTAAGTGTCTTATAGGAAGCCCAATGTTCAATTGGGAGCCAGTGGAGACGTTGCAATACCGGTGCTATGTGGTGTCTCATAGGTGTCCGCGCTAGTAGTCTGGCGGTTGCATTTTGAACCACCTGAATCTTCCGTATCACTGAAAGAGGGGTACCAGCATACAGTGCATTACAGTAATCCAGCCTCGAGGTGACAGTGGCATGGATCACCGTTGCAAGGGCCTCAGTTGGAAGATAGCAAGTCAGCTGCCTCGCCTGGCAGAGGTGGAAGAAAGCCTGCTTACTAATGGCGGAGACCTGAGCCTCCATCGACAGCTGGGAATCCAATAGGACACCAAGGCTTTTCACTGCTGCGGATAGAATTAGAGATTCACCATCAAAGGTGGGCAGTGGGCAGGCCAGCTCCAGGGGCTGACCAGGCCATAAGATTTCAGTTTTAGCTGGGTTCACCTTAAGTCTACCCGCACGTAGCCAAGCTATCACGGCTTCCAGACACAGAGAAAAACTATCAGGAACTGCGGTTATCCCAGGTTCTAAGTGCAGGAGGAGCTGAGTGTCGTCGGCGTACTGGTAGCATTTCAAACCAAAGCTCCTTACAAGCTTGGCACATGGATTAGTCACTTCATTCAATATTGAAATCATGAGTAGACAACACACAGTTTGCAGGGTATATACAAACTGCCTGGACCACACAAATTCTGATGGCACTGAGAAATTGTGCTGTTAACAGTTGAACAAAATGCTGACACAAAACTAAAACAACACGTATTTTTCTATTCTGGAAAGGAAGAAGTCACTCTGCTTTGCCAACTGGCTGGTCTCTACAGTATAGAAGGGGATCTGGTACCATAGAGATCCAACAGAGCAATTACTGGATTAAAGAAGAAGCAGTAGTGTAGCCCTCTCTGACTTTTGATAGGTTCCTAGTAGCTCTGGAGCCCACAGAAGATGGCATAAAGGTGACATAAAGCCATGAACTTCAATATACTATCACTCCTCAAAAAGCATTTCATGAGCCAAAGTATTATTTATCAGCATTAGCAAGCAAGAAAGCAATCCAGAAGACGATGGATCCAGGAACTAATACCATGTAGAATTAACTTCAGTAACCACGCCACTGTAGTTATACAGCTACCTGTACTCAAAGTTCCCTAAGTCTGGAATTCTGAAAATTATAATGCTTTTGGCTACTCTTATTTTTATATGGTTCAATGCTCTTGGACTAGAAAAGTAACGTGCATTCAAAGCCATATAACATTCAATGGAATGTAAACCTAGATGTATGTACTACCTATTCAATGTAATCAGTCGGTTGGTCTGGCACCTCTCCTACTACAGAACTCGAATTTGTATCATCAATGTAAGTAACGGTATGACTGACCTAAACAAGAAAGTGTCATTGTTCCTTCATTTGGCTATGGAAGCATGATAGAACTAAAACAAAAGCTCAAAGAACTAGTTCAACTACTCACAAAAAAAAATCTAACTGGGGAAAATATATATATATCACTTGTACTCTAAGCTTAGTAAGTATTGATTCAAACTTACCTCATGATCTACTTGGTTCAAAGTGTCTCCTTTACTTATGCTTGGATCACGAGTCAAGCGTGGTGGTTTCCAGGTTCTTTCCTGTGTTCCTCTGTTGTAATAGTAACAACGTCCTGTTGAGTCTTTATGAGTCTCCCATTCTCCATTAATTTGGATTGCAAGAGTTGTAGGTATAGGTGGGAGTGCAGACTGAGATATTTTCAGTTCTTGCAAATTTGCATAAACCGGTGAATCTGGTCTTCCTTGGCTTGGTGGTGTGGTTGGCTATAACGTAAGATAAAAAGGTATCAACTCATTTGATAGCATTGAATCAATAAGCAGAGAAAGTCTACTGGCATTGTGAATACAAAGGAATACATTAATTCAGAAATAGGTCAATGTGAAGGGTTACATTCTGTAAATAAATCCTGATTCAATCTAGAAGAAAAAGTATCACAAGTTATACACTGTCATGTCTCATTTTATTTTAGCATCAGAACAAAGCTCTAATTTTGTGACATATAAAATCAATTTCATATGGCTATGATAAAATATTTATAGTTGGAATGTCATTTCTTGATATATGATGATTTTATCATACTTCAAAAGAAGAATAAACTGTTTAAGACGTGTAATCAAAAAAGATTTTTTTCCTAGTTAGTCCCAAAGGTGCT
Organism: Anolis apletophallus; assembly: GCA_030556195.1. Taxonomy (NCBI): domain Eukaryota; kingdom Metazoa; phylum Chordata; class Lepidosauria; order Squamata; family Anolidae; genus Anolis; species Anolis apletophallus. Next base: position 26,622,983 of record JARBWK010000008.1, on the reverse strand, counting down.
ACTGGATTCCTTTATGCCACTTCATAATAAATTATATAGCACAACATGCATTATTCATGGACCAAGTGCACAAGGAAAGCTTTCTTCCCAGTCAGCCTCAAGCATGCAACTGAGTTATTTTATGTCTTTTTATGGTAACATGGAAATTTCATTGAATATATCATAGATTCTTGTTGAAACTGTATCAAAAACCATTTTCAATAACAGGTACCTCTTATTTGTTGCTCCTGTTATTGCTGTTAAGTCAACCTATGGTGATCCTATGAATGAGAGACCTCCAAGCATCAACAGCCCCACTCAGGTCTTGCAGCCTGAGGAACATAGCTTCCATGGTTTGAATCTATTCATTCAAAATGCAGTCTTCCCTTTTCCCCTCACAGATGGAAAGACTCAAAAAAGCCAAAGTCCAAAGTCTGCCACCAGGTTTGCAATGTTACATACACACATGTAGCTTTTAGCATTATATTTCACACTCTATATGCTATACTCCACAGCTTACACTCAATACTTCATTGATCTGTTCCCAGGCCACAAAGTTGACAATCAAACAAGCCTGTCCTGTTACACACAGTTATTAGGAATGTGCAACATTTTTAGAAGTTTTGTATGTCGTAAGAAAATTAGTTAAATCTGTACATCTGAAGCGATATTCAACACATGGGCGTGGCCTGCACCAAAAAAATCTTTTTTCAGAGGGGGGGAATGATTATTGGGGATGAAAGGGGGATATTAGGGAAGAAATATAGCTTTACAAAGTAGTTGCAGAAACTGCTGAAATGGGAGGACCATAAGCATTTATTACGAAGTGCCATCTTTCCACAACCCTCTAAATCAGGCATGTTAGGAATTGTGGGAGTTGAAGTCCAAAACGCCCAGAGGGCCAAAGTTTGCCTATGCCTGTTCTAAATACAAAGGCCTACCTAGAATTGTGTGGTATAGTGGTTTGAGCACTGGACTATGGCTTTGGTGACCAGGATTCAAATCCCTGTTTCAGTCACGGAAACCCATTGGATGACCTTAGTTGGGTGACACTTTCTCAGCCTCAGAAAAACCCATAATCGATTCTCCATAAGTTGGAAATAACTTGGTTGCATACAGTAATGAAGTTGGAATCGAGCATGCTCACTATCCACTCTGACCAAGGAGCAGAAATCTTCAGCATTCAAAAACGTAGTGATCTTTATAGGTAAACATGCAAAGAATTTTAAACCTGGTGTTCCTCTGTCTTTCATGGAAGGCAAAGTATCCAAGGAAGACTTAATTCAGAGAATCCCTAACTGACTGAAATACCAGGAAGTCCTCCTATTAGAATCATAACTAATGTTTTTGTGTATTTCACCTTCCCTCTAATGAACATATAACAATATATATGGGTCAGAGACCCATCACAGTGCAGTGGTTTGAATGCTGGGCGTTGACTCCCAAGACCTGGATTCAAATGCCCCCCTTGTCACGGGAGCCCATTGAGTGACCTTCATTAAATCATACTCTCTCTGTCTCAGAGGAAGGCAATAATACAGTGGCTCTCAACCTGAGTCCCCAGGTGTTTTGGCCTACAACTCCCAGAAATCCCAGCCAGTTAGGATTTCCGGGAGTTGAGGGCCAAAACATCTGGGGACCCATAGGTTAAGAACCACAGGTTTGGGGCTTTATAAGGCTCAAGCCAGCACTTTGAATTACATGCACGGTATTACATGTCTCAGTATGACAGGATACAATAAACTGTACGGTCAGGGCACCAGTCACTCATCTCCATTGTTGACTACAAAGATCACATGTGCAGAAATAATTTATACTGTTTTTATATTGAAAATGTTTAAAAACAATGTAGAAATAAACTATAAATTTTTTAAGTCTATATATAACACTAAAGATGCTGAAATTCTGGCAAATAACATTCAAAGCAGACAAGCTGCTGGGCATCATCTTCTTGATTCACATTTTCAGAGTGCTCTTATCTATAATGGCTTTACCATTACTTCAATGACCACTCGTTAACTTCACCATCACGCATCCTTACCACTTTCTGCTTCTCAGCTCACAGCTTACTCATAATGCACCTTAGACCTAATATTCCCTTCTCTTAGTCAAAGTAAACAATAAAAGTCACATGGTCACCAACAGTGTGAATGCTTTAAAAATTAGAAGCATGTCTGAGTACCTGATCCAGATCAAAACACTGGCATTGAGAAACACTATCTTCTGCTTGCAATCCCATTCTAGACTGGGATCTCTACATCTCATAATCATGCTTCTTCCTCCTTTCTGCCCCTATTTATAGAGCAGGCGTGAAGCACTTGATCTCCAGAGTCATTCTGGACCTCCAAATTCCAATTCAAATCAGGTTCATGTAGTATAAAAAGCACTCGCATAATTGCTAACAACCCAAAAAGGCATCCTTCATGCCTTCCTCTAATTTTCCACTCTTTGTCCTCCCTGCTGCTGAATAGACTTGGCCTTTGTCCCACCTTCTTTCTAGTAAAGCAGTTCCTCTTATCCCTAATCTCTGCATGATTTGTTCTCCCAACGAAGCTATTTCAGTTCTGCTATAGAAAATGAACAGTCAACAATACTCACACCTCTCTGCAAACCAATCAGAAAATGTGAATACTAATACCATTTTTTCCATCAGCAGTTTAAAACAAGATCTATCAAGACAAGCCAAAAGACAGAAATTAATACATAAATCTTCATTTTAAAAAGCAACTACCAAAAAAATGCCTGAAAATCAGACTGGTGATCTGTACAAGTGTCAGCTTCTTTGCATAACCATAATGCATTCCAGTAGTGTACATAGTGCTGTGGAATTCAAATAGGTAGAAATGAAGAGTGAAAGAAAAAATGTGTCGAGAGCAAATTGGCACATCAAGCCAATCCTGGTCTTCCACTTGGAAATCCATGTCCTCACTGTGAAAGAACATTCAGATCAAGAATAGGTCTCTACAGTCAACTATGGGCACACTGCCATGACCCTACACTTGGAAGACCACGAGGGATCACATATGATGATGATAGTAGAAAATTAGTTCATGTGAACACATACCATTCAGATTTCACAACTGTCTAGTCTTTTGCTAGCAAAGGCATATAATGCATTTGGAAGGCTTCACAAAAGAGTCTGGAGCAACAAGCACCCGAGGCAAAGCACCAAAATCAGTGTGTGCAGAGCTATCGTGCTGTCTATTCTCCTACATGGGTCTGAAACATGGGTCACCTATCGCCAACACCTACGACTCCTCGAACGCTTTCATCAGCGCTCTCTTCGCACAATCCTAAATATACACTGGACTGACTGTGTGACTAATGTTGCTGTCCTTGAGCAAGCAGGGATCACCAACATTGAGGCCATGCTATTGAGAATACAGCTACGCTGGGCAGGGCACATCTCTAGGATGGAGGACCACCACCTCCCAAAGATACTACTCTATAGTGAACTCGCCATGGGTCAGCGCAAGAGAGGCGCCCCCAAAAAGAGATATAAGGACTCCCTGAAACAACATCTCAGGTTTGGCCAGATTGATCACCAACAATGGTCCACCCTGGCCTCACATCGGGAGGCATGGAGAGGCACTATCCACAATGCTGCGGCCTCTTTCGAGAAGACGCGCCAAATGGGTCTCGAAGAGAAACAACGCAGAAAGAACCGCAACTTGAAAACAACATCACCCAAGGAGACTTTCTGCTGTGTTTTCTGCAACCGAACTTGCCTATCTCAGATTGGCCTTTTTAGTCATCAACACGCTTGTGGGACGAGTCCTTCCTAAGAATCTTCGTTCGTGAAGTAATGCCAAGAGAGAGTCTTTTGCTAGATTGTAACAATGGCATTAGAGAAATAATAATAGATGCAGAAAGCCCACCTCCATACATCAAAATAGAGGCACAAACCCCAAATCTCCTTGAACCCTATCACTTGAATCTTCTGTAAATATTTATTGCCAACCTTGCAGGAACAGCAGTTTATCTTTATTTCCCCCAGATTCAATTTTATTTTTCTTCCTCAGACTTTTGAAATGGGGATAGTTCTATGAATACTATAGACTGCCATACAGATAAATAAATGGGCCCAAAGCAAATCAAGACAGACCTCTCCCCTGGAAGCCAAAATGACTACACTGTACTTTGGAAGCATCGTGAGAAGACATGACTCACGAGAAGTATAATACTTCTTGGTAAGGGAGAAGGCAGTAGGAAACGGGGAAGGCCACAATACAAGTGGAGACACACGATCAAGGAAGTCACAGTCCTGAGTAAGTTTACTGCTAACAAAGTCACTTGTAGACCTCTCAGTCATAGGTTCACAACAAACTAAACTCAACAATTAAATTAATAAAAAATTCAAAGTTTAAAAAGTATCACAGTGCAATTTCAAGGCATGCTTTAGCGTCTGCAAACACCTCCCAACTCATTTAGAATTATTTCACACAATATTTCTACATTCTAGTTCAGGGCTGTCCAACTTCTACGGGCCCAAGGGCCGGAATTCCGGTCACTGATCACCTGGGGGGCCGAAGGGTCTGCCTCTGCCCTCGCCCCCGGCTCCGCCCCCACCCCGGCTCCGCTCCCTCCCCAGCTCCAATTTACTTACAATTGACCTTGAGTTGTGGAGTTGTAGTTCACCTCCATCCAGAGAGCACTGTGGACTCAAGTAATTATGGATCTGGACCAAACTTGGCATGAATACTCAATATACCCAAATGGGAACACTGGTGGATTTGGGGGAATGTTTCCTAATACCTTTGAGTTATTTGAGTCCACACTTAAATTGGTACACACCAAAAAAACCCCAAACACCTCAATGCCGCCGCAGGGCTTGATGGGGCCTCCTTTCCCAGAGGCGGGTGGAGGAGGCCCAAAGAGCTCCCTCCCCCCCTGAAGGGAAAACAAGCCGTGGGGGCAGGCGCAAAGGAAGCCACGTTGCGCCCTGCACGCGGGGGAAGGCATAACAAGGGGGAGGGGCGCGGAGGAGGGCAAGGAAGCGTCGCCAAGGAAACCGCCGCTGAGGGACCCCTCCCCCCCTCACTCAACGTCCCACTGTTTTTAGATTGATTGATTCGAGCCAGGCCCTTCCTTACCCATACTGCGGGAGCCCCGCCACAGGGCCGAAGCGCCAATGCCACCGCCGTCCCCGAAGAGCCCCGCTGGAGCCGAGGCCAAGCTCAGGCCGGGCGCGGCGGCTCTCCCATCCGCAGAGCGGGAAGCGAGAGCCCTCCACAGGAAGAGGACGGAGCCAGGAGGGGCTTTCCCTGCCTCACTCCCCTCCTCCCTCTCTCTGAGGGAATGGGGGCTGGCCTGGAAGCAGCCGCGAGGGAGGAGGAAGCGCGCGCCCAGGCCGGCCGCAAATCCAGCGGGACCCGAGATTTCGGCAGCTATCGCGAGACTACGCAGCCACAGACAGGATTTCGACCTCCCTCGAAATCCCGTCTGTGGCTGGCATAGTCTCACGATGCTTGCCTAAACCTGGAAGTAGGGTTTATTTATTTATTATTTTTATTTGTATTTTATTAAAACAAGTTAGGGGGCTGGAAGGAAGGGGCTCGGGGGCCGTGTACGGCCCCAGGGCCGGCTGTTGGACAGCCCTGGTCTAGTTGAATGGTATGCATATAAAATAATTTTCTTATCCTAATAATATAAAAATACTTTTTAAAGACAGTATGGTAAACAAACATTGACAGTTCTTTAAAGTTGTTTATATTATTCTAATCATTTTGAAGTATTCTTACTTATTTTTAATGTATTGTTTATTTCCTTGGAACCTTGTTGGACTGAGAGGCAAACACTTCAAACAAATAATATAGCTTGTGTATAATTTATCTTTTTAGGTACAAGTCAAACTCCATATGCATTTTAGAAAACATTAAAACAAGATGGCCAAGAGCCAGAAGAGTCAACATTAAGGTAGCTGAAGTTGTGCTTAATGCATGCCACTCTCATTTGGAAACTTCTTAGGGCTTCTCCGATCCTAGGCGAAGGTTGTTTCAATCTCAGGACTTATGTCCCTCAGCTGGGGAAGGGTTGGATCTGATTATTCCCTCCTTCAGCCCCTTTCCTCTCCACCCCTTTTTTGGCTCTTCTGCTGCTTGATCTTCAAGATCAAGCAGCCAGAAGGAACTGTGTGGGCATAAGGGCAGTTTGACCAGCACAACACAGTTTCAAAAGCACAAAAGGTTTTTCTAACCATTTTTAATAGGCTCTGGACCTTAGAACTGTATTTTAAAAGAGAAAATAATCCTAACTGCTTCTCTTCCCCCATCCCTTGACAGACCCAGACACAAGTATATTTTATACAATGGTTAAGGTGGATTACATCTATTATCTTCTACTCACTTGCTGTTCCTCAGTAGCTGGATGAACTGTCTGTTCTGCTGGCCATGAAATCCATTCAGAAATATCCCAGAAAGAGGGTCAATGACTGGTTTTTAGCTGTTTTGTGTAGAACTGCTTTCTGCCTTCTCTCAAGACTTGGGATGATAACCATAACTGACCGATAAAGATGACACTGTGTTTACCGTCCCTGACACAAGCAGAAACCTTGTAAAAACACTAGCCTGCTAGGGACCTTGGAAAGCTACTGATATTCTCAGTAGACAACATTAACTCAGACAGAGCAGTGATCACACTTGATATAAAGCAATTTCATACATGGGTAGCCTTTTATGTTCCAGACAATGCAGTGTTACTGTATTGTTGGTATTGCTATGGGTGCTGTGAACCAGTAAAAAGCAGTGAAATAGAATTGGAGAAGACAGAACAGAGATTCAAAATGACCTTAACAGATTGGACTAACAAAATTAACAAAATGATTTTCAAAAGTAATAAATGCGAGTTACTACATTTGAGCAAGAAAAACTGAGAGATGGGAAACTGCTAGTCTAGCATCTGTCCATGTGAAAAGGGTCACAAGTTTAACATGAGCCAACATTAGAATATAGCAAAACAAAAAGCCAACATACTTGTAAGCTAGATCAATAGAACTGAAGTGGACCTTCAGTACTTGAGAAGGTTTGGCTCCAGGACCACACAGAGACCGTTTTAAAAAATAATGTTTTATTATGCTTTGGTCATTGTTCGCTTAAAATCCTGTATCCAGTTCTGGGAAACACAGTTCAAGAACCAAACTGACAATTTTGAATGTTACCAAACTAGTAAAAGACCTGCAAACTAAGATCTATGGGGGGGGGGGAATAAGAGACTTTGGCATGCTTAATCAGGAGAATAAATTATTAAGAGACAATAAAACTATCTTGTCTACTATTTTTATTCACCTGCTAGTAATCACTGAAACAGTTCAACAAAAATATTTTAATAGAATAACCCAGTCAATAAATTTATTAAAACCAATTACAAAATCTATATGGCAATCTTACTGTTGTTATTCATTACTTGGTTTAAAAAAAACTATGCAGAGGCTTGTTCTTTAAAAAAGACAGAAATAAACAACTATCCAAAAAAACACTATTTATTTTGGTCTCCTCAGTATAGAACCCTATCAGATCAACAGTACTCCACATGTGAGATGACAACAATTAATTCTCTAAAGCTGACAAAGCAACATGGAGTAATTGGTGCCACACCATTCACAAACATTCACGTGGTTCACTTATAAAACCACACTCAGCATTCAGAGGATCAACTGAAACAGCAATTCTCTAGAACATTCCCATTTAAAACCTAAAATAATAGAACCTACTTTAGGATAAATCATCCATTTGTGTATCACGTCATTGAAGGCTGTCAAAGAATCTTCACCAAAAGCTTCTAAATTCAAATATAGATTAATGGAGAAGTCAATTTCATTTCAAAAATAACAGTGATGAAGTCAAAAATAATGCTGAATTCTGGCTCCAAGGGACAACTACATCAGAACAATTTCATCATGGGTGAACCAAACCAACTCCAAATAGGCAAGGCTACTTCACTACTGATATGTTTGCCAACGTGCCATTCATACACACACAAACACACTTCCTCCTCACAAACATTGGAAGGATTTTTAAAAGCCTCAACTGATTCCAAATTAATAGGATTCGTCTGTTTAATGCTTCACTGCAGTAAGGGAAGAGTAGCTCAGGAGAAACAGCACTGGGGAGGATAAGCTCCGAGTTCCCCAAGCTTTTAAAAACCTTGTTTATTTCCAAGAAGAAAGGGAAATCCCTTAACTCTGATGCAAAATAAATGCTGCACAGAAGCTTGACATTTACTAGGAACTGCCTGAAAGTTGTGTCAGCTGCAGGCTCTGCAACTTCCTTCCCATGCCTGCAATTAATGCCATTGTGCTTACTACAGCAAAAAAAGAAGAGGGGAGAGTAGGTACTAGTCCCATATATAAAGCAACAGTTAAAGGATTTTTTGAAGTATCCTTTGAGTCTTCAAACACCTTTAAATATTGAAGCAAGAGCTGAAACAAAGAAAATGCCAAAGATGGAAGGAAATTGAGTAGCAACTTGCACATCACAGTAGACTTGTTGGTTTACTGAAAACCGAAATGTACATTTCCTTACCACAACACTGTAAGTGACCACATCCTGCTTTAAGATGACAGTTGATCTTTTGACTTTTTTGGCAGATGAGAAGAGTAGGAATATGATTCAGTTGTATGTGTGGAAGCACCTATGATCATCCTTACACTTTTAGAGCTATAATGTGAACAAGACAGACTTTCAACTTCTCAGTACAGAAATGTATAAAAAATTAAATTATTACTTGATGTCTGGAAGCGAGTAGTACTACTCAACTGTAACTGTTTCTCTGTACAGGCTGTGTCTCTCCTTGGATAATGGAGGTTCATTCTGTACGAATCATTTAATAAAAATTATTGGTTTTTAGGTAATTGAATGGCTATAGCCTGGAATCTCATGTTTCACTAGAACAGCCATCTCCTTCACACCTGCCCATAATATGCATAGAGGACATACAGAACTTGGCTTTCTGCCTCAACAACTACTGTTTAGCAGTTAACTACAATGACCTTATGCTGTTCAGCAGGATTTGCTAAACAGACGGTGTCTTTAGTAACAGCTGTCATTAAGCCTCAACAAAAAGAAGGAACTAAATTTCCCACCAGTACAAAGTTCTTAGTATACGTGATGTGGATGAAGTTCGGGGTTGCTGTGGTTTTCAGCCTGAATGTAATGATTTTAACTGAATTTTTAATACCCATTAAACTTCATACTGTTTTAATGTTGATATATTTGTAGATATAAAATTGTACTGAAATGCTTTTAATATAAGTTGCTTTGAGTCTCCTTGTGAAGAGAAAAAGCCAGGTATAAATAAACATAATAATAATATCTTTCAGTTTGCAACATGAGCAGTTATTTATAAACAAACCATAAAATATGTTAGTCTACAGAAGCTGTACAAAAATATTAACTAATGGATCAATGAAGCACAAGTTTATTTGATCAAATTAAGTAGTCTGGTATTGATATTAGCATGGCTGGGGGTGAATGCTGATTTATAAAAGCTCCCCCCCCCAAAAAAATCGGAATTAAGTTTCTTAAGGATTATAGATTAGCTACAGGAACTTCCCCCCTTTCCCCTTAAATGACCTTTAGTTTGGCATCCTAAATGCACAACTCCAAACCAAAAGCCTTGAATAAAATGACCTACATTGTTAAGCACTAGCAAACTGAAAGCACATACATAAGAAATCTGTTGAGTTATCAACACTTGCATTTTTCAAAAGAGAGCATATTAAATATGTCTCAACATGAAATCAAGTTTTTAAATGCATAGTCAGTGCTCCATAGCCACAGATTCTTGACCCATGAACTCCGCCATCCACAACTTACATTCCAAATAGAAAACCTTGATTTTTGCCATTTTATAATGCCATTGTATAAACTGGGACTTGAACATCCAAGGATTTTGGGCTTCCAAGAATCAAACCAATGGCCCACTATATACTGACAAGTAAAACTACAGTTACTACTGTAATTACTACAGTAGATTAATTAAGACATATGACAAACTCAAAGAGTGTAGAAAAAACTAAGTTGTGTGTTCAAAACAAGTTTTCCATTTTGGAAATCAGATATTTCCTAAACAAAAGCTAACTGAACTCCTTGGTATACCATCAAAACTGAGAGTACAACTTAGTCAAAGCTTTTAATTATACATTTTACTTGATAACTTAAATTAGAGCAGATAAAACGTTCACTTTAGTTTGCCATGCTCACACTAATATACAACGAAAGTATCACTTATATCCCATAGCAGTACTGTATCATATTAAACCCATTATATTCCTCTAGTATAGCCTCTCCGAACCTTTGTGCCCTGGAAAAACCTTTTTCAAGTTTTGGTAAACATCTGCATAAAATTACAACTAAAAAGAAGGCTGTTTTGTTTTTTTTTTGTTTTCATTCACAATTTCTAGCAGAACACCTTGCAACTTCCCCATTAAACTCAGGGTTGAGGCACCTCACTCTCATATTTAAAGGCCTTAATCTCAGGATTGAGTTCAAGAGTATGCTCAGGCTATAGCCTAAACCTGATTTTTCAGCATAGACTGGATTGAATCTCTGTTAATCTGCCTTCTGTTTGACCAGGAGAACCTCTACCTAGTCTGGATTCAGCAAAAAAAACTGAAGGGGAATGCTCCGAGCCCAAGAGGGCAAGAAATCAATAACAGCTGGTTACTATGCCAAGCCAGAATGTTTGGATCTATGTATCATTCCAAAATCTTTATCCTACCTATGGGGATGGTCCAAAATGTTGTCACACAAACCTATGCATGGTTCTGTATTGCAGCACAGTGTTTTGTTTAAAAAGGAAATCAATTTATTTCATTTGTTCCTCTCTGTCCATTTACAGGGAAACAGAAGCTTTCCTCAGTGCAGCATGGAATAAATCAATGTGCTTCCATGCTTCTGTTCTCTGGTTCAGCAATTCTCTCGACCTCCCTTTTAACCTATACGAATGGAAATAAAGGGGCACTCCAAAAACTAACCACATTTAGGAGATGGGAACTCTCTCCCAAATAAAATTAGATCTGCCACCTCCCTCCTGACCTTTAGGAAACAGGTGAAATCATGGCTGTGGAACAAGACATTTCCAGAATGGTGATGGAGACCAGTAACGGATTATTGACCACAAAGTGCGGATTGAGTCGGATGTTGTTTTAACTTTGCAAACTGGTTTTATATGTATGTTATTTTATTGTATTTTTATCCATTGTTATGTATGATGTTTAAATTGTTTTATTTAACACTTAATCCTTGCTGTAAACCATCCTGGGTCCTCTGCGGAGGTTAGAGAAGAACGGTATATAAAAATTTTAAATAAATAAAGCCTAATCAAAATGCCCATTGAAGATGGGTAGTTCCAGAGCAGAATACTTAATGTTTTTAGCTATACAGGAATTTTTTAATGAATCTTATAAGCCATCTTCAATTTCCAACTTGGGGAAAAGGAGGGGCATGCATTAAGTGATTGGTACTTGGAGCACAAAGCAAATATATTAAAATCATCCAGTCACCATCACTGTTGATCCTAAGAACATATAAGGTGCTAGTTCCTGGAGCTATTAGCTGCTAGCTAAAGCTATATTAATAATGTGCACTTATCTGTTACCACAATGCTCAACCTCAAATGCAAATTGCTCAAAAGTAAAGGTCACTAAAATACCACTTTAACACATTTAAAGGTTTAGGAAAAATACATTAACAGATTATAAGCATTTGTATTAAATCCCATTTAAATCAATGTGGTTTATAAACACAACCAGTTATTAAAACTTTTTTGGGGGGGGGGATAACTGATATAAACCAGACTTAAAATTTAAAGCTTACTTTAAATAACCTGCCTGTTCTAAAAATATTGTTTATCTTACTCCATTTAATACAGGTTCTCCTGCTTCAAATGCCATTTATCACATATGCAGTAGATTCATTTAACTGATCTGTGTCAGAGAGAAATGGAATTCATTTCCTTGTTATCAGGCACAGCTTTATATAATGCCAATGATGTCTCTGTGTGCCCACACCCAACAGGGCAAGCAAAATGTAGCAGCAGTCTTAAATTTGTCATCTGTCTCTAGAAAATAACTCCTGCAATTCATGGCACAGCAGGCTAAAGACCTTCCCATTCTTTTCTTTCTCTCATCAATACATAAAATAAAGTTATACACATAATATAGTCTTTGCTCTATGAACAACTGGTCAGCACAAAGTATTCAGAACCTTGTATTTCTTTTAAGGAAATTAAAGGAATAAAAATAGTATTAATAGAAAGGAGTGAAGGCTGTAGTTGAACTATACAATTATAAACAGTATAAATTATGAAAAGGCATCAAATAGCATGTTTGGGAAAAAGAAATTTCTAGTCTAATCTTTTGTGGACTAGAGTCCAACAGGTTGAATCAGATAAGGTGGACTGCAGTCCATACCAGCTTATACTAGAAGTGTCTCATTCCCAGTTAGTTTTAGGTGTTATATTGGGATTATATAACTCATATAACCCATTTTCATAATAAAATGGACTAATAAGGCTATCTCCATGTGATGAAAGTTTTGTGAATGAAAATGGGGTTACAATGGTATCATTTGATACTAGGACCACTCCCTAAATTTTGTCTTATTCCATGTTCACCTTCATTCAATATTCTCAGTGATTTCCTACCTACACCTCTGGAAAAGCTGAAACCATTTGAGGGAAGTTGTTACAAACACAATTCCTGAAAGTAGATGGAAGGAATAACTAGACATCACCTCTATTTGTTAAGTTCCTCTTTCAAAATGAGGTAGTCACTAGATTTGTAATACAATAGAGATGGATTATTTATCAGCCTAAGCCTACCTATGCCACTCTGACATTCCTTTCCACCGTCCTTTGCAATAATCTCACATATCCCACATAGTCAATTCTGTAACCCGTATCTCACATAAACAAGGTACTTGCATAACAAATAAATGCAGCGCGACTAGACAATTAAGCAATAGGTGAAGTATAGCAGTGGGGGAGAAAGAAGTAGCAGATAAATAATAATAATAATAATAATAACTTTATTTCTTGTGAGTCGCCCTCCACCGATGGTGCTCCGGGCGACTTACATCATTTAAAAAATACATCTAATTAAAAACACGGGTTCAAAGAATCACAAAGGGCCCAATCCCCAAGATTAGTCAATCCCCAAACGCCTGGCGGAAGAGCCAAGTTTTCAGAGGATCTAGGCCACTTAACTGCATGAGAACAACCTTTGAATAGTTCCCAGAAAGTGGGCTATACTACCAAGGCCACTTGTAAAATTCATTTTATGGGCCCATCCTTGATATCCCATTCTTATGTTCTGCAAAGAGCAATGCCCAGTTAGAAGCAATAAATGAGCAACTTTGCAATAGATCAGAAAAATGCATTGGATTGTCCACATCAGCTCTAGTTTCTGATACAGAACGTATGCCATCCAGTAGTTGCCATCTGTTTGTCCACAGAAAACCATATTTAATACTCTGCTAATGTGCGCTATGCAATGCAATTTTCTGAATCAGCACCCCAAATAACCCCAGAAATAGGCCTAAAATGAAGACACCCCTACTTCCAGGCGCTATATGGAATGACTAGGGTGGGTAGTCAACCTTTCCCCTCCTGACATCCCCGTTGGCTCAGTACTATAAGAGGATTTCGCGAGACCAGTCACTCTCATTGAAACAGTGAGGCCACCAACCATATTTTAATTCTTGGAGACCACAGGATGAGAACCACTGCACTAGATCAAAGTATGTTTTCTAAGTATTAACATTTTCCAGTGAGACCGTTATCAACAGATAGCTGGCTACCAAGACATAGGCTACATGTTCAAAAAAATCACTATAAACTGAGAAACTAGTATGTGGTTTATAATACTGCCTTTTTGCCCCCTTCTTATAAAAATATCACTTGAAAGTGTGTTGCTATAATATAGCATGGAATAGTATAGACAAAATGGAAAGACCAAACACAATGGCTGAACAGAAAATCTTATATGAAACTTCATTAAAGAAAGGAACAAACATGTAAGATGTCTAATCAGCATTTAAACATCCATATCTAAAAGATTTTGGAAGGACCAATTACACTGGACACAAACTCATACTGATCTTGAAATAAACAGAAGCAATATTGAGATACAAAAAAAATGGAATATCATAATTTCAATACAATTCAGTCCCAAAATCAGATTTCCTCCTGACATTTTATGCAATTGAAACAATATTACAATATATGTTGAATTAAGCATTAAAATTTAGTTGTAGAAATGGGAACAAAAACCAGGACTACAAAGTATAACAGAAATATATTGAAAGCGTTTAGCACCAAAACTATTATTTCTAGTAGTTCCTAATTATCCTGCACACACACAAGTAATATTTCACATATGTAAATTTATGTAAGCATGCATACAAAAGTCACAGAAGGCCAATATGCGTACCCACAGCAGGAAGTTTAAACAGGAATACTGAGTCATCAAACTTACTTGAAGTCTTTGCATTTCTGGAATTGCTATAACTTCTTTTTTAATCAATTCAGCTTTTCTTTAAAAAGTCAAAACACCCCCTGATTGAACAAGATAAATGCTACCTAAAGGAAGTGCAGCAGGAATCTATTTCACTGGGAGGTCAACATACAGGCAATGCTAATTAACACTCGCAGAGAAAGTCAAAGTTCAAGAAGTCTGCTCCTTGGACTCTAACATAAAAATCAGCAGCTGCCAACGCAGCATTTTGAAAACACTGATACTGAGAAAGAAAGGTTACCATACTCAGTGTGTTAATGAAGATACTAAAAGGTTAGGCCTGATTAGACATAATAAAGCAATATGTAGGCACCAGCAATTTTCCTTGCACCTTTAGCCTTAAACTCATGTTCAAGCCATATGAATCATGTGAAGTCATCCAATATTATTTTTATAGAATTCCTGTATTGAACAAAATTTAATAGTTATGTTATTCTATTTATAATATGCTGTTAAATATGCTTAAAGTTTCTATGGTGCTTCACTAGCTATCTGATGTAAGGTACTGCTTCTGCCCAATCCCCAATATAGACAAATCGAGGTTAAATATCATATTTGTGGCCATAGCTACATCACTGAAATCCACAAGCATGTGGGCAATTCCAACAGAAAGGAGGAAACCATGAAAATGAACAAAATCTGGGTACTAAAAAAAACCTCTAAAATCAGGACAGTAAATAAAGAGCAACACTCAAAAATCCAGACAAGAATCAATCAGGGCCAGCTAACACCTCCCAACAAAGGATTCCCCCAGCAAGCAACCAGCCAGGCTTTGAAGCTGCAAAGCCATTAAATGCTAATCAAGGTGGCCAGTTGCAACAATCACACTTGCCTGAAGCAGACAAGGGTTCTTTCTCCCATCCTGGACATTCCCCATATATATAAACCTTGCCTAGTTTCCAACAGACCTCACAACTTCTGAGTAGCCTGCCATAGATGTGAGGGAAAAGTCAAGAGAGACTGCTTCTGGAACATGACCATACAGCCCAGAAAACACACAGCAACCCATGCTACAACTGTCTCCTTACCTGAAAAAATGTGGCAGATCAGTCCATGCAAGGACCGCTTTGAGTACGTAGCACTGTTTTAACTTTACCTTTCTTAGTTGTTTGAAGTTAATTAATAACTCCACATATCCTAAGCTGCTTCAAAGAGGAGCTGAATATAACATGAACTCTATGCAGTAAGGTTGTCACTGAGTGAAGACACTCCATTGTACACACATAATTTTTAAAAACCATTTCAAATAATCTGTTTTTAGAAAGAAACTTTGCAAATTGAACTCCTTTGGCTATACAGTCGGTCCTCCTTATCCATGAAGCCTGCTGCCAGAGATTCAGACATCCACAGCTTGGAAATATTCAAAAGGAATTCCAAAGAGCAACACTGATTTTGCATTTTTTTATTAGAAGTACTGTTTTATTTTGTTTAGCCGTTCAGTCATTTTTGACTCTTCGTGACCTCATGGACCAGCCATGCCAGAGCTTCCTGGCGGCTCTTGCCACCCTGTAGCAACCCAGTTCCCTTTCGTGCCTGGGGGGCAGGGGGCAGCACCGGGGGTCCAACTTGCATTAGGGCCAGCTGCAGTTAATGAGGACATGGAGGAAGGGGCTGATGAGTTAGCTGGGCCTTCCTCTCCCACAGAAAGCCTGGCCTGGGATGATGAATGGCCTGACGGCTATGCTAGCTGGGAAGTTCAGACTGACCCTGAGAGTGATGACTCTGATAATTATGAGAAACCAGGTGGTTTCGGGTCGCAGGAGAGAATCAGGGAAACAGTGGAGGATGAGCCCATGGAAGCTGAAAGGGAGTTCAACTCTCATGAAGATAGCGACCCAGGTGCTGGGAGGCAAGGACCTAGCTTTGATAGGAGACGGAGCATTGAGTCTAGCAGGAGGGATTGGCACCGCAGCCTAGAGCGCCAGAGAGGCGCGAGGTCCCGTAGCACAGATTGGCGCAGAAGCCTAGAGTGTCGGGGGCCCCGTCACGGGGATCGAGTATAGGATCCGTGGGAACGGATACTCAGTAGCTCGGCCACTTCTATTCTAAGAGGAGTGAAGCGAGCGGAGTTCCAGGGAGCCAAGTTGCCGGCTCGAGCCTTGCCAAGTAGTTTCTTGGAGTTGTTCATGAACCTTGTCTTGTTCTTTGCCACGGACCAAGTCCTTGATCCGCATAGTTTTGCGGTGCCTTGCCACAGTTGCCTTTGGATTTTACCTACGGACTCTTTGCCTATTTTGGATTGAACTTTTTGATACTTTTTATGGACAATTTACCTTTTCACCTGTTTTTATTATTCAAAATAATAATAAAGGTCAAGCCAGTCATGTCAAGGACAACATCCATCCATCTTGCCCTTGGTCATCCCTCTTCCCTTTTCCTTCCATTTTCCCCAGCATCATTATCCTCTCCAATGTTTCCCGTCTTCTCATTATGTACTTCATCTTTGCCTCTAATATCCTTCCTTCCAGTGAGCAGTTGGGCATTATTTCCTGGAGTATGTATGGATCTTTTTAATAAGCCATTATATATAATGGGACTTGATTGTCCCTTTTATGAATACAGTTTATTATTTATTTTTATAAATATAATGAATATGTTTATATAATTTCTATAAATAAATATTTGTATAATTTATATAACATATAAGTACAATGTATTATTTGCTCTAATTCTATTTTAAAAATAACACAGAGAGTTCTGGAACCAAACTCCAGCATATATGCTGTTAAATAAGGACCCGATGCATCAACCTACCTATTGTCAATTCAGTTCTAAGTAAAGTGTCATAATACATTTGAGAGACAAAGATGCCTGCTTTATTAATACAGATACACCAGGAAAGCAATGGTTTTAACTGCACTCAATGAAACATCTGTTATCAGCAAAAATTAGGCTACTCCACTTCCTCCTTTCCAGCAGCTTAACTTCAGGGAACCAATTAACACTTTAGCTGCCTTCCTAGGCAAACACTTGTTCTAGCTTTCAAAAATAACATTAACTGATGAGGACAAATAGACTACAGAATAATTGAGAGCCTTCATTTTTCATGCTGTTATAATATATCAAATGATATTGTTAACATACTACATTAAAACAATAATCTACTACAAATTGGGGTGGGGCAGGGCTGTTACCATATTATTCAACCCTTCTTTTTCCTAGCATATATTCTACATAGTTCCACAAGGAAGACACCAAATAACAAAAGGGTTCTCTTTTGTAATGTTCACAATGTTAAAAAAGGAAACATTTTATTCATTGCTCTGATTCTGTTTTAACAACTAACTAGCAATTCCAAAGACCAACAATGCCAGAGAGCAAAAAACTAATTGAGAATCCATGCTAAATAATATGGAAACTTTCTGCTTTCACAGCCATCATTTTTATCTATGTTATTGTTTGTGACAGAAAGAGATTATCATCTGCCACTTGATACGAGATAAATAGTTCTCATCTCTGTTCCTCAAAGCCATATGTCAGCATCTACAGCTGATAATAATTAGTAAGTCTTGTTGACTCAGAGCACAAAATAGGACCATATATATTTTCATATATAAGAAATAATACATATACAATATTATATAGTAGCGGGTATTCGCTTTTAAGAAAGACCAATGCGACTATGGACTGTTATCAAATACAAACTATATAAAAATTTCAAGATGAATATAGAATGAAAAATTTCAAGTACTAAACATGATAGACAAATATTTGTAATTCCAGGCGAGTAAATAACCTAAAAACACTAGCCCCCACCTGATTTTGGAAGCTAAGTTAGGCCAGCCCTGGTTAGTATTTGGATAGGAGATCAGCAATGAATTTGCTGGTGCTATAGGCTAAATTTTAGAGGAAGGAACTGGAAAAACGATGACATTCATGGGATTGTCAAGAGTCAATAGATGAATACACACACACACACATAAACGGTCTCTGAATACCAAAATAGGCTACATCATCTCTGAAAAGCATTTGTTTCTGCATTTAACAGAGATCGTTTAGGCCCGCCTAATATAAACTTAATTGTGTCTCAGAAGGACTGAGAGTACATGTCCTCCTTTAATTTTCCCCTTTCACCACCTATTTAGTGACACATGTTGCAGGGCAACCATGACAAGAAACTTGTAATTATTTAAAGTGCTTAAAACTAAATTTTATGGTAGGGATTCATTTGACATAACAACCAAAGTTCACTCATGTTCCCTTAAAATATATGATTGGTGCTATGTATCTGAACTTGCATGAATAGGAAAGAATCTATTTCCGAGATCCTTCCACGCAAAATTCATCAAAGCAAGACATAGTCCTCCTAGTGATAATCCCCTTTAGTGCTTCACAGTTTATGCAAGAGTCAATTACTAAAGAGGGTGGAAGGAAGAACAATCTTTTCAAATAGGTCAGTGTCTATATTTATAATAATTAACACAGCGTTCTCCTAATAGTAAGTTTTCTATAAATGAGAAAAGGTAATATTTTAGCATGACTAATAGCGCTCTCTCTCTCACACACACACACAGACACACACACACACACACCACCGGGTAAACATTATAAAAATTAGGGCTGAACAAATCGGTATACTTCTAGTGTGTGCGTGTTTTCCATGTATTCATTCATCAATCTGTTTCATCTCATTCCTACGTGGATTTACCTTTTTATCTAATATACAAAATATTGCATTTGAATGCATTTTTCACAAATACATATTTAGAATATAGGTTTTATCCTAAAATACATTTATGTTGTATGCTTTAACAGCTACAAGCTGTTTCATCCTGATGTAGCTTGAGAAAAAGCATTTTAACAAAATCCACAGTCATCATTAGAAAAAATTAAGCTAGCAAGGCATTAAATATGTCATACCAAAAATGCAATCATGCATGAACTCTATTTACATACATTGTAAGGCGTACTATACAATGAACAGAGACATATTTTCAATTAGATGAGTTGTATTAAAAAGAAAAAAACATGATTTTTAAAAGCAGAACCAAAGATAACCAAAGCTACCTGTAGAGATTTACACAATTTATAAATGCTCCTTTCTGAATATACAGTGTCGGAGATCTAGAGAAGACCTGGAGTACAGAGAAACTACAGCTAATTTCTGAGTTCTCACTTTGCATATGCCAGAGAGGGATTTGTCCTACACCAAATCAGATCACTGTCCCATTTACATAACTAGCAACAGGATTCCAGAGTTTCATATAGTCTTAACTAGAAACTACTAAACATGAATCTTGTATTTGGCCACTGAATTATCGTCTTTCCCCTTAAATAGAATGAAAAAATGCTAATTAATAAGAACAGAAGGACTAAGAAGCTTATACTGAGTAAATGCAACATCTGTGCAGACCACAATTGTAAAAAAATATAGAAATACATGTATACACTGGTACATAAATATTTAAAGATGGATGAAATGTCTAACAAAGCTAGTTTTACCCCGAGTCAATCTATAGGGTAATTATACCATTACCAAAATGAATAGTAATCAAACCCTAAAAATCCAACTGAAGAAAGAAAGAAAGAAAAAAGCCTAGATCAGTGCTTCTCAACCTATGGGTGCCCAGATGTTTTGGCCTTCAACTCCCAGAAATCATAACATCTGGTAAACTGGCTGGGATTTCTGGAAGTTGTAGGCCCAAGCACCTGGGGACCCACGGGTTGAGAACCACTGGCCTAGATAAAGGATGATATGTGGGGTCATGTTAAAAGTACATTCAGATCTATCTTGAACTCTGGCAGATATAGCAATAGTTGCCAAGTAAACAACGGTTTGCAGATGTGGAGCAACTCTTAGGAACATACACAAGTTAAATATGCTTTGCTTCAATGCATCTTTAACCATAGCGATGTAGATCAGATTATTCTGAAGCCCCTTTGAGCCAAATTTTCAGTCTATTGTTTATGGGGAAACACAGGCTGCAGCATCATAGATACACTACAATACAACAGTTAAAGCTCTGAAATTGAGAATAATTCTGAGAGTCAGGGTTTAACTGCTATTGGGACAAATTCCCAAATTGTAAATCAAAACCTACAAATCCAACTGAGGAATAGAAAATAAAAGGCCTGACTAAAGGCTGATATGTGGGCCATCCCAGTGAGCATACTTGGAGCCAGCTCTGCACTTGTAGAGGGATGAAAAGGAAATATCTCACCTCCCACCAGATTTTATGGATTTTGGAAAATCTAGAACAGTGAAAGCCAAATGATGAAATCTGATGGGATTCACCACTTCCCTGGGTGACTTGACTTTGCTCTGGCACCACGAGATGCAGAGCCAATCTTAAAAAAATGGAGCTACAAAGTGGAGTCCATGACATGTGACTGTAGAGAAGTGCAAACCACAGACCACCTACTACAATGCAGCCTGAGCCCTGCCACATGCACAATGGAGGACCTCCTTATAGTGACACCAGAGGAACTCCAAATAGCCAGCTTCTGGTCAAAGGACATTTAGAATAATGCTAAGTTTTTAACTTTGTGTTTTTAAATACATTATAACTACCCTCTCCATTTGCTTCTGACATGATACATAAATAAACCATATCCTTTGCAGAAATCCAAACTAGTCTAAATGAACATAACGTTAATCTGAAATGAATACTTCCATAAGAAATGTTGAAACTATTGTGTTACCTGTCAAAAGATGTAAGACAGGATTTATAAACTCAGACACTCTCTCATAGGTCACGGACAAAATGCAAAATTCACATGTATCTGTGTAACAAAAGTGCCTTAAATCCTCTTTACAGATATAAAATTGAAATAAAAAGAAACCTTTCCAGATTCTTATATAGCAATGCAGTAGCAATAATTCTTTAACACAGATGGTATACACAAAGGCACATCATACACATCCATACCAGAGGAACTCAATCAGTTGATGGCTTTCGCAATAAAGGGAGTTCCACTTAACCTCCTTATGTCATAATACAACGGAGTGAATGAGTTTTAACACACAGTACAGTACATATAAAGGAATCAAGAAAACAGTGACTAACATTATAATATAGAGTATAGCGTCACTCCTTTTCTTAAACAACTGCTTTGTTGCTGCCTTTGAGAATGTACAGGTTTAAAAGGATATGGGTCACAATGCTGATTATATCTTTTTAAAAGTTGTTATCGGTTTTTCATTCTGGCAATAGATTATTTGTCAATATGCTGGCAATCTCTTTGCAGCAACCTTAGAGTGGGCTTTCAACTGGCCAAGGTAAATAAACTTTGTTGCAAAAATGAGTAAATGTTTCACTCACCCCACCCAAGTTTTTGGCCATAGGTACCCAATATATTCACATGAAAAAAATGGAATAAGACAGCAAATGTTCAACACCACCAACATTTTTCTACAGAAAGAGGGTAGAGGGTTGTAGAGCCATTTTCGGACCATTTTCACAATGAACTTACTTATGGAACTTTCTTCTGTCTTGCATCATTGAGACAAAGTACTTCAGAGGATTTCCAAGATTTTTGGTGCATTAATTCTGACTGACACAGCAGGATCCAGAACTCCAGTACTGGATCCTGATCATGTTTGGTTATAGTTTTAAAAATGTTTTACTGTGACTATGATGTTTACTTACAAATAGTTAATTCGCAAGTATAATATTTGAGCAGCTACACTGCAATGCATTCTGTAAGCTGTAACATGGCATCACACATGTGCAAGAAAAGTAAACAACTCTCTCTTGTATTTTCAAAAGGTATCAAATACAAATTCCAAATTAAATATGCAAATAGACACAGATTTAAATCCAGGACATCAATGATTCTAACACCAGAATCTGATCATGTTCTACACACAAGTCTTCCTAGGACAATATGGTCTGAAAATCACTGTACTATTCACACATACAAAGACCACAATGTCCAATTGCGATGTAAGAATACTCAGTCTGGGACGTTGTGTTCTGGCAGCATACAAATATAAGAACAGCTTGCTAAGCCCTTAATTTCTGAACAGCTGATTTCTACTACACAATGGTCATTATTTAAAGATTTATAGAAAATGTGGGCTTAGTACCAGTGAATTGAGCTGATGTTCAAATCTTTGGCCCTGTTTAATCTAGAATAAATAAGTTTTCCCACCCAGTGAGATAAATTTGTGTTGTTGATTCTGTTTTCAAGTTCAGGGACTTTCAGAAAATGTTTCTGGCTTTGTTCAGAGAAGAGAGTGTTGTTTTGGCTTGATTTAATTATTAATAATAATTGAATTCATTTTGCTGAGGAGACCATGAAACAGAATCACTATGTAGACTTTTTAATAGCTTACTGCTTGTAGTGAGAAAACTGTATTAGAAAAGGGCAAGGATACTTGCTTTCTTTTCAAAATAACATGATGTACAGCTGCGAGTGTAGTAGGACTCCCTTATCCATGGATTCAATAGCCACAGTTTCACTTATCCACACTCCTAAATACTATACTGGAAGTTTTTGTGGGCCTCTCTAGTGCATTTCCATGATACTCTTTCAGCCCAAGCATAGTCAAAATATAGGGTTCTCTATATTCTTGTTTCAGGTATCAAAGGGTCTTGGAGCATATCCCTTGCAATACTAGGGCTAGATCTACATTGTCAAATAATGTGCAGTTTGAATTGCATTTTACGGACAATGTAGACCCATATAATGTAGTTCTATCTGCATTACTTTGATCTAAACCAGGCATCCCAAAACTCAATCTCTCAAGCTGTTTTGGTGTCCAACTCCCAGAAGCCCTAGCCAGCTTGTTCAATGGTCAGGAAATTCTGGGCGCTGGAGGTCCAAACAACTGGAGGGCAAAGTTAGGGGATGCCTGGTCTACACTGACCATATAAAAAAGTTCGAACTACATTATATGGCAAGCACGTACTATTAATCCACTGAATCCAAGAGCTTTGTCCTATTTTTATCCGAGAAATCCAAAACATCCAATGTCCATACATCTGTATATTACAGCTCAAGAATACATTCCTAAAATTAGTAGTGAAGAATGAACACCACATAAACTTTGGGAGCAAGAACAAAATAAAACCCAAATGGTCTACCTAGCAAGTATCCCCAACACTGTTCATTACAAAATCTTACACAGTATCAGGACTATTCAAATTTGGAGAAATCAAAGTTAAATTTTCTGGAAATTTTAAAACGCAAGTCAATCTGTGTCTATGTCTTGGCAAGAAAATATTCCCAACCTAAACTTGGTATATATAAACCACAGTAACTACTCTAACTTGCTTAGTTTTCAATATTTTAATTTTTTTATGATAAACAACAAATCAATATAACCAGCATTGGGGGGAGGATAAGAAAAAGATACAAACCAGCACCATTCACTATTATAATACATAACACACTATCACAACCCATGTTAGTAAAACAGGATCTGAAAACCAACATAGCTCTACCTCAATGGTCTTTAAATTTGGCATATGAATTAAGAAATGAGTGCTAGGTGTGAACATAGCAGGATATTATGGAATGACATTTCAAAGTGCATTTTTTCATGTAAGAGAAAATCTCTATTTGAAAGTAAAATGTGTATTGCAATGAACCTCATCTTACCTGTGTTTGTTCTGTGGAACTGCTGCTGAGTTCATCTCCAGATTCTGAATCTTGGTGGAGTTTTTCTGAGCTTTCTCCTGCAGAATCACAGGATAGCTCTTGCAAGAAGCTAGTCTTTTCTATTTCCATACAATCAGAACAAGGGAAATGGGACACAGAGTAACTCTTGTTCTGAATGGGAACTTTGGGAAACTGGAATTCACTAAATTTCCCATTATTCTGTGCAAAGTCCAGGCTGAGACCAGTATTCTGACCCGGGCTACTGCTTGGTCCCAAATTCTGATTGGCATCCCGAATTGGTCCCAACATTTGTACTGGAGATGATTTTCCAAAACTAGAAAGCTCTGGAGACTTGTTCACATTTTCTGTTGACCTCTGTAACCCATGCATAAGTTTCAGGGTGCTATTTGGTAGCACACTCAATTGCTTAATAGGTGGCATTAGTGCTTTGCGAGTTACTTCTTTGACATACTGTGCTGGCACATAGAAGGGCTTGGAATTTTCTTCCTTTTTCACTTGCCACCAATCATCATTAGTCTTCTTCACTAAAATATATCTCTCTCCTTGCTTTATCACAATCCTTTTGTCCTTTGCTTCATAGTCATAGTCATATTCAACTTCAATGTATAATGGACCTGAAAGAATTTTTCCACTCTTGTCAGCCATTTCTCTTTAAAAACGATGTTCACCTTTCCAAGCGAAACGTTAGCTGCATTATGGTTATTCTTCCTACTGTATCTCAACAGAGCTGTAAGGAAAACACATATATTACCATTTTGTCAGAAGTACATTTTAGCTGTAATTATTTGACTATTTCAAATGAACTAACAAAATCTTTCAACAGTAACTTTATTTTGCATTTCAAATAAAAATAAAAATCTGTTGATTTTTGCATGCAGTATAAATTATATGAAATCTCTTAATAGCCAAAAGTAGGCCTATCTGAACTAAAACATTTATGGGATAGGGATGATTCAACATTATTATTACTGAATACTAATAAATATTTAATACATGACAACTCAATAGCATATTTCCCTTTTGTCGTTTATGATTAAAGAAAAAAATAAGGCACACATGCACACTCTGGAATAATCGTAGGAGGGGGGATTACAACTTGACCTTTGATTTGACTAGTGATTTACCCATTCCTACTGTCCCATCTACTGGTAAAAATAATGCATTTCTAAAATGAACTGGGGAAATCCATTTAAACTTGATTGTACTCTCCTTGTGATCTACCATCATCTACATTGCTATGCTTTCACTATAATTTCATTGAAGTATTTATTTTACTCATAAAACACATTGTAAAATGTGTATGAGGAAGAATATTAATATAATGAATAGCCACCTTGAGTCCTCCTGTTGGGGTAGAGAAGGGCAGGGTACAAGTATGGCAAACAATAAGTATTTTCATGGAACCATACACATACATCACTAATCACAACCCATTAATAAACCTACCAATTTGGTAAATGTTACTGAACTAGTGAATCTTCTCTTATGCCTAACCAAGATTTGAGAATAACTGCATAGTAATCTCAGGAAAGTAATATATATTCTTCCAAACACATACATTGGGCTGTAATTTCCCCCCATTTTTATAGGCCTAAAATAATAATTTTAAACATTTCTGGATGTGCATGTTTGTTGGCAACCAGCAAAGAGCAAGTGGCTAAGCCTATTGTTTCAGTTACTTAGCAAGGTGGATCAAGTCTTTTTTTTTATCCTAAGACAATCTCTTGCTTACGTAGAGGATTGATTTAGCACAAGTATTATTAAACTGGGGGTTGTTTTGTTTATTCTGCCTTCTGTTCATAAAGCATAGATGACTCATGGACTGACGGAGGGACAGGTCTCCCAACCGTTTCAAGGTGAAAACATGCACAGTCACCGAGACTTCTTCAGTGCACTTTAATTCTAAGTATTTTCCCATAATTTTCCATCTTCCATAAAGCTAAATATATCAGAAATAATCAGCAAAAATTGAATTATATGATCTATGATGAAAATTATCTTGAGTTCTTGGGATTATAAATTTACTCTCTTCAACCATGCTTAAACAGCACATGCAGAAAATAATTTTAACAAGATACTGGTGACTCTAAATATATGTTGTAATCAGATATAGAAACAAGTTTTCAAAATTGCAGTGATCTAAACTGTTTTAACAAGGATTAAAGAGATCAGCGTTGTTATATATAGACCAACCAGTGACCAGCTGAAAGACTTTACTGGAACTAATAGAACAGGAACTGACATTTGTGTCTTAATAACTTCCAGAATTCTTCTATAGCTATGGCACCTTTCTTCCAGGGACCTTAAGGAAGTATGCACAGACCTCCCACTCAGTGTTTCACTCATACACCAACTGATCTAGTTCACTTCAGCAAGTTAGATGCATTTTATGCTTTAAGGTTATCGTATTAATGGAGACATCAGCTCAACTTTCTTGGGGACCATGTTTCACAGGAAGACTCAAAAGACCCATACCAGAGAAGGCCCAGCACTCCTAAGACATATGGATAGGGGCCTCCACATATAAGCCTAGCAAAGATTGTATGAAATGAGAGATTTCTTTATGTATCCAGGTAACAAGCTATATAAACAAAGACAGCCCTGCCATGATGCAAAGTGAAGCCACTGCTTCAGATAGCAGACCACAAAGAGTAGCACACGGGTCTCCTTAAGATCTCTTTCAAGATCCCCTTTTCTTAACTACCACTGCTTGTACTTGCAATGGTTAGATCAAGGCATTGCTATTTCTCACCATATGTACCTCTGGCCCTCCACCCAGAAAATGTCAGTGATGGGAGCATAATACCATGCTGAGAAGCTTGCCAGATTGCGACTGTGTTTTGGAAATGAAGAGAAATTATTTTAAAGCTTCATAAATGAAACAAAACATCTGTGTCCTATCAAGAAACATTAGCACTGAAATAGAGTTCCAATTATTTCAATTATTTCCTCTTGTAACAGAGCAAGCAGTGAATCAAACCCATTTACAATCTCCATATTACGATAGCTGGAATAATAGAATTTGCCCTATTCAGCCCCTGGTATATCCAGCAGGATTAGGAAAGACTCCTGCCAGAAAATCATCACAGTTACGGACTACAAATGAAGACTATTCTGAATAGAAGGGCCAATTGTCTGACAGTATAAAGCAATTTCTTATATTTCATCTTCCTATATGATCTAGGGGGGGGCACAGTGGCGCACCAGGTCAAACTGCTAAGCTGCAGAACTTGCTGACCAGAATGTCGGCAGTTTGAATGTGCAGTACGGAGTGAGCTTCCATTGTTAGCCCAATTGTTAGCAAGTAGATCAATGGGTACCGCTTCGGCGGGAAGGCAACGATGCTCTATGCAGTCATGCTGGCCACATGACCTAGGAGGCGTCAATGGACAATGCCGGCTCTTCAGCTTAGAAATGGAGATGGACACCACCCCCCAGAGTCGGACTCAACTAGACTTCATGTCAAGGGGAAACATTTACCTTTACTAGAAGGCCCTTTTTATTTTTAATCCTTTTAAGCAAAAGCCATATTCTAGATATTCACTTGATGAATAGAGAAAAACATACATACCTGAAACAGACTGGTTGTATCTACACACAAGCACACCCTTACTTACTTTCTCTCTTCATAAAAGCCAAAAAACTTGAAAATTCTAATAATCTCTAACTTTCCATTACATATAATCAAGCTTAAAACCATAGTTTGAAGTAGATTTACAAATCTGGTGCTTGTTCAAGAACAATAAGTCATACTTCACACATAAGAGAACTCTACTGTGAATTTCAGCTTCATTTTTAGTACTCCAGCTTGTACAAAAAGGCCAGATATGTCCTCATGCTCACCCTGCATATCAACATTTAACTACAGGACATATGTAAAAATAACTTTGTCTTTCTACTCATTGATTTTACTGTTGCATGTACATTTTCTCCTTCTACTTGTGCTACTGAAGCATTGAACATACAATAGGAAAGGTTCCAGAAGAAACATGTAATTTAACACATTTAAACTTACTGTCTAATCATGTCATAAAAACATTTCTTAGATGTCATTTCTTAAGAATCTTACTTTAGCTGAAACAAGCCTATAGCCAGTGTTGGGAAGATAGGACTAGACCACATTGGTGGCAGACAGGAAAATAAGAGGTATGCATCACCAATATTATGAGAGTTCTGGAATGTAATCCTTAAATCTCTTGGTACTGGGATTACGTCCCATTGAATTCAGTCATGCTTATTTCTAAGCCTGCATGCATAGGATTGTTCTGCATGAATCAGAAGGGGGGAGGCTTCACACAGCAAGTGGCATTATAAACTAATTTATACTTTCAAAGTGTAGATGGAATGTAGGAGGCAATAAAAGCACAGTACCGTGACTTTAAAACCCACACAATTCACCAAACTCATGCAGGACAAGGAAAGGTATCCAAGATCTGAAATCAGTAAAAACTCTTCTGATTTTCAAAGCAGAAAAGGCTGTAACTAGACAAATCTTTAGCACATGCAAAAATGCTATGACTGTGTCATTTCACATCTATAAAAGCTAATTATCTTCTAGATTACCTCCTTTAAAACAAATCCCTTCATTTAAAAGCACAGGGGTTTTTTTTAAAGCAATTAGAATGGCTAACATAATTACTGGTGTCATGTCAGAATTATTAGCCAAAAATCTAAGGCTCAAATAATAAAATGTTAAATATGGTTCAGTATGGCCTTATGTTCAGTCTAGTACAGTAGTTGTAACTTGTGTTCTGCAGACCCCCTGGGGGACGCAATGTCCTCCCAGGAGTTGAGCAAAGGCTTGAAGAAATGTTATGAGCTTTTACAATAAAGAAAAGAAAGGAAAGCAATATATGATTAATGGTCAAAGAGCAAAAGGATTTTTTAAACAAATAATGGACACTTATCTAGAATCAGAGTTGGAAGACACCTTATGGGCCATCCAGTCCAACCCTCTGCCACGAAGCAGGAACATTGCATTCACCTTTAAGGCCTTATATGGTCCAGGGCCGGAGGACCTGAGGGACCGCCTCACCCCCTGCCAACCCCAGAGATCACTTTGTTCGGAAGACCAAAACTTGCTTGAAGTTCCCAACTTTAAGACCTTCCACCTGGTGACCACCAGACGCAGAGCCTTCACGATTGTGACTCCATACCTATGGAATGCCTTGCCGGCAGAAACCCAAGCTCTGCGAAGCTTACCTTCCTTTTGGAGGGCATGCAAAACATTCTTATTCCGGCAGGCATTCGAATCCTGCCGATTGGTAATTTCTTTTTGTTTTAATTTGGTTTTTATGTATATTGTTCTTGTTCACACTTTAAACCGCTCCGAGCCCTCCGGGAGTGGCGGTATATAAGTTGGAATAATAAATAAAGCACCCCCGACAGATGGCCATCCACCCTCTGTTTAAAAGTCTTCAAAGAAGGAGCCTCCACCACACTCCGGGGCAGAGTTCCACTGCTGAACAGCTCTCACAGTCAGAAAGTTCTTCCTAATGTTCAGATGGAATCTCCTTTCTTGTAGTTTGAAGCCATTGTTCTACTCTCCAGGGCAGAAGAAAACAAGCTTATTCCCTCCCCCCTATGACTTCCTCTGATATATTTATACACGGCTATAATGTCTCCTCTTATAGAATTTACATCCTGCCTTTCTCTCAAGGTGTGATCCAAGGTCACTTCATTGTACAGTATCTCAAAGTGTCAAAATTATGAAAATAGCTAGTTGATAGGGGGGGGGGAATGTCCTCAGCACTTGCTAAGTAAACATGCAAACAAACATGTAAGTGAATGATACTAAGAGGTTGAGAGAAATTGTGATATTTCCTTCTACTGTGTATACAACTAGATATAAACCTTGTAAGTAAAATGCAGCATCAGCCTTCTCATTAATTACTTAATTAAAATTAACAACTAATATTAGGGCATGGTTCAGTATTGCTATTTTTTGTTATTATAAATCCACATAGAATCTATATAAATAAAAATGTCATGTTTGTGGGATTAACATAACTCAAAAACCACTGGACGAATTGACAGCAAATTTGGACACAATACATCTATCAGGCCAACGAGTGACCATCACTCATAACACACAGAGAAACACAGCAGAATAGACTTTAAAAGCCAAAAAAAATTACATTACAATGCATGTGCAAAACCAACATATATATGCAAACACACATATACACAAATGGCGTTTGTTTGGATGTCTGTGCTCCTGTTCAGAAGATTTCACCTCACTTTCTGTCCCTGTGATAATTGGTTTTTGAAAAAATTGGCTTGTTGTAGAAACAAGGGTTGGTGATAAAGCTTCAGTTGAGATACCTTTTCCCCTTTATAATTCTTTCTGGAGTGAATTTTCCTTTCTAGGGATAGATTTATCTCACTTCCTGTTGTCTCACCCCGTACTTAACTATGAATTGTTTGTAAGTCAGATGTTTGTAACTCAGAGACTGTCTGTATTAAAAAAAATTTGTGCAAACTGTCCTCCTGCAAAAACACACACACTTGTTTCATTATTGCAGGCTGTTTTGCTGGCAAACATTATTCCTCACAGCTGCAATGAACACATTAATGATGTTGTGAGACAAACAAAGTTAGTCATTGAATCTCTGTTGGGGGACATTTGGATCCTCACTGTCATACGTTCTTACCAACTGAAGACCAGATGAAGTAAAATCCAGCCAACTTCTCTATAAACTATAGATGTTTTCTGTAATGTTGTCACTTGTCACAATCTCACAAACAAGCTCTAATTCAAGCATATTTCCATTAAACTCACGGTTTCTGGGTAGATATCATATGAGTACAAAATGCATCTCTCTGACACAACAGCTCTGTCCTATTCCGATTCTTCCATATCCTATAGTCTCACTTCAGTTCAGGATTTTTTTACCAGTAAATAACTGCAAAACAAAACTACTGCATTAGGCCTACTCCCATTGTTAATATCAAAATTTCTGACAATGATGAAGCAGGCTGAATTCAGCTGGAGAAAGAACAGCAACATTTCTAGTCACCATGGCAGAAAACTAAATACAGCAGGCAGTGCCAAGTCCATGGTTTTCATAATAACATTCTCTCCACATTTGCCGAGGGAAATCAATTTCACACACAAAAATTCCATCAGAATACTTTTTGTTGGACAGCTTGCATGACTCATTTGTACTCAATCTGATATGAAATCATTTCAAAATGATACAAAGAATTAAAATGCATATGGCAAGCACAGACAGCAGACTAGTTACCAAAAAGCAGGTCTAAACTTCATTTAGTGTGTTAATACCACCCTAGAAGAAATAAATTTTGTTTTATTTAGAAAGCTAAGGAGAGTCATCCTGGGCTAGTCCTTGAATGGGAGATCACCAATGTATACTAGGTGCAGTAGGATATATTTCAGAGGAAGGACTGGCAAAACCACCTGAGTATTCATTGCTTAAGAAAATCTTATGAAATTTATGAGCTCACTGCAAGTCGACAGGTGACCTAAAAGCACATGCATGCACACAAACACACCAAAACAAAAACAATCTATTCTGAGTAGCCTTACTTTCCCAACAACTTGACCTTTCAAAGTGAAATGTACATTTTGGCTTATCAGCTTCCATGCAATTTTATTACCGACAGGTTTTTCACCTTCTCAGGAGCATTTAAACACACTGTGAAAACTATTTTTAAAATCTATTTTCAAGACCAAATAAAAATTAAAAGCAAACAGCAATAACATCAGCTACTTAGGGAGATGAAAACTATCAACAACTAAAAATAGCTAGGAAATCTGTGCCTTATATACTATGGCTGAGTCAAAACAGACCAGGCTCAAATACCTTGAGATACCACAACTCATCTTGGATGCTAACTAGGGTCAGCCCTGGTGAGGACTTGATAGGAGAGAATCAATGAATATCATAATTGAGAGTAAGGCAGCGGCAAACCATCTCTGAAAGAAAATCCTATGAAACTAATGGGGTTGTCAAATGTTCGTTCGCAACCCGAAGGCACACACACACACAGACGCAGCTGGTAGGACAAAACAAGATTGCCATAACTTTTCTGCCCCAAAGCCTCTGAAAAATAATCACCAAGCTGTTTTCCACCACTTCGATACATACACACTTGCACACAGACTTCACAATTTACCTTAAACGGTGGAATAACATTCTGCAAACCATTATTACTTTATGTTGTATATATGTGCTTGCATTAATCATTTGATTCAGTACACATGAATAAATAAATTCTGTCTATACTAGTGCAACTAAAGAAGTGGTTCCTCACCCAATGTTGGTCCCGGAGTCATTGGCTGCCTGTCCTTGAAATGTTTCGAAAAAATAAAGAAACAATTGTACTTAAGGCAGACCAATTTAAAGCCAGGCATAGTGGGGAGGAAATCATTTCCAATCTTCCACATTAGAAAAACACAGAACACAGGGATATAAAACATAGAAAATCTTGACACCAAAGAGTATTTTCCGCCATACGTTTTTTAAAAAGGGGATTACTGTCACCCTCACTCAGCATCTCTTCCCCTATCAGCAAGTTAAATTAAGGCTGCAAGAGAAGAGGATATGAACCGCACACACAAATGCTTCCGGACACAAACCAACCACTGGCTGGTGAAGCCAAAAAATAAATAAAAAAGATCTCCCTGCGGGGACGTCTTACCACCAAGGTTCCTTACATATTTCCGGAAGCAGGTTGAACTAGTTGCAGAAGAACAAGGAACAACTAAAACTAGGCCTAAACAGCCAGAAGGCTGGGATTGCAATTCTTTTGCCCTGCCTCACATTTAGATACACACTCACACAGCTCACCAGATAATTATAGAGCATCCAAGAAGTCATCCACGCTTACACGCAATCATCACCATCGTAAGTTCAAGCAAGTTTCTTTAAATCACAGAGCAATGATATAAATATACCTTAAATACACCCCCACCTCCTCGTGAGACAAAGACAGAGGCAGCAACAAACCTTTCCCCTACAAGTCCTTGATTTGATCCTTAAAGCCCTTCCAACAAGCACTGGCACAAAGAAATCTGGAAGGTCACTGTCTCCCCACCGCCATCGAGACGGCACAGCATTAACACACCCAACATCACACTAAGTGATGTTAGAAGAGAATGCTTCTGGAACATGAACATACAGCCTGGAAAACTCACAGCAACCCGGTGATTCCAGCCATGAAAGCCCTCGACAACACATCACACTAGTATGTGTCCTTTAAATCTGCCTGGCGAGTTTCCCATATTGCTAATCGGGAGTGGGTTTCAGCCTCTCCTCTCATACCTTTCATTTTTCCACCTGTAGCTAGAATAGAGGTGGTAACTTGTCTTGATCAGGATGAAATTGGGAAAAGTGTGTCTTGCAGTGGTTTCCTTAACCTTGGAGTACTACACTGCTTGTTCATGTGGGGAAAGCAAAACTGAGGACACCAGTCAGATTCTTAGCAAATGAAAGCAACTGGAGAAGAGTTGGGGAACGTGTTTGTGTGTAGGCTGCCTATGTGTTGTTCTCTTTGTGTATGTGTGTACGGTATCTGTGTGTGATTAAGGCAGGCATGGGGCCAACTTTGGCCCTCCAGGTGTTTTGGACTTCAACTCCCACAATTCCTAACATTATACATTGTGGGAGTTGAAGTCCAAAACACCTGGAGGGCCCAAGTTTGCTCATAATTGATTTAGGGGCTCAGTATGTGGGTAGATGTGTCTGAGTCAAGGCTCTGTGTGTTGTGTTATATTGTGTGTGTAGGGGGGTCCATGTGTCTAGGGAAACCTGTGTATAATGTGTGTGAGTATGTAAGTGCTGTGTTTGGTGTATGTAGAGCAGGCATGGGGCAAGCTTGGGTCCTCCAAGTGTTTTGGACTTCAACTCCCACAATTCCTATCATTAAGAATTGTGGGAGTTGAAGTCCAAAACACCTGGAGCAACCAAGTTTGCCCATGCTTGGTTTAGTGGCTCCATATGCAGATAGATGTGTGTGAATCAAGGCTCTGTGTGTTGTTGTTATGTTGTGTGCATAGGGGGGGGCATGTGTTTAGGAAAGCCTGTGTATGTGTGTGTGAGTAGAGACTCTGTGTATATGAGGACTGTGTGTTGTCGAAGGCTTTTATGGCCGGAATCACTGGGTTGCTGTAAGTTTTTCGGGCTGTACGGCCATGTTCCAGAAGCATCCTCTCCTGATGCTTCACCGGCATCTATGGCAGGCATCCTGGGGGTTGTGAGGTCTGCTTTGAATCTCACAACCTCTGAGGATGCCTGCCATATATGCAGGCGAAACATCAGGAGAGAATGCTTCTGGAACAAGGCCTAAAAAACTTACAGCAACTAAGGACTGTGTGTTTGGTGTATGTAGAGCAGGCTATGTGCCTGAGACACCCTCTCAATCAGGCATGAGCAAACTTGGGCCCTCCAGGTGTTTTGGACTTCAACTCCCACAATTCCTAACATTATACATTGTAGGAGTTGAAGTCCAAAACACCTGGAGGGCTCAAGTTTGCCCATGATTGGTTTAGTGGGTCCATATGCAGATAGATGTGTGTGAGTCAAGGCTCTGTGTGTTGTGTTATGTTGTGTGTGTAGGGGGCCCATGTGTCTATAGAAGCCAGTGTATGTGTGTGAGTAGGGAATCTCTGTGTATGTATTTGGTGTGGCATGGGGCAAACTTAGGCCCTCCAAGTGTTTTGGACTTTAACTCCCACAATTCCTAATATTAGGAATTGTGGTGAAAGCACAATAATTTAAATATAAATTAATTCCTAATATTAGGAATTGTGGGAATTGAAGTCCAAAACACCTGGAAGGCCCAAGTCTGCCCATGATTGGTTTAAGGGCTCAGTATACGGGTAGATATGTCTGAGTCAAGGCTCTGTGTGTTGTGTTATGTTGTGTGTATAGGGGGCCCATGCGTCTATAGAAGCCAGTGTATGTGTGTGAGTAGAGAATCTCTGTGTATGTATTTGGTGTGTGCGGAGCAGGCATGGGGCACACTCAGGCCCTCCAAGTGTAATGTTAGAAATTGTGAGGAAAGCACAATAATTTAAATATAAATTAATTCCTAATATTAGGAATTGAAGTCCAAAACACCTGGAGGGCCCAAGTTTGCCCCATGCCTCAATCAAAACACCTGGAGGGCCCAAGTTTGCCCATGATTGGTTTAGGGGCTCAGTATGCGGTTAGATGTGTCTGAGTCAAGGCTCTGTGTGTTGTGTTATGTTGTATGTCTAGGGGGCCCATGTGTCTATAGAAGCCAGTGTATGTGTGTGAGTAGAGAATCTCTGTGTATGTATTTGGTGTGTGCGGAGCAGGCATGGGGCAAACTTAGGCCCTCCAAGTGTAATATTAGGAATTGTGAGGAAAGCACAATAGTTTAAATATAAATTAATTCCTAATATTAGGAACTGAAGTCCAAAACACTTGGAGGGCCCAAGTTTGCCCCATGCCTCAATCAAAACACCTGGAGGGCCCAAGTTTGCTCTCAATCAAAGGCTCCATGTGTGAATGTAAGACACTCTTGTGTTGTTGGTGAGTGAGTGTGTGTGTATTGAAGTCCAAAACGCCTGTAGGGCCCAAGTTTGCCCCATGCCTGTTGTAGAGTCTCGATGAAAGGCTTCCATGTGTGAATGTGAGAAGACACTCTTGTGTAGTTGGTGAGTGAGTGTGTGTGTATTGAAGTCCAAAACGCCTATAGGGCCCAAGTTTGCCCCATGCCTGTTGTAGAGCCTCAATCAAAGGCTCCATGTGTGAATGTGAGAAGACACTCTTGTGTAGTTGGTGAGTGTGTGTGTGTGTATTGAAGTCCAAAACGCCTATAGGGCCCAAGTTTGCCCCATGCCTGTTGTAGAGCCTCAATCAAAGGCTCCATGGGTGAATGTGAGAAGACACTCTTGTGTAGTTGGTGAGTGTGTGTGTTAGGCCTCCATGTCATATATACATGTCTTGAGTTAAAGCTGTGTATGAGGGCTTGTGTGTGGCTGTTGCCTGTACATCCATAGGTAAAATAATAATAATACAATGTAATAATTATATATTTCATATTACAGGTAATATTACTAATAATATTACAGTATACTGGTATAGTACAATATGGGAATATATTTTACTAATATTGTTCTTTGCTAATAATATAATATTATTATTATAATATATAAATAATATATTGTATTTACATATAACTTGTAAGCCCCTTTGGGGTGAGAAGGGAGGTATATAAATGTCTTAAAATAAATATGTATAGAATACATATGAGCAGGGGCTCCATGTCTGTGGTGTGTGTGTGTGTGTGTGTGTGTGTGTGTGTTTGGGGGGGCTTTCCCCCTCCCTCTCCCCAAGCTCTCAAGATAGATAAATCAGTAAATAGAAGGGAGGGCCCCCTAGAAACCGCCTTTTCCCCTCAAGGCCCCCCCCCCCTCCCTCCCTTCCCAACCGTCGTCTCCCCCTCTCACCAAGGAAACGTCTCCTCCTGCGCCCAGCTCGCGCTGCCTGCCTGCTTCCTTGCTCGCTTGCTTCCTTCTCCTCGGGCCACGCCCCCTTTTCTCGGCCTCCTTCCTCGCGACCCAGCCCCAAAAGCCACGCCCCCTGGAGCCACGCCTTCCCTTCCCTTCCCTTCTCTCTCTCTCTCGCGCGCGCGCGCGCAGTGTCAGCCGCAGGGCACGGCGCGCGCGCGCATGCACGCGCGGGTGAGAGGCCGCAGAGGTCCACGTCACGTGACAAAGGGAGAAGGAAAAGCAAGAAAGGCGGGAAAACACCAAAAAAAGGGGGGGGGATCTTTGCCAAAAGGACAAAGTACACGTCCATTATGGTGGAAGGAACCACACGCTTAAAATGCCTTTTGAAGGTGTCACTCACATTCCTCTGTCATAGCAACAGCCATGGCAACAGGCACTGAAAGCTCTTGGGTAAACTACACACCCCAGAAGTCCATTGGGATGTTGCCATGGCAATTAAAACGGAACCAAATGCGCTGTAACACTGTAATGTGATAGAAGCCCTGTATTTTTTTTTTTATTTTTTTTTATAATATTTTTTATTGTTTTCCAATGCAGGAGTAAAACATAGGAACAATTGGGGAAGGGTGGGAGGGGAGGGGCAGTGGGGGGTAAGACACAGGGGGGTTGAGGTTACACAGTAAACTCCCGTCCAGTCGGTCCGGTCCTCCAAAGCTGGATAACCCACAGAGTCTCTTCTGGCCCTTGCGCCTGCTTGGTCCCCAATAATTAGTAACCCGGACCGCGCTTATTGGCTAATCTTGCCTATGGCTTTTGGCTCAGTTCGTTTATGTAGTCGCTAACTTTCGACCAGTTCGTCTTTGACTTGCTGCTTTGATCCTCAATCTAGCTCCTCAGATTGTCCAAGTCCATAATTTCCCTGATGCGGCGAAACCAATTTTTCACCGATATCAGGCCTTCCTTTTTCCAATTTTGGGCAATTTCCATTCTTGCCGCCGTGGCCAACATAGAAAAGATTTTTTCCCTATTGCTGTCCCAGTTCTTATCAGTAATATGGAGTAGGTAAGAATCCGGCTTTAGCTCGAATTTAGCCCCTAGAATATTTTCCATGTGCGAGTGAATCTCCCTCCAAAACTTCCTCAGGATCTTGCAGTGCCACCAGCAGTGCATAAAACTGCCTTTCTGCCTCTTACACTTCCAACACTGATCATTCATTGTCGGGTAGCACCTAGCTAGACTCACCGGGGTGTGGTACCAATGGTAGTACATTTTGTACCAATTTTCTGCCACATGAGAGAAGCCCAGTTGCCTTACTTTGACCTTCCAGAGTGTTTCCCACTCCTGTATCATAATGGAGTGACCCAAATCTTGGGCCCATCGTACCATTGTGTCCTTTATTGTTTCCGTTTCTGTCTCCCACTCAAGGATTTGATTATATAGAGAGCTTATTGTTTTTTATGTGTCTTCATTATTTTTCCCAGACTGTGGGCTGTGTATTGAAGTTTCTTAATGCATCTCGTTTAAAACTTTCTTTGCATTGAGCAAAGTGAAACCATGACAGGTCAATGGACTGATCTCTTAGCACTTCCCGCGGTTTGAGCAACCATTCCGCCCCCACTCTAGTGATCAACTGTTCGTATGTATACCATTTACTGGTTGGGAGTTCCCTAATCTGTAGAGCTTCTTGAGGCGAAATCCATTGTGGCGTCGCTTGGTAGAGCCGGTCCTTATATCTGTTCCAGACCTTAAGAAGTGGTGCCCTAATGAAGTGGTTTGAGAAATTTTTTTCCACCAACGCCTTCTCGTGCCAGAGGTAGGCATGCCACCCCCGGCGCAGGTCGAAGCCCTCCACGGCCAACAGATTGTTGTCTTTCAGTGTCGCCCAGTCTTTTACCCAACTCAGTGCGGCCGCATCGTGATACAATTGGAAATTGGGTAGACCCAAACCTCCTCTCTCTCGGCGGTCGCACAGGATGTTAAACTTAATCCTTGCCCTCCTTGAGCACCATACAAATTTGAGTACGTCGGTTTTCCACGACCTGAAGCACTGTTGAGATCTGATAATCGGCAGATTCTGAAATAAAAACATAAGCCTCGGGAGGATTCCCATCTTAATTGCTGAGATCCTGCCTAGTAGGTTCAAATTAAGGAATTTCCACTTTTCAAGTTTTTTTTTGATCTCTGACCAGGCTGGGCCATAGTTGTTCTGAAAGAGTTGATTGTTCTTCGCCGTGAGTTGAATGCCAAGGTATTTGACTTTCCTCACAAGGTCACATTCTGATATCCGTTGTAGAAGGGCCCTCCTTTCCGGGTTTACATTTTTAGTCAAAATTTTGGTTTTGTCCATGTTGATCCTTAGGCCTGCCACTCTTCCAAACTCTAAAATTCTCCTCATCCATAACTCAAACTTCTCTAGCGGGCTTTCTATAATGCAGACGATGTCGTCTGCATATGCTTTCACCTTCCAGTGTGTGGTTTTCACCTGTAGGCCCTTTAAACAATCGTCCTTCCTTATTGCTTCTAGCAGCGGTTCCAAAAAAGTATAAACAGCAATGGTGACAGCGGGCATCCTTGCCTGGTCCCTTTTCGATATCCAGCGAGCCGGCCGAGTCTCCATTTATAAGTAGAGTTGCTTTCTGTTCGGAATAGATAGCCCGGACCGCATTCTCGAAGGCGTGTCCCATGTCCTGTTCTCTGATTAAATGGTTGAGGAAGCCCCAGTTCGCGTTATCGAACGCTTTCTCCGCGTCGATAAAGAGCAGGCCGACCTCTTTTTGAGGGTGTTTTTCATAATATTCAATTGTATCGATCACTGCCCTGATGTTGTTTTTCAAAAATCTTTGCGGCAGGAAGCCGGCTTGATCTGAGTGAATTATATCTTGTAGGAGATTTTTCAGTCTGCACGCGAGTACAGAGGCAAATAATTTATAGTCATTATTTAGCAAAGAAATGGGGCGGTAGTTCTTTATCCTCTTTGGGTCCGTTCCACTCTTGTGTATGACTATAATATTGGCCCTTTTCCATGTCTCTGGGATCCTTCCATTAGTTAGCGCATTGTTCATCAGATTTTTCAGATAGGGGGTCACCTCTTCCCGGAACACCTTATAATATTTCGCCGACATTCCGTCCGGGCCTGGTGCTTTATTCCCTGGGAGACTCTTTATTGCTTTTTGGATCTCCTGTTCTGTAATCGATTTATTCAGCTGTTCCCTTTGGGCATCGCTTATCTTCTTAATTTTTGACTCGATATATAGGACGAGACGTCCTCTAGCTTGATGTTCCCCTTCTTGTAGAGCTCCTGATAGAACTTCTGGAAGCCATTTGCTATCTCCTCCTGGGAGGTAAGTGTTCTGTTGTCCTCTCGGAGCTCCACAATACACTGTTTCTGTCTTTTTTGATTAATTTTCCGCGCTAGGGTCTTCCCTGGCCTGTTAGCGTTTATTAAGTAGTTCAGTTTCTGCCTTTTTAGGTTCCAAGCCATCTTCTCCATTTCCATCGAGCTCAGCTCGGATTTTATTCTGTCAATTTCCCAATCGGTTGCCTTGTTCTTCGGCTGTTGTTTCAACTGGAGTTCTTTCCTCATCAGCTCCTCCTTCAGACGATTCTCCTTCTCATTTCTCTGGCGGTTCCTCCGTATTCCTTGTTGGATAAAATTACCACGCATGACCGCCTTGCTTGCGTCCCAGAGTGTCTCCACTGATGTCTGACCTAAATCATTCAGTTCAAAAAATTCTTTGATTAATTTTCTGTTTGCTTCGATGTCCTCTTCGCTTCTCAGCAAGGCGTCGTTTAGTTTCCAGTTTCTCCTCTTCCTTTTCATAGATAGCGACATAGTTAACGGTGCGTGGTCAGAATGTAGTCTAGGCCAAATTTTTGTCCCTGTCACCTGTGTTGCCAATACCTTAGAGACCCATAACATGTCTATACGCGACCACGATTGATGACGGTGTGAAAAAAAAGTATAGTCTCTTTCCCTTGGGTTTCTATTTCTCCATACGTCTGTCAGGTTATATTCCTCTCTCAATTTGGTCATCATTATTGGTAATAAACCTGAACTGGGGCCCTTTCCTTTTGTGTTCTTTCTCGACTTGTCCAGCTCTGTGTCCATGACTCCATTGAAGT
Organism: Anolis apletophallus; assembly: GCA_030556195.1. Lineage (NCBI taxonomy): Eukaryota > Metazoa > Chordata > Lepidosauria > Squamata > Anolidae > Anolis > Anolis apletophallus. The sequence continues at coordinate 26,582,358 of JARBWK010000008.1, read as the reverse complement.
CCCCCACTATCATCAGGTCATCGAAGGACTGGCTATTTATCTGGGTCCTCAGTTGGCGAATAAATTTTGATTTCGCGCCCGTCGGGGCGTATATATTACAAATCAGAACTGTCTTCCCATGCGCCTTGATCTTTACCCCCACCATCCTTCCCTCTGTATCTTTAAATGCTAACGATGGGTTTAGAGAGTCTTTGGCATATATTACCACCCCGTTTTTCTTTGTTGGCCCTGACGCGACAAATTCAGTCCCCAATTCTTTCCTCCTTAAATGTGCAGCATGCCTTGACGCAATATGCGTTTCCTGAAGCGCCACCAAATCATAATGTCCTCTCTTAATTGCATTCAAAAAAAGATTCCTTTTATTTGGAGAGTTAAAACCGTTAACATTGTTACAATAAAGTGTCACATCCATCGTTTTCTTTATTAGAAGAGGTCGAGTCGTCTAGATCTGCTCGCTTTGAGGGTCCATCTTGCTCCTCTGTTGAGGCTGGTCTGGGGCGTTTCTTTTCTGAGTTTAATTGTGTGTCTTGGCCAGGTATGCGGGACAGTCCCGACTTCTCATTCACCTTCTGGAGCTCTCGTTGTTGGCTCTGAGCTGTTCCTGGAGGGTTCTCAGCGTTAAAGCGTTGAAATTCCTCAAAAAATTCTTTCGCCCTTTCCTCCGAAGTAATCCATCTCTTGGATCCTTTAAAGAACAGTGAAAAACCTTCCCATCTCTCCCACTTGAACCTGACCTGATGTTTCCTCAATTCGTCTGTTACGAAGTAGTATTTCTTTCTTTTTAACATCGCAGCGGGGGTAAATTCCTTTAGGATGATAATCTCTTTGCCCCCATAACTTGGGGGGTTCCTAGTCTTCATTTGGATCACATCATCTCTTGTTGCTCTCTTTGCGAAGGTGACCACGATATCTCTGGGTAACTTCTTTCTTTTGGCAAGGTTTGAGTTGATACGCCTGATACTTTCTATTTCATTCAGCATTTGGTCGTTCGAGATGTCAAGGATATTCGCCAGGATCTCAGTTGTCACTGACTTCAGATCCTGCGCATCAGCTTCGGCCACGTTCCTCATTCGAACCTGCAGCTCTGTTTCTTTAATCGCCGCCATTTCTTGGCGCATCTCTAGTTTCTTATTCTTTTCTTCCAGTTGCTGCATCCTTTCCTCTATCTTTTTCTGTGCTTTCTTGGCCCCAGTTGAGTCCTATTTTATCTCTTTGACCTCTTGCTTTAAGCTGTCCATTTCTTTTCTGAAGACCACCAACTCCTCTTTTAGCTCCTCTTTGAGCTCTTTCTTCATGGTTCCCAACTCCTCTTTAAACATTGATTTAATTTTGTCCTGCATTCTGTCGCTGTTATCCTGGATTTGGAGTTGAATGTCCTCCTTCATCTTCTGTATCTCCGAGAGGAGATCCCTCGTCGGTAGTTCCCCTGCCAGTGAGTTTCTCCTGGGGGTGGTCCCCCCTCCTCCTTTGTTGACTTTACTTGTAAATTTATCCATGGTTCCGCTTGATCAAAAGCCTGTACAAGAGCCTCAGTCACAATTAAAGAAAAATATTAATTAGCCCCGAATCTAAGAGAAAAAGAAAAAGAAATCGCCTCTATTTCCAGCCTCTTCAAAAACTGTCTTCGCCCTCTGAGTGGGTCCCGCTTTAAGGACTCGATCCTGTGCTCGTTTAATATGATGGTGTTAGCCCCTTAGGTGGCTCTGAGTACCTCTGGGTGGTTTGATCTTCAGGCTTCTTGCTTCTAGCTGGTCCCGCGCTGACTCGCGCTGGCTCTGTCCTCCGCTATTTTCCCCTCTTGGAGGGTGGGTCTGGGAGCCTGGGGGGACAGCCTCGGGTGGGTACGCCCCTCCTTACCTCTACTGCGTCAGTGAGCCGGGCATCATGCACGGGCGTGGCGCGGCGTAGAGGTAGCTGACGTCCTCTTACGTCCTCTTACGCTTTTGCGCACCTACGTGCTCTGTCCCTGGATGCGTATGATGCGTGTGACGTCGTCTTCACGCTCGTCTCGTTCGTTCCCGCTGCTCCTCCCGGCTTGTCCCGCGTCGCCGACTCTCTGATCCCCTTAAAGGTATCCCGTCCTTTTTCCTCCTCCGTCCTTTCCTTACCGCTTCCTTACCCTTGGCTCGGTTAGATAGATGAGGGTGGGTATAAGCTGGAAGTCTGGGTAGATGTAAGCTGGAGGTCTGGGCCGTTGGCTTCTCCGTCCTCCCGGTCGTAACCAAATGCCCTGCTCAGGCTTCTTAGCCCCGCGGCCGTGTTTGTCCTCTTAGTTCTGCTTTCCTCCTTTAGTTGTTTTCCTGGGGATTGCCACCATGGGACCGCCGACTGTCTTCTCAGTCTCTCTGCTCTCTCTTTCTTCTATTGCCTCGTGCCGTTAAAAAGGAGGCGGTCGGCCTCGGCAGCACTAATGTGCTGTACTCTCCCCCAACGGCAGCCTCTCCGCTGTTGCGCGCCGGCTCTTGGCGTCCCCCCTTGAGGGGGGGATGCCCTTGGCCGGTTCCACAACTGGAGTCTGCACCAAGCAGCCTTGTCCCACTGCTTTCCTGGGCTGCTAGTCTAGCTGCCCTGCCGTGGAGGGGGTCAGACCCGGCCGAAAGCTCAGGAGCTTCGGAGGTCTGCTGCGGCCGCCATCTTGCCTCCCCGGAAGTCTGTAGAAGCCCTGTATTGTTAGGTTAAAAAAAACCCTCAAGGTGCATCTAATATCTATTATATAAAGGAGGTCCCGTCATGGAACGACCGTCCTAGGCAGAGAAACCTTACAAAGCAGAAACACCAAACTTGGCAACATAAATAGGCCTCGGGCAAGGTAGGTTTTTAGCAAAGAAACTTTCCCCCCCAAAACCTAGAAGGCCCCCAAAACAACAATACAAAAAAACTACATTTCCCAGCGTCCTCCACAGCCGCCAACGAATCTCCCGGCCTCTACATTCTGACAACATGATTGGTTGCCAGTGAGGGAGTATTTGCATAACGCCTCTATTGGCCAGCCAACATGAACATTCCGACCCATAATAAACTGTCAGAGGAGGATAAGGCAACACCCAATTCACTTCCCACAGAAAATTTAAACCCCTACAAATCACAAACCACACCCAAAATTGACAGTAAGGCTTCATTAACTTGATTTCCCTGACTAGGCCTTACTTAATGGGATGCTGTTTAAGCTCTGAATTGACAGTAAGGCTTCATTAACTTGATTTCCCTGACTAGGCCTTACTTAATGGGATGCTGTTTAAGCTCTGAATTGACAGTAAGGCTTCATTAACTTGATTTTCCTGACTAGGCCTTACTTAATGGGATGCTGTTTAAGCTCTGAATTGACAGTAAGGCTTCATTAACTTGATTTCCCTGACTAGGCCTTACTTAATGGGATGCTGTTTAAGCTTTGAATTGACAGTAAGGCTTCATTAACTTGATTTTCCCGACTAGCCCTCAGCTCATGGGACATTGTGTATGGCCTGAATTTACAGTAACCTACCTTGGCACACAGAGCCCCTATGACCCACGCTACATTCTACTGCAGTTTGGAGGAGGGTGGACCATGGATGATGGGATTTGATGTACCTCCATGGATTATGGGATTTGTAGTACTTTCAAACCCTTCATTCCCCACAGACCACTGTGGCCCAGAACCAAGACCGATAAAGACCCAACTTGGCACACAGTGCCCCCATGACCCACACTCCATCCAACTGCAGTTTAGAGGAGGGCACACCATGGATGATGGGATTTCAAGTACCTCCACTCACTTCCAAAGTACCCCACCCACACAAGCATCAACCTCTACATCAACACAGCAGACGGAAAGACAAAAAACATTGTATATCCACAAGCTATGCAGAACGCCAGCAACACCACACACCAACAACTCCACAGGACTTCAACATCCCACCCACCAGAACCACCCACAACGACACAGCCATGACCCCACCAAGACCATAACTAACATCAATTCCAACCCTTACATACTCAGACTTTCTCACATCTCCTAAATAGGGCACAGCAACGCGTGCCGGGTACAGCTAGTGTAATATAATACCTGTATATTGTATTGAAACAGCCTATTAAACATCAAATTACGTTATGATTTTACAAATGAAGCGCCAAAACATGATGTTTTACAACAAGTCAATAGAAAAAGTAGTTCAATACACAGTAACGTTATGTAGTAATTACTGTATTCACGAATTTAGCACCAAAACATTGCAATGTATTGAAACAGATGTGGATCCGGGCAGGAGGCAGACTGCGTTGGATAATACAGAACGTTGGATGAGCGAAGGTTGGATAAGCGAGACTCTGTAGATACATGAGAGTCAAATACTGTATGTAAGTATGTATACAGACACACACACAAATATAGAGAATCTTTCATTCTCATGTATATGTATGTATTAATTATATTTTTATCACATCTTTCTCTCCATAGGGACTCATAGTGGCAATAACATGACACAACACAATAGAATTTTTAAAAGGCAAATAGATATAAATACCAAAAAATTACATATTTATGTTACAGATACAAAATTTTAATATATAATTTATGCATACACAGTCACACACACAAATATACATGTGTGTATATATATGTGTACAGGCACGTGTATATATACATGTATATGTGTGTGTGCATGTATATACACATACTGTATGTAAAGAACACACACACCAAATGCATAATAATATTTATTTGCTGCATTTCTATGCCACCTTTCTCAGCCCAGAGGCAACTCAAGGCGGCTTACACTGGCACAATTCGATAATAATAATAATAATAACAACACTTTATTTATAACCCCCCTCTCTCCTCGAAGGGACTCAGAGCAGTTTCCAAAGAATAACAAAAATGGCAAATATTCAATGCCCAAAACAGACAAACAGCAATCAAGACATAAACGTGAAATAAAATGAACTCAATATAACTTATAATACTTAATAATAATAATAATAATAATAATAATAATAATACTTTATACCCCGCCACCATCTCCCCAAGGGGACTCAGGACGACTTACATGAAATTAAACCAAAGATTAAACTAAATAAACATAATATAACACAAGGAGTCATACCAATTGAAACACAACACATTAAAAACATAAAATAGAACAGAGAGAGAAGAAAGCAAGACCAGAGAAAACTTGTTCTTGTTTATTCGTTCAATCGCTTCTGACTCTTCGTGACCTCATGGACCAGCCCACGCCGGAGCTCCTTGTTGGTCGTCGCCACTCCCATCTCCTTCAAGGTCAAGCCAGTCACTTCAAGGATGCCATCCATCCATCTTCCCCTTGGTCAGCCCCTCTTCCCTTTTCCCCAGAATCATTGTCTTCTCTAAGCTTTCCTGTCTTCTCATGATGTGCCCAAAGTACTTCATCTTTGCCTCTAATATCCTTCCCTCCAGTGAGCAGTTGGGCTTTATTTCCTGAAGTATGGACCGTTTGGACCTTCTCGCGGTGCAAGGCACTCTCAGAATTTTCCTCCAACACCACAAAAGCATCTATCTTCCTTCACTCAGCCGTCCTTATGGTCGAGCTCTCACATCCGTAGGTTACTACGGACTAGACAGACTATACAGACAGTAAGAATTACATTATTAATGTGAGCCATTGGTTCAGGAAACTCACAAATACCAAGAATCTAACAGTAGATATGACAATCAACACCTTTTGTGTGATAAGAAACCATTGTCCCAAGGGATATCTGGCAACGTCTACTGAATTACACTCTGCAGTCTCTCACTTTAGCATCACTTTGCTTTTCAGAACAATTCAATCTGTCACTGATTTTAAACAAACTCCAAAGGTAGAAATTGGGGACCCTGAGTTCCAATTCACAGTCTACAAAGCCCATGTTGTGATAAATGTGTTCTTAGAGTTGTACTTGAAAGGGATAACCTCCTTGTGTGTGTGGCTTTTGAATAGACCAGGGCTATTTTCTCAGTGCTGTGATTTGCCTCTTTTGTGCAGATATAAAGTGAATAGTATAATTTGATTCCTTTGCAAGTGAGTCAGAAGAACACTGCCTGATTTCCCCTGAGCTGATGCGTGTGTGGGGGTGTTTTGCCACATTAAGCCACAAGTGAGAAATTCATATGCCGGATGCCTTCCTGTGCAAAACTTTTTCCCCCCGCACGTCCTCTCCAAATGTGAAGGATCAAGAGGATCTCCTCTTGATGTAATCCAAACTGGCTCATAGGGGAATTTATATTGGTCCACAATCTTGAACACGTTGAGGCTTGATGCAGCCAGATTAGATCAGTCCTTATTCATCTAGACTATATCCAAGCTATAGAAAAAGATATACATTTCTGTATAGCCTTCATTTGATCTTTCACTGCCTCTTTATAGTAATTCAATGATCGTTTGGGGTGGTTTGTTGCAAAATGTTCAGGTTTGGAAAGGTTTGGCCGAACTGCAAAAGCTCCTGTTTGAAACTTTGGAGAGCTGCCTTACTACTATTATTATTATTATTATTAGACATATGGAATATCTGATATAAATCAGCTTCCTCTGATACTTCCCAGCTATCTAGTTTGGAGCATAACCTCATTGGGAATAGAAGATTGACTCTTACCTATATAATAGTAAGATCTATATAAATGATGGCACAACTCATCTACACTATAGAATCAATGCAGTTTGACACCACGATGCAATGCTAAGAAATAATGGGAGTTTAGTTTGGTGAGGCATCACCACACTTTGGCAGAGAAGGCTAAAGACCTTGTAAAACTACAGTTCTTATCATTCCATAGCATTGAGCTGTGGCAGTTAAAGTGCTGCCAAACTGCATTAATTCTACCGTATTTATATTTATTGTGTCAGAAGAGAGTTGAGGGTACAGTTAACCTGTATTTAAAAGCACAAACAAAATTTTAAAACTTGGTATTATGCTAAATGTCCTGAGACCAGAAGCTGGCCACTTGGAGGCCTCTGGTGTCACTGTGAGAAGGTCCCCCATTGTGCATGTGGCAGGGCTCAGGCTGCATTGTAATAGGTGGTCTGTTGTTTGCTCTTCTCCACACTCGCATATTGAAGACTCCACTTTGTAGCCCTTCTGCATCTCATGGTGCCAGAGCGCAGTCTGTTCAGCACCTTCCAGGTCGTCTAATCTTCTGTGTGCCCAGGTGGGAGTTTCTCATCCGGTCTCAGCCACTGATTAAGGTGCTGGGTTTAAACCTGCCACCTTTGGATTCTTGCTTGCTGGGATGTTCCTGCAAGTATCTCCCTCAATCTTAGGAAGCTGTTTAAGAGTTAAAGTCCAAAGCACCTGGAATAGCCCAAGTTTGCCCATGCCTGGTGTAGATGCACCTCATGCCATCACCTATTGCTGAGATTTTACTTTTATGATGACCATTATCAAGAGGATTAGACCTCGAAATGGGCCTGGGCTTGCAACTATTGCATAATTCTTCAAAGGAAAGTAATGATTGTGTAACGCTGGGGGCAGAAGAGCCATATATGGTGAGTTGCCTCGGGAGTCTGTTCCCTAGTTGGTACATTTTGCTTTTCTTTTCTTATTCTTTTTTTTTTACTGCCTTTTGTCAGTTTCCGCTCCCTTTGTTGGGTGTTGCTGTCTGCTGAGCAGAAAGATCACCACCTCCTACTCCTCACATCTTTCTGCTGTCATTTATACTGAAGAACAAGGGCAGGAAGTTGCGAAGGCTATGTGAAGACAGCTCCCGTTTTGAGGAACAAAATATCCCTGACTGCAGAAATTTGAAATGCATTCGCTCTCTGTGTAATTTCTCCGTAAAATCTGACCTCCAAATGCTAACATTCCTTCCTCTTCACCTCCTCCTCTCTCGTTTTCATTAAACTCCCTCCTACTCACATTCTCTGCTCCAGCTACATTAACCTAAGACTCAGCTACTCAACACCCAGCATCCAACTGGCACTAAAAGCCATTTTAAACAATCTGTTTCGCTTGCATCCAACATGGTTTCTTAACATCACCCTGTGTATTCCATTTCAATGGGGTAAAATTAATAATGCAGGCTGGCACATTTTCTGCTTAGCCCAATCACTACTTTCAGATATGCCACTAATGGCACGCTACAATAAAATATCTCATTTTACAGACCAAATATTTCTATATAACTGCTGCTACCTACCAAAGAAGGAGGATGCCTTCTTACATTATAAGCAGCAGAAATACGCCTTTGATTGTGTGCTGATAAGTAAATGGACAAGGTTTCCTAACAATGTCTCTGTTTTCCTCATCAAGATCCAAATATTATCTCAATGGTTTTTATCCTTAAATAACAACTCTTGTCTATACAAACAAGGGAGTCTACAAAATTCCAGGCTCGGTCTCTCTTTTTTTTGTCTAAGTAAGTGGTTCTCAACTCTCCTAATACAGTTCCTCATGTTGTGGTGACCTCCAACCATAACATTATTTTCGTTGCTACTTCATAACAGTAATCCTGCTACTGTTATGATATGTAATATAAATATCTGATATGCAGGATGTATCTTCATTCATTGAACCAAATTTGGCACAAATACCCAATATGCCCAAATTTGAATACTGGTCGGGTTGGGAGGGATTGATTCTGTCATTTGGGAGTTGTAGTTGCTGGGATTTATAGTTAACCTACAATCACAGAGCATTCTCAGCTGCACCAACAATGGAATTGATCCAAATTTGGCACACACAACTCCCATGACCAAGAGAAAATTCTGGAAGGGTTTGGTTGGCATTGACCTTGAGTTTTGGAGTTGTAGTTCACCTACATCCAGAGAGCATTGTGGAATCAGAAATGATGGATCTGTACCAAACTTGGCACGGAAACTCAATATGCCCAAATGTGAACACTGGTGGAGTTTGGGAAAAATAGACCTTGACATTTGGGAGTTGTAGTTGCTGGGATTTATAGTTCACCTACACCACCAATGATAGAATTGGGCCAAACTTCCCACACAGAACCTCCATGACCAACAGAAAATAATGTGTCTGACACCCCCCTCGCAACCCCCCTCCCCCCGAGGTCAAACCCCCAGGTTGAGAAACTCTGGTTTAAGTTTATTCACAGATTTTTGTGTTTTACAGACAAAACTCTGCTCATCATAGATAACAAATGTACTATTGTTTAAATATCTATTCTTTGTAAGGTGAATCAAGAAGCATCCATCGTATGGTTGACATTCCTTGCAGCAAATAATCCAAGATGACGGATTGTGTAAAGATAACATCAGATGCTTTGGTTGTTGCCACCATTTATGTTGTCTTTGCTAACAAATATACTACTTACTTACTTAGGCAATGACCTTCCAAACTTAGTGTCTTGGCAGTGGGTATGTAGGTGACTGTGAAGCCCTATTCTTGACCTCCATATTCTTCCACAGTGAGGACATCGGTTTCCAAGGGTGGGACACATGCACATGCCCCTTTTGCCCATTATTCATCCCTCTTCGAATTCCACAGCACTGCTGGGCACAGCTGACCTCCAGTGAGAGCGCTTAAGTGCCAGGGCTACCCAGTTCTCTGTGTCTATGCCACAGTTTTTAAGGTTGACTTGAAGCCCATCTTTAAATCTCTTCGCTTTGAGCCCCACGGGCAGGGCAGTGCGAAGGCTGCAGTGCAAAGGCCTCCGTGTCCTCCGGTGGAGCCTCGCGGAAGAAAGCGCAGCCTTCCCCGGTGGAGGCAATTCATCCCAAACCCCTCCAGTATTTTCTGTTGGTCATGGGGGTTCTGGCTCAATTCCATTTTTGGTGGAATTCAAAATGCTCTTTGATTTTAGGTAAACCATAAATCCCAGTAACTACAACTCTCAAATGAGAAGGGCTATTTTCTCAAAACTCCACCAGTGTACAAATTTGGGCATATTGAGTATTCGTGCCAAGTTTGGTCCAGATCCATAGTTGTTTTGGGTTCTCAGTTCTCTCCGGATGTAGGTGAACTACACCTCCTCTAAATCACTGCCAATTCCTCCCAAACCCCTCCAGTATTTTCTGTTGGTCATGTGGGTTCTCTGTGCCAAGTTTGGTCTAGTTCTGTAATTTATGGGGTTCTCAGTGGTCTGTGGAAGTCAGAGCTGAATCGATTGAAGGTACTGCAAATCCCATCATCCGTTGTCCATACTCCCCCAAACATATTGTTTTTGTGATTAATCACTATGTTTTGATTATGTTCAATTTGTAACAATGAAAATACATCCTGCATATTAGATATTTGCATTAGAATTTGTAAGAGTAGCAAAATTATTTATGAAGTAGCAACGAAAATATGGTTGGGGGTCACCACAACATGAGGAACCTTATTTAGGCGTCACGGCATTAGAAAGGTTGAGAACCACTGCATTAATATATATATATCTTTCTGTTTAATTGCTATTACATTTTTTAAAAAATAATTTCTAGGGGGGCGGTGAGTAAAAAATTTTCTGGAAAGGGGGCGGCAGGCCAAAAAAGTTTGCAAACCACTGCTCTACAGTGTCGAATTAATGTAGTTCGACACCACTTTAACTACCCCAGCTCAATGCTATGGGATCATGGGAGCTGTAACCTTACAAGACTTTTAGCATTTCCTCCCAAAGAGTCAGTGTTGAAGCCTTAAGATCAACTCCAAGTCAGCATCTAACAGGAAACAATGTTTGACATAGTTATCAAACCAGATCTTATACTTCCTCCCACCATTTGCTTTGCTTGCTGTTCATCCTAAAGTTCTGGAGACTGCTAAAATATATTCAATAATGTGGGGATTAATCTTAATGACGTAACCCAATCATGGATTCAAGTCCTGATAAAGCACTTGGAGTCAGTTGTGCATACAATGATCCAGGTCAAAGGTCAAGCTCATACCATTGTGCTCACACTTCTGCAAATTTGGCGTGACTTTTTGCCTCCAGATTCAGTTAACTACAATATATGTGGGTGTTTAGCAACCTTCAAAGTCACCTAACTTTTGCTGACCCTATAGATTTCATAGAGTTTTCTTAGGTATGGAGTACTCAGAGTGGTTTTCCCATTTCCTTCCTCTGAAACATAGCCTACAGCGCATGGTATTCATTGGCAGTCTCCTATCATAGTATTAGCCCAGCTGATCCTGCTTAGCTTCCAACATTGGGCAGGATCTAACACATTTAGTATATTTTTTTAGGTCTAACCACAATTTAGTATTCCATGAATCCAAATGCTAAACAATAGTTAGTCTTACAAGCCAGCTTGATAAGACATAATAGAAAGTTGGTTTATGTTTTTAAGAAATTCAGACGAGTTTTAGACATAACTGTAAACTGTAGCTAGTTAAAAAATATAAAATGATGCTGGACCTTCACTGCCATATAATCCAGTATCCGATTCCAACTTTTGTGCGTGCGTGTGTGTGTGTGTGTCAGGAGCGACTTGAGAAACTGCAAGTTGCTTCTGGTGAATACAAATGCAAATAATAAATAATAAATAAATAAATAAAAGGCAAAAGCCAGCGTATATCTCAAAATACAAAATATATTAAATCACATCAAAGTTGAATAAACACACATTCACAATGAATAATAATACTCTAGCCGAAGAGAGGCATACAATACCCTATAGAATAGGTCCCATAGTCCTAAATGATTAAGTCCCAAATGGTTAAGTCCACAATGTGTTGGATAGAATGCAGTTCATAGGAAAAGGGTCTATAGATGGTTTACAATAAACCGGCTTAAATCCGTGTAGGTATCCAGCGGTTTGATATATTCCAAATTTATCAATGGTGTAGATTCAACCATAATAATATCCATAATGGAGAAGTATAAGGCATCCAAATTCCAAACGAAAAACGGACAAAAGAGTAGTAAATATACTCATCTTATGAAGTCACAGGAAGCCAGCGGAATGACGATCTTACAATTCACTGGGCCACCTTAAATCCGTTTCGCTCCCAGATGGAGCTTTTTCAAGGCAATCATTTAGGACTATGAGACCTATGGGACCTATTCTATAGGGTAATGTATGTGTCTCTTCGGCTATAGTATTATTATTCATTGATGTGATTTAATATATTTTGTATTTTGAGATATATGCTTGCTTTGCCTTGTAGTCGTTTGCTACTATTGTAACCCTTGCTCTAGTGTTAAGAGTGAGAAAGAATTGGCCATCTGCAAGGACATTGTCCAGGGGATACTTGGATGTTTTGCCATCCTGTAGGGGGCTTCTCTCATGTCCCCGCATGAGAAGCTAGAGCTGATAGACAGGAGCTCATCCCGTTCCCCGCATTCAAACCACCTACCTTTCAGTCAGCAGTCCTGCCAGCACAAGGGTTTAACCTATTGCACAACCACGGGCTCTCTGATTCCAAATAATCTGCTTTAAATTGAATTATATACTTCTACACTGCCATATAATCCAGTTCAAAAATGATAATCTGGATTCAGAAACAGGATTAATTGGCCATGTAGATGGGGCCTGAGCATTCTGATCCTTCTCAGAAAGGAGGAAAAGGGGTAAAATACAATGTCATGACTCATCTTTGTCATAAGTTATTGTGACATTCAAACAAGGCAAATGTTTTTTTTTCTTCATGCATTGTGACTTATAATACTGTGACTGTCTTTTGGGATGAAAGAAGGAGTTAAATCAATGTGCAGTTCATAACATGGGGAGCCCACGTCCTACTACGCTTAAGTCTAATTCTCTTATTGTAAAATAGCTCTTCATCTTCCCTTACAGACCAAAATCAATAATTTGTCACATAGGAAGTGAAAGAGGATAAGAAAACACATAGTGGTTTTGGTAAGGCACCAAAACAAACCACTGAGTAGTTTCAAGTTCAACAAAAAAAACATATAATAGTGCAGATATTTCAAACTCTACAAGACTTTTCATTATTTTACATATAAATAGAAAGACCGCCAAGACAATCAAAGATCTGGAAACCAAGCTTTCTGAGGAGGAATAACTTAGGGAGTCATTAACAGGTGATATGATAACTATCTTTAAATATTTGAGGAAATGCCACATAGAAGATGGAGCCAGTTTGTGTTCTGCTGCTTCAGATACTACAGCATGAACCAGTGGGTCAAGCAATGATGGATTTGGACCAAACTTGGCTCAAATACTCAATATGCTCCAATGTAAACACTGGTGGGGTTTGGAGAAAATAGACCTTGACATTTGGGAGTTGTAGTTGCTGGGATTTATAGCTCACCTACAATCAAAGGGCATTCTGAACCCCACCAATGATAGAATTGGGCCAAACTTCCCACACAGAACCCCCATGATCAACAGAAAATACTGTGTTTTCTGATGGTCTTTGGCAACCCCTCTGACACCCCCTCGCAACCCCCTATACATGTTTATGTATATTTTGATGTCTTTCTTGGCTCATATAAGATGAACTGGTTAGATAAATACCTCCCAAGTGTATATATTTGACTCAGTTATTTACCAAGCCTGAAAATCTCAGGACCTTCTTGGTTTGCTTAACTGTATACCGCTGTTCTTTTGTACCATGAGGCTTCAGATAGTCTAGTAGTTCAAAAGACAAAATCTTATTGAATGTTTAAAATGCGGAATTAAGAAAATGGATGTCCAAGTAAGTACAAGGGCTTTGAGATAGTTAAAGCAATTAAATTAAAGGGGGTTGAACTGTACATGCTCTATTAATCCCATCACAGCTTCAATAACAGCATTAACATCTTAATTGCTCATGATCACCAATAAAGGAAGGAAGGGAGAAAGAAGGCGCAAAATCCACTGAAGGTGACAGCTGCAACTTGCGAAAGACTCTGCCGAGAAAAGACACGTCAATATAAGCAGTTTGCAATAGAGAAAAGCCAAACTTTTTCATTAAACCCTTCTAATATCCATTGTAAGGAATTTCCTCAGTAGATAAGTCTTCCAAATACTGTCACTGCGAATAATAAAAAGCATGTTTAATTTCTTCATACTCATTTTTCCTGCAGCTGTTCCACTGACAATGGTATGAATTGAAATCTGTTGCAAGGAAATAAAATGTGTTTCTTCTGTACATCCAGCTTGATGGTTTCATCATAAGTACTCTGTGTTTCTCATATAGGGGATCTATGCTATGTATTACATTAATCATGCCTTTTTTAAAAATGTACTTCAATTTACAAATCTTCTTTTGAATGAAGATCAGCTGTAGGGCTCCCATCTGGTATGGATTGTGGCTGATGCAAGTTTCCTGATGCAATTTTCTGCCCCCATTGCTTTCCCCCCCAAAGCAGTTTACTCAACATACAGAGCACCGAGTAGCAAAAGAACAGCGTATATATCTGGGTCAATACAGAGAAATGGGTGAAAGAATTGGGAGGCATATTATTCCTTCATAAGATACAAGGAAATCACAGCAGTATAAATTAAAATGGCTTCACCCTGTACGTTCAACTCTGGGAAATCTGGGTTTGTCTTCCCTGGGGAAGTTAAAGAGGAGATGACCCAATTCCATGCTAAGAAGCAATTTACTGAAATAAGCTGTTGAGATCGCATACGTTTCATATATAAACCCCACCTTTAGGAGCAATTTTCCTTATTCGGTCCTTACCCCAAAAAAATGCTGCCTTTCCTGATTCAAGGAAGCTGTTACAATAGCAAGTAAATAAGCTGATGGAAAGAGACCTATTTATTTTGCATTTAATTTTCTTAATTTGTTTTAAATGGGTTGTTTTAACCAATCTTATGGTAAATGTAGCACACCGGAGACAGAAAATGTGATTCTTTGTAAAGTAGCTTACTGGAACTATAACTTACAGATAGTTGTGGGATTGTTTCAACACCTACCTATGATGCCACATTGAGCCATGACCATAACTGTCATGGTTCTAATCTACATAACTCTGAGATTTGTAATTTGGTGTATTTAGACCAGTGGTTCCCAACCTGTGGTCCGCAAAAATTAAAATATGGTCTGCAGCCTCACCATTAATAGACAGTTGCAACGAGAGCGACTTGTCTCACAAAACCCCTTTATAGTGCCGAAGCTTATTAAATATGGTTTTACGTGGGCGAGCAGATGGCAACTACTGGATGGAGTATGTTCTGTATCAGAAACAAGAGCTGATGTGGTCTATCCAATGCAATTTTCTGAATCAGAACCAAACCAAATCTAAAGTAGACCAATGGTATTAATGTTGGAAAGTGATCTCTGGTCAAAGTGGTCCCTGGTCAAAAAAAAGGTTGGGAGCCACTGATTTAGATGAAGAACTCTAAATACAATAAATCAGGCATGGGTAAGCTTCATCCCTCCTGGTGTTTTGAACTTCTACTCCCACAATTCCTAACAGCTGGTAAGCTGTCTGGGATTTCTGGGAGTTGAAGTCCAAAACACCTGGAGAGCCGAAGTTTACCCTCCAGGTGCAATAGACTCCCAGGTAACTGGTACCTATGGGGATTGGTAGATACCCGATAAATATATTTTCTCATTGTTTAAGAGTTACTTTTGAAGAAGGCTTAACTAATGCTATACCACATACTATAACATACCATCAACTCTGTATTGACTTGGTGTTCATATTGAAATGCAGTAATTAAAAACAAAGACAAACACAACTTTATTATTTATTCCATGTCCAAAGCATTGCATAGATAAGTATAAAACTGATAAAATAGAGGGAGCACAAGTGGCTAAATAGTTTTAGACCAAAAATAGGCAACAGTCTGTGGCTTTAAAAAATTCTTCCTCTGTGCATAAGGCAGGGCATTGTGGGCAAGCATGCAGATGCAGAGTTGTTCGTTCTGCTCCACAGTTGTGCAAGGTGGAGGATTCTACTAGGTACTGCCATTTAGCCAGGTTGTCCTTTGATCTGCCCACTCCACTTCTGAGTCTGTTCAGGGATTTCCAAGTTGCCCATTCTTGGTTTGCCCTTGGAGAAAGACCCTTGTGGGGGGCCATCCATTCAGCTGCCCAGAGAGATGCTCTTGCTGGGGGAACATTAAGAGGAGTGGTTGTTCTTATGAAACTTTTCCTTGGTTTGAGTCTACTGGGAGGAGGCTGATAGCCGCACAGTGAGTGGCTTTCACACTGTTCATTTCATTTGGGGGAGGGGCAATGCCAACTAGCATTATAAAATCAACTTTGTGAATACAGTATTATTGTTTCTTTATTTTGACAGTTGCTTGAGTATTTTGGTTGAGAGTCTATTGCCCTTACAAAACTACAAATACCAGAATGGTAATGGATGGAGCCATGGCGGCTACACTAGTTTACATGTAAAATATCTGTGTAGTGTGAAAGAGAATCTTGTGTAGTCACCCAAAAGAATGGATTGAGCAGTGACATGTCATTGTTGAAGCAATCCTAGCATGGCCTTACCAAATATCTGCCTTCCGCTTGTGAGCTTTTGGTTCTCATTCCTGCAGGAGCGGAGCTGAGGTTTGTGGTTATAATGCCTTTATGTACTGTTATCACATTTTTTGCTAAATGTACCAGAAAAAGAGGGTGAGTGACTGGTTTGTGTTATGAATTGGCTGCCACTATTATTCCAATGTCAAAAAATGGAGAGTTAGCTGAATTTCATACTAAAGTCAGCCCTCCATATTTGCTTCAGATAATAATAATTATAAGTAGTAGTAGTAGTAGTAGTAGTAGTAACAGCAGCATTTGTTACAGCAAGATACAACACAGCTAAAGTACAATAAAACATGTAAATTAAAAGACAGACATAAGACTATGGGGAATCCCCAGCAAAAATGGAAACAATAGGAGTAAGAAACTCTCATTCTATAGGAGACCCTAATTACCATTTACAGTTGCAATTTATAATAATTCCTTCCTGTTTCTCAAGAGTAAATAGAATAGCTACAAGTCACTAATCTATGTCGCTTTCCTTTCATTTGCCATGTTGTCCCCTAAGTACCCACAACAAAGGGTGCATCTGCACTGTCGAGTTAATGCAGTTCTACGCTAGTTTAACTGCCATGGCTCGATGTTATGGGATAATGGGAACTGCAATTTTACAAAGTGTCTAGCCTTCTTTGCCAAAGAATCCTGGTGCATCCACAGACTACATCTCCCACGAGTCCATAGCATTGAGCCATGGCAATTAAGTGGCATCAAACTGCTTTAATTCTACAGTGCAGATGCACCCACAGTATGAGGCACAATATGTCATTACTTGAAGTGTGTGATATTTATCTTCTACCATTTATTCATGCCATTACCCCCATAATTAATAGGTAACATACCTCAAAAAGAGTGGACATCGCTCTTACTAAGTTGCAATCATAAATCACTATGTTTATTATATCATACTTACTAATAAATTCAACTAATTAAGCAATTAATCAGAATCACATATATGTAACTATCGTAATTACCTTCCAGATCTGGCTGGGAAATATTAATACAGACTCCTACTCTCCTGATAAGAGACATCTTCCCTTAACCCAAGTGATATGGCATATAGCAGCGTAAGTATGTAATTTCCTGGCATTTAACAGAAACAGCTTAATAAAGTAATTCTAAGAGTGAAGGATGTCTGACAAGTTCATTCCTGAGCTCTGACTGTTCCTCATCAAAAGGCAAAGTGATTCAGGTGTCTACACCCAGTTATTTAATGCCCTCAAACCATTTACCCAACTCCCACAGATATTGCATAAATTAAATTTAAAGCCCTTTGGGATGAAAAGTGCTGCATAATGAAAGGTGGTGTCATTTTGAAGGTTAGAAAAGATCAGATACAAGACTGCAGTAGCAAATCTACTGGGACATCTTCACAGATATTTTTAATGGCTCCCTCCCAGCTCCGCGCTTTTAAAGTTTTCATGTTAACTTTCAAATGACACAGTTTCTAAAGCACATCAAGAAGATCTGCAGAAAGTATAACATCCAGTAAGTGATTTCCTTCCCTTATTAATGTTGTTATGGCAAGTTTGACTTCTGAAATGCAAGATTAAGTATTTTATCACATGATGCCACCATCCTAAACTGTTCATGTCATCAGGGATAGTAGCAACTTTGAGTTTCCTTTGGCAGATAAAAACTGGGTATAAATACTGCTGCTGCTGCTGCTAATAATAATAATAATTATTATTATTATTATTAAAATTATATTATGTATTAGTGAGAGGGCAGGACAATCTCACCACCTGACATTATGCCAGCACAGCAGCAGATCCTGGCTCATTGCACAAAGTAAGTGATGGGACCATGGGATGATCTGTAATTATTGACAGGTTTTTGCAGGGTAATGGCAGACAGGTTGCCCATAGTGTTGTTGATAGAAACCACTACCAAAGATAATGATCCTACTTTGATGCTTTGTGCAATAAAGTCGAAAATTACATCCTAGTGTCTGCCCACAAGAACCAGCTTCATACTGCGACGGGTCATTGGTCCATCTTAGTAATGTCCTCATACTGACCAGTGGCCTCTTTCCATTGTTTCATGCAAGATTACTGCCCAGACTTATCTGGTAATCCCCAATAATCTTCAATCCAAGTACTAGCCAGGCTTCACCCTGATCCATCAATGATAAGTTTGGGAACAATTGAGTTGATAAACACTGGCCCTTCCAGAGTTGTTTGAGAACACTATCATCCCTGACCATAGACCAGTGGTTCCCAACCTTTTTTGACCAGGGACCACTTGACCAGAAACCAATTTGACCAGAGACCACTCTCTAACATTAGTACCAAAAGGGTTACGAATCGATTTTTGGTCAACTTTAGATTCGGTTTGGTCATTTGGGGTGCTGATTCAGAAAATTACATTGGACAGCTCTAGTTTCTGATACAGAACATATGCCATCCAGTGGTCGCCATCTGCTTGCCCACAGAAAACCATATTTAATAATCTAGATCTAATGTGGTAGTAGTAATCTTTTGTGGGTAATCAGCCTCTCCCCTCCCAACATCCCTGTTGCCTCGGTACTATAAGGCAGTGTTTCCCAACCTTTTTTGAGCCGCGGCACACTTTTAACATTAAAAAAATCCGGGGGCACACCACCAACCAAAATGACACAAAATGACACTGTAACACAGTAAAGAACGGCTCGGGGATGGTGGCCTGCTGGGAGCAGCTGCTGGGAGTGCTGAAGCCAGGGGAGGAGCCAGGCCGCCCCCTCCCCCTGGCTTCATTTCTCCCACAGCTTCGCCAGCCTTGAGGGGGCAGTGCCAAGCCAGCATTGTGCTGGCTCTGCCACCGCTGGCTTGGCACTGCCCCCTCAAGGCTGGCAAAGCTGTGAGGTAAGCTGGGGGAGGGGGCGGAGCCAGGCCACACCATGCCCCCCCTCCCCTCGGCTTCAGTTCTCCCACAGCTTCACCAGCTTTGAGGGGGCAAGCCAGCATTGTGCTGGCTCTGCCACCGCTGACTTGGCACTGCCCCCTCAAGGCTGGCAAAGCTGTCAGGGCACTTAAGCCGGGGGGGGCAGAGCCAGGCCATGCCATGCCCCCCCTCCCCTCGGATTCAGTTCTCCCACAGCTTCACCAGCTTTGAGGGGGCAAGCCAGCATTGTGCTGGCTCTGCCATCGCTGACTTGGCACTGCTCCCTCAAGGCTGGCGGCTGTGGGAGTGCTGAAGCCGAGGGGGGAGGGACGGAGCCAGGCTGCGTCATGCCCCCTCCCCGGCTTCAGCTCTCTCACAAAGGAGGAGCATGAGCGGTGGACGGGCTTCAGTAGGCGGGGCTCCTCGGCCTCGCGGCTTCATCCAGCACGGGGCGGGAGTCATGGCAGATTGGAGGCTGGTTGGGGAAATGGCCGAAGGAGGCGGCGCCCCGGTCCCTTCTTCTTTTTCTTTGCGGCCGCCCATCCCTTCCTCCTCCTCCCCCAAGCAGCAGGAGTTCGGCAGGAGGAGGGGGGAAGGAAGGGGGGCAGAGAGCTTTTCTCGCGGCACCCCTGATGATTGCTCACGGCACACTAGTGTGCCACGGCACACTGGTTGAGAAACACTGCTATAAGGGTTTTGAAAGACCAGTCGCTCTCACTGCTGCATGGTTTCGAGGGAACGGCGTAGTAATGGTGAGGCCGTAGACCAGGAGTGCTCACACTTTTTCAGCATGCAAGCTACTCTTAAAGCAACCAAGTCCAAAAGATCTACCTGCCCCCGCCGCCGTGTGTTCCCGCACGCTCCCACCGCCGCGTGCTCCTGCTGTTTTCCACCCACGCAGCGCTTCTTTCACCTGCGGGGCATTGCAGGAAGGATAAAGCACGAGGTGGGGCATCCAGAGGGAGCGCTCCGTCCTGCCTGTCTCGCCGGCAAAGGAGGCTGCACAGCTGCTTCTGGATGAGAGAGAGGCAGGGCGCTCCCTCCAGAAGCCCCGCCTCATGCTTCCTTCTTCCTGCAATGCCCCGCAGGTGAAAGAAGCACCGCGAGAGCGGAAGCCAGCAGCAGGAGCGCACGTGCGCACAGGGTGTGCGTGCGCATGGCAGGAGCGCCCCATCTGGCTGGTGAGGCCCGAAGATCACCTGGAAGAGGGCCGAAGATCTAGTAGTAGCTCCCGAGCTACCTAATGAGCACGCCTGCCGTAGACCATATTTTCATTCTTGTGGACCACTTTGACCAGGGACTACTCTCCAACAGTAGTACCAAAGGGGTTGTGAATCAGTTTTTGGTCAACTTTAGATTTGTTTTACTTATTTGGGGTGCTGGTTTAGAAAATTGCATTGGATAGACCACATCAGCTCTAGTTTCTGATGCAGAAATATGCCATCTATATCGAGGCAACGGTGTAGTAATGGTGAGGCCGCACATCATATTTTCATTCTTGCATACCACTGGTAGTCCATGGACCACAGGTTGGGAACAGTCCTATCTGGGGTTGGCCAGACTTTGAGTCTAATCTCAGGTGGATGGGACAGACACTCTATCCTTGAGCTAATGGTCATTTCAGTATTAGATTTAGCAAAGAACAGACTGTATGGTTGACAGTTCAGGATGGTCTGATACTTCCAAATCTGAGATGGAAAGACAGCCTTTGGTGATGTCATTATGCACCAAACACTGTTTCTCATTGCTTTTTATTCAAGCACACATATACACTGCGGAGGAGGATGGGGTGGGGGCACATATTTTGTTTGGAAAATTGAGAGAGAAATCATAGCTAGAGGGAATGCTCCCAGATCAAAGGGAAATGGGGAGATTATTCCTTCCCACTTATTTAGGGAGATGAAATAAGGAACGCTTAATCTTGTTTACCTTTTTCTAACCAAAAAGTGAATACAGAGCACAGTGCAAATCCTGGTGCCATTGAGACTGGGAGGGAAGGAGGAAGCTAACAGGGTGCTTGTACATTGTCTCCTAGAAAGTCCTTGCAAGTTACAGCAACAATTCAATTAATCCTCGAAAAATGTAGCAGGTTGTTCGACAAGGTGAGCTGGCAGTTTGCATCCAGTCCTTTCCTTTTGCCCAAGACTCAGTCTACCAAAATTTGAGAGTTCTCATTCACATCCCTTGCCTGGAGATGGGCCATGAGAATGGGAGACTCAGGACCAAGCCCTGAGATCTGGCAAGCCTCATAGGACAGCCTTGGGCCCGTACCAGAAGTAGCAGCTGCAATTAGGATAGGTACTGTATGCATGATCAAGATCAGCAAGCATGTATACAATTATGATGGAAGGAAATGGATTTCATGCTCAAAGATGACAAGATCAATTGATGCGGCAAGAACCATACAAATTTCTTGAAAACCGGAGTCCCCCAATATTGATATACATAGATTCGTTGTTCAGCTTCATGTTTGTTTTGATTATGGCAGAACTCAAAGTGGGTATCTATAATAATGTTAGAGCAGCATTTCTTATGAGGAGGTTCCAGAGGATTTGCCCAAAACTATCAGAAAACATATATTTTTGATGGTCTTAGGCACCCCTTTGGCAGAGATAGCTGAAGATCCTCCCACCAAAAGCCCTACTCCGCTGTGATTGGCCGCCCTCTCAGCCAAGGGGAGAGCTGTTTCTGAGACTAGAAGTGGGGAGGGAAGAGCAGGCGTGCTCCGTACATGGCAGCATGGTGCACATGTGCGGGGAAGGGAGAGTGTCTGAGGTTAGAGGGAGGCCAGAGAGTTCCTTAAAGGCATAGGGGTTCTGTGTGGGAAGTTTGGCCCAATTCCAACATTGGTGGGGTTCAGATTTCTCCTTGATTGTAGGTGAACTATAAATCCCAGCAACTACAACTCCCAAATATCAAGGTCCATTTTCCCCAAACTCTGCCAGTATACACATTTGGGCATATTGAGTATTCATGCCAAGTTTGGTCCGGATCTATCATTGAGCCCACAGTGCTCTCTGGATGTAGGTGAACTCCAAATCCAAAACTCGAGGTCAATGTCTACCAAACCCTTCCAGCATTTTCAGATGGTCATGGCAGTTCTGTGTGCCAAGTTTGGCTCAATTCCAACATTGGTGGAGTTCAGAATGCTCTTTGATTGTAGGTTAACTATAAATTCCAGCAACCACAACTCTCAAATGACAACCTCAATTCCCCCCCCCCCAAACCCACCAGTATTCAAATTTGGGCATATCGGGTGTTTGTGCCAAATTTGGTCCAGTGAATGAAAATACGTCCTGCATATCAGATATTTACATTAGGATTCATAACAGTAGCAAAATCGCAGTTATGAAGTTGCAGCAAAAATAATTTTATGGTTGAGGGTCACCACAACATGAGGAACTGCATTAATGGGTCACGGCATTAGGAAGTTTGAAAAACACTGTGTTAGATCAATTCAACTGGTCCTACTGGCCGGATAATGAATGCCAAAACAAAACAGATGTTTGGTTAGGATTGCTCCCACACTGTCCATGATGCTATTGTCATTTTTCTAATTATCCCACATTTTCTCTCTTCAAAAACCCCTAAAGCAGCTCTTTGTTTTTAGAGCAGTACACCAGCAAACTGTTGAAAGGCATGGCAACACCAACCAGACATGAGTCCATAGCAAGAAATTGCTTCTTTTTATTCGGTAAATAATACTTTTCTCCTGATAAAGGATGATTTGTGTTCAGTGGTGAGCTAGTTATTGAAACGTCTGCATAGTATATATCTTGCATCTGATAGTGAGATATGCGTAAGAAAGGGTAGACTGAAATAGTTCCATTACTCATGCAGAAAAATATCTATGATGTATCAGCCTTGAAAGTGGCCGATATGAGCTATATGCAGGAACTGGAGGTCAGATAGCCATGAATAGCGCCATCTTTTAATCACTTGGCTTATGATCTTGGGCCTCCTAAGTGCACTGTGTATTTTAGTGGGTTTTAACAAGCTGTTGCCTGTATTGTGACACATATCCCATCCCTGTGCCAGAAAAGTAGGAGATGTCATTTTAAATCGTCTGAAAACACAAAAACAACATCAAGCTATAAGACAGGCATCCCTGATGTTGTTGTGAATTTGTTATTTCCAAACTATTTAGCAAGATATGATTGGACTTTAATATCTCATGATTCCCAAAGCCAAGAACTGAATCAGTGTTTTGTAACTAATAGTAACATACTACTCAAAGCTAATTCTGTCTGTTCTTGTGATCATTTTTCCCCAATAGGAAAGGCTTGGCCAAATGTTTTTGAAGCCTGATGCAAGGTTATCCAGGGAATTCAGTAATGTTTACTCCTAAGTAAGTTGCGTAGACTGCAGTCTTTGCTGTTGTTTTTTTAATTAAGCACTATGTATCGCCATGAGCATTTGAAGGGACAACACCTTTTCCGTTTGCTTCTTTGCTCAGTTCCTTGGCAGCTACATCCTTCCCACTTCTTTAGATCAATATTTATGCTGGCTCTCCACACACAAACAATGGAATTATCTCCTCCTCTGGGTTCTCTTGCACAACACACACAAAAATACTCTCTTATAATATTCAATTGAAAGAATGTAAACTATTTTGTTTTCCTTTGGCTACCAGAACAATTATTTTAACTTATATTTAAACTTCTACGATATCTCAGACCCTGGCCCAGTGTTTCTCAACCTGTGGGTTGGGACCCCTGGGGGGTCGTGTGGGGGAGTCAGAGGCATCGCCAAAAACCATCAGTATTTTCTGTTGGTCATGGAAGTTCTGCGTACCAAGTTTGGTGCAGATCTATTGTGGGCTGAGTTCCGGATGCTCTTTGATTGTAGGTGAACTATAAATCCCAGCAACTACAACTCCCAAATGTCTAGGTCAATTTCCACCAAACTCCACCAATGTTCACATTTGGGCATATTGAGTATTCGAGCCAAGTTTGGTCCAGATCCATCATTGTTTGAGTCCACAGTGATTCATAACAGTAGCAAAATTACAGTTCTAAAGTAGCAAAATAATGTTATGGTTGGGGGTTACCACAATATGAGGAACTGTATTAAGGGTCGCAGCATTAGGAAGGTTGAGAACCACTGCCCTTCACTATCTCTTTGGAATGATTTCCTCTTCCGCCTCATTGAGGGAAGGGGCATAGAAGAGATGGGGGTGACAGAAGAGAAGAAATGAAGCTCAGCACTGCTGTATTTGAAACCAGAGTCTTTAATGCAGAATTTAAAGCAGCAACTCAAGGTGTTGAGCCCAGAATTGGCACAGCACCTTGAATGGCTGCATTAAAGTTCAGGCTGATATTTGGAGTAGATTTAGCACTCAATTTATGTCACCAACCATCACTGCTGTAGACACCACCCATTCAGTTATGCCAAGTTCTAGTCTACAGGACTTCATGTTATGAGAGCCAAAGTTCAACTATAGGCAACCATCGAAAGGAATCCAGACGTCATTCAGAACCAGAACCAAAACAAGTCCATGTCAGGTAATAATACGAGTTCATAAAGCAGCTGTTCTTTGGCAGCTGACATGCCTTCACTATTGATTGAGATTATTGTCATAGTTGGTCCTGGAAAGGTCTGTTCGTTTGGTTGGTTGGTTGGTTGCATGCCGTGAGTCGCTTCTGGCGTGAGAGTATCAGCCCTCTACAAGGACATTGCCCAGGGGATGCCCAGATGTGTTATGATCCTGCAGGGAGGCTTCTCTGTCTACACCCCACACCACTGGAGAAATTATACTGTTTAGCCAGTATTGCACTACCTGACATCTGCCAGGAAGTAGCAGCCATTAATGAAAGGACCAAGGCAGTGACATCTCTGGTCCATCCTCTGTTCCGGTATCAGCTAGCACACCAAGGCTTTAAAACAAGAAATAGCTTCCTAAGGTATATAGAGATACTCACAGGAACACCTCAGCAAGCAAGAGTCCAAAAGTGGCAAGCTAAAACCCGGACGCCTCTGTGGGCATACAAAAGACTGGGCAACTTGGAAGGCACTGAACAGACTGTGCCTTGGCACCACGAGATGCAGAGCCAATTTTAAGAAATGGGGCCACAAAGTGGAGTCCACGGCATGTGAGTGTGGAGAAGAGCAAACCTCAGACCACTTACTACAATGCAACCTGAGCCCTGCCACACGAACAATGGAAGACCTTCCTCACAGCGACACCAGAAATACTCCCAAGTGGCCAGCTTCTGGTCTAAGGACATTTCGTATAATGCCAAGTTTTTAACTTTGTGTTTTTAAATACGTTATGAATGTACTCTCAATTTGCGTCTGACATGATAAATAAATATTATCAGCATCCAGACAAAGTCCCAATCAGAGTCTGAGTTCCCAGTTTTAGTTTAGAAGCTTATGGTAAGAAGTGTCTCTTGCTTCTAGACCTCCCATCGTATCCCATGCAAATTCTTTGTATCTTTTCTTTTCCACGAGAGGTGGACCTGCATATATTGGATTCCTCCCAGTTTACTCTTACAGCACCATAGAGCAGAGCTTTCCAAACTGTGTGTTGCAACATGTTAATGTGTCAGCTGCTGTGTGTGTTGAGTGAACATAACAAGAAGCCTCTGAGCCTGTATGAAACAAGCAATAAATCATATATATATATATATATATATATATATATATATATATATAAACAAAAGTTTTTCATGGGATATGTTGTGTCCCCATACATTTAGTTATTACAATTTATGTATGTGTACACATCTCTCAAAAGGGGCTGGTTTAATCTCCTGTTTGATAGTGAAACTGAATTACTGTGTCACATGTTTAAAAAGTGTTTCACCAATATGAAATTTTTGAAAAGCTCTGCTGTAGGGTTTTGTGTCCATTTCATTTGGTGGTATTAAACATCCTGGCACAATCTGAGGTGGGCATTGGGTCGGGTATTGCTGCTGAAAATGATCACTGCCACACTGAATAACTGTGACGAGATAAATATCTGCACAAAGCCAGGAATACGAGAGAAAGAAAATGGAAGACCAGATTGTCCTAAGATTTTCCAAATAGATCACAGCTTAAGCATGCATGAGCTGGTCCTTACCCTAAACGTCAAGCTAAAATGTGCTTGACGACTCACACTTACCTGCACGTCTACGTGTTAATGGCAGGAGCAATGACTGTCATAGCTAACAAGCTTGGATGCAGAAGAACACAGCTTATAAGTGTGTAAACACACATACACACACACCTGTACAAAGTTTGAAAGGTGACTCCCATTGCAAATATTTGGTTAATAAGTACCATAAAGAATGGGCTGGATTTAACCCCTAAATGAGAGGTAAAGCCCTTTGAATTCAGAAATTGTTCTCGCCCAAAATAATTTCCAGCATTTTTCAGTGTGTTATTAAAATATTACGTAGTTATTGGTATAGATAGATACGCATCATTAACCCTCCCCCTCCAAAACAAAGTTTTGTTAAATCTTTAGCAGCCTTTCTTTCCTTTTCTCTTTTTCAATTCTCACACTAATCAGAGTGATTTGGGCTACTCCCCTGTTGTGGAACTGGTTTCGCTTACCTTCTTCATATACAGTTTGCCACTATTTACATAAGTACTTTGAAATTCTGAAAGGGGAAAATGCCGCAGAAGTGCAGTGTAGGAAGTTTTGTTTGTACAGTATTCGCAATCCCAGTCCTTCGGTGCTGAATCAGCAGCACAGTAAACAGCAAACCTTGCAGCCATTATTAGCCTGACTAATAAAAGCACAGGAAACAAGGCAATTTTTACTTGATGAAACTAGTTTACTTCTTGGTGTGCTGTAGAAACAGCAGAAGCCATCTAAGGTGCTCCTGTACTTTCCTACAAGCCATTTATTTGCTACCAAAATGTACTAGAAAATGAAGGGTATGTGCTTAGATTGTGCTATACAAAACAACCAATGCTATACAAAATAATACTGTGTCATGTTACTGTTAGCTGCATTGAATCACTATATTGGAAGAAAAGGTGGGATTGAAAGAAAGTAAAATAGTGGGGGGGGGGATGTACATATACATCTATACTCACCGTCCCCTGCCATGCATTGCTGTGGCCCAGTTTGTGTATATGTGTTTTGAGTGTGTATATGTGTGCGTGCTTGTATGTATATGTGTGTGTGTATATATACTGTATATATATATATATATATATATATATACACACACACACACACTAGCTGTACCCGGCTGCTGTGGCGTTGTGTGGTGGTATGGAAAAGAAAAGAGGCAAAGAAAGAAGTAGGGAGTGAATTAGCATTCCTTTCCTTCTTACCTTCCTCCCTTCTATCCATCCTACCTTTCTTCCCTCCCTGTTTCCTTCCTTCTTTCACTTTTTATTTCCTGTTCTTCCCTCTTCCTTGTTTTTCTCTTTCCTGTGGCCCAGTCTGTATATACCGTATGTGTTTTGTGTGTGTATGTATGTGTATATATGTATTTGTGTCTATGTGTACATATCTGTGTGTATATATATGTGTGTGTACTTATGTATATGTGTATATGTATATGTCTGTATATGTGTGTACTTATGTATATGTGTGTTTCTATATGTATATGTCAGTAGCTGTGTAAATACTGAGCTTTGATGTATGTTCATGTGTATATTTGTAGTATTGGAATTGATGCTTTTAGCAGAAGTATTGACCAGCAAAGGTTTTGTAGCCCAGTTCTGACAGGCCAAAAGCCATGATGAGAATTGCTCCAGTTCTTGAGAAGCTGTGCTGTGAACATCAGTCTGGAAGTGATGCATAGTCTACCAGATGCCTGTTGAGTCCTGAATGGGAAGCATGGGCAAATGAGGTAACCTCCTCTGGACATAGACATTGGACACTGATTCAAAGAACATCTTGCCCATATGGAGATTTATGAGGGTCATATCCCCTGGACTATGGGAACTGCTGACTCTTTGTTTAATTGGGTAATAAAATGGGTTATGGTGCAACCCTCCTTGGACATTCGTGAAGCAAGGGGATCAAGGGGGCCATTGAATGTATAAAAGGTGTGCATTTTTGGGTGCCATTGCAGCGGGGCAGTTGCTTTAGTTCAATAAAAGTTTTTTACCTGCAATAAAATCGTGTTGGACCGTGCTACTACCGAGTGTCAGTGTTTCCTTGCCAGAGGTTTTGGGAGAGTCATTACAATATATGTGTGTACTTATGTATATGTGTAGATGTCTGTATGTGTGTACAGTATATGTGTGTTTCTATATGTATATGCATGTATATGTGTGTATGTGTGTAAGTACAGGTGTGTGTATGTATGTGTGCATGTGTATATTTGTATATTTCTGTGCTTGTGTGTGTGTATGTGTGCATGTCTTTATGTATATTTGTGTATGTATATATGTGTGTGCATGTGTATATATGTATATGTATATATGTGTGTGCATGTGGCGAAGACCAACAGTAACATCCCTTCCTGCCTTTTGTACTTCCTTTCCTCCCTCTCTCCCGCATCCTTCAGCTTTTGCCTTCCCTGTCCTCCTGCCTTTTCTCCCTCCCTTCCGTCTTTCCTTTCCCTCCTTCCTGCCATCCCTCCCCTTTCTATATCAGTCCTTGCTCCCCTTGTCTCCCTCCCTCCATTCCCTTCCTACCTTTCTTTCCTTCCTTTTGCTGCTCCCTTCACCAGCTTCTCCCTCTTGTATTGCCTTTTCTTACCTGTTTCCTGTGTGACCTTTTTCTTACCTTCTTCCTCCTTCCTGCGTGACCTCTTTCCTTCTTTCTTTCTTTCCGTCCTTGCTCTATCCTTTCTTTTTCCTTCTTTTCTCCTCCTCTCCTTCCTTCTTTCTATCCATCCTACCTTCCTTTCTTTCCTTCCTGGTATAGTTCCTTTTTCCTTCCTCTATCCTCCGTCCTTTCCTTCCGTTGGAGGAGGAGGGGCTGAGGAGGCCCCAACCCATGGCGCTTGGAGGTGGGGTAAAGGAGGAGGCCGGGAGGCGTTGGGAGGGCCGCTGTCCTCTGCGAAGCCGGGACCTCGGTTGGTGTCGCGGCCCGGGCTCCAAAGGCCTCCACGGCACCAATCAAGGCCCCGGCTTCGGCGAAGACAGCGGGCCTCCTTCCTTCTTTTAGGTCTTCAGCGGGTGGTGGTAAACATACCTCATTGCGTGGGGATTTTTGTGGCCTGGTTTGGTGTTTGTGGGTTCAGCGGTTTTGCTGTCTATAGGCTACTAAACACGACAACTCTCATTTTATATATATAGATTTGTGTATGTGTGTATATATGTGTGTTTGCATATGTGTGTGTGTGTGTGGTTTTGTGCATGCATTGTAACATAATTTTTATTTTTTGGCTTTTAAGTCCCTTTCGCTGTGTTTTTATGAGTGATGGTCACTCATTGGCCTGATAGGTGTATTGTGTCCAAATCTGGTGTCAATTCAGCCTGTGGCATCAATATTCCCCACAAATGTTGGTGCAAATGGCTTTTAAGGAAAAGGCACCAACAGTTAGCATTACCACCTCTCCGAAATATAAAGCAGAATTTGCTCTAAATCCAAAACTTGAATACTTGTTTGGGGGCTACACTGCCATATAAAATCCAGACTATCTGGAAGTGTAGACTCATATAGTCCAGTTCTAAGCAGATAATGTGGATTTTTTGATTGATAATCTGGATGATATGGGAATGTTGAAGAAGCTTGAATCTCCCAGAATTAATCAGTTAATAAATTTGCATATGACTAAAAGAAAACCTTTAGATCTGAGACATATAGCACCATGGTATTTGGGTGACAGTTATATGTGCCCTAAGTTGTGATAGAAGAGGCACCCATAAATGCATACATACATACCCCCTTTGAGGCAGAATTTACTTAGATTAGATGATTGATAGCTAGGAAATTCTGCCTCACCTAACCTTCAAAAAGCAACTGAAGACTTGACTGTGGGACCAAAACTTTGGATAGCAATGCAGCGCAGTAAGGGAAGATGTGCAGTCATGACTGGAATGGCTCCTTGACTAAGACATCGGATTATGTGGTTCTTGCTAATAATTGGTTTTACTGTTTTTATGCTTTTTAATCTTATGTTTTAATGTATCTGTCTATTTTTACTATATGTCTGTTTAATGTTTTGAGGCATCGAATTGTTGCCTATTGTAAGGCTGCTCCGAGTCCCCTTTGGGGTGAGAAGGGTGGAATATAAACACTGTAAATAAATAAATACTAAAATCATGGAAAAGCATTGCATATGAAGTCGCCAATTAACCAGCCAATTCTGTGTCACTTGAGGCCATAATTCTCAAATTGTTTGCAAAATCAAGATTCACTTGAACTCCACATAAGCAGCTGTTGAAAGAAGTGGTCAAAACAAGCAAAGGGTACAATTGTTCTTTTCAACTGGGAAAATGTCCTTCCAGATCTAAATCAAGTATGAGAAGAACTGTCTTTCAAAGACTGACATCATTAGGTTTCCTTCCCCGATCTGCTTCTGTTAGTGTGTTGTTTTCCTCAAAATCTGGGCAAGATCTTAGTCTGTCTGAGTAGTTTTTGAAAATATATATTGTCTAAAGGGGAAAAATGGTTCTAGATCCTTTGGTCAGCAGATGTTATGATAACACCATTTTTGATATTTTTGAACAGGAAAGTGTTTCTCATCCAATAACAGTTTGTTTTTATTTCTACAAATTTAATATGGAGGGAACAACACCAAGTTAACAAAGAATACCAACAAAAAATAAAAAATCTGAACCGTGTGTTTGATCTTGATATCTTGGGCACGCCATTAATCCAAGGATTAAAATAAAAGTGTCAGTGAATAGATTGTCAAAGGCTTTCATGGCTGGAATCACTGGGTTGCTGTGAGTTTTCCGGACTGTATGGCCATTTTCCAGAAGCACTCTCTCCTGATGTTTCACCCACATCTATGGCAAGCAACCTCTGAGGAGGCCTGGCATAGATGTGGGCAAAACATCAGGAGAGAATACTTCTGAAACATGGCCATACAGCCCAGAAGACTCTCAGCAACCCAGGGAATAGATTGTCTGCTTTGTATTTTACCTTTATAGCTCAATCTTATAGGCCACTGCAACTAGAGTAGATTTATAGAACAATGAGATATACATAGGTGCTGGATACTCATATGTAAGAAGATAAGAACATAAGAAGAGCCATGCTGAATCGGGCCTCAGCCCATCTAGTCCAGCATTCTGTGTCACACAGTGGCCCACTAGTTGTACAGGGATCTCTAGCAGAAAGGAGGGCAAAACCCTCACCTGCTCCCGACCCCCACAACCAGTACCCGGGGAAATCCTGCCTGCCTCCATCAACACAGAGGTGGCACTTGGATGTCCATTTCAGTAACTACTGATTCCCTTGGTATCCATGAATCTGTCTAATCCTGCCTTGAAGCTGTCTAGGCTGACCGCTGTCACAACCTCCTCTGGAAGTGAGTTCCATAACCCAATGACCCTCTGGGTGAAGAAATATTTCCCTTTATTAGTCCTAACTTTCCTACCTTGGAGCTTCAGGGAGTGCCCCCTAGTCCTAGTGTTGTGTGACAGAGAAAATATTTTTTTTATTCACCTTTTCTATCCCATGCATGATTTTATACACTCGATCAAGTCACCTCTTAAACGCCGTCTTTCAAGGCTGAAAAGACCAAGGCGTTGCAACCTGATTTCATAAGGGAGCTGCTCCATCCCTTGGATCATTCTTGTTGCCCTTTTCTGTACCTTTTCCAGTTCCGTTATATCCTTCTTGAGGTGCGGAGACCAGAATTGTACACAGTACTCCAAATGTGGCCTCACCATAGATTTGTAGAGAGGTAATACAACATTTGACGACCTATTTTCGATTCCCTTCCTGATCATGCCAAGCATAGAATTTGTTTTTTTTACTGCTGCTGCGCACTGGGTTGACATCTTCATTGAGTTGTCCACCAAAACCCCAAGATCCCTTTCCTGGTTTGTCTCAGAAAGCTTTGACCCCATCAATTGGTAGGTGTAGTTGGGGTTCTTTGCCCTGATGTGCATGACTTTACACTTGTTTAGGTTAAAATGCATTTGCCACTTTGTTGCCCATTCACTCAATTTCGAGAGATCTTTCTGAGCTCTTTACAATCAGTTTCATTTTTAACTACCCTGAACAATTTAGTGTCGTCTGCAAACTTTGCTACCTCAGAATTTACTCCTACATCCAGATCATTAATGAATAAATTAAAAAGTAACGGACCCAAAACTGAACCTTGGGGTACGCCACTTCTCACCTCTTTCCACCCAGAGAAATGTCCGTTTATTACCACCCTTTGTTTCCTACAGTTTAGCCAGGTTCCAATCCAGGACAAGACCTGTCCTCTGATTCCATGGCTGAAGAGCTTATTTAGGAGCCTTTGGTGAGGGACTTTGTCAAAAGCCTTTTGAAAGTCAAGGTAAACAATATCGACTGGGTCCCCTTTATCTATGTGTTTATTTACACCCTCAAAGAATTCTAACAAGTTAGTAAGACATGATTTGCCTTTGCAGAAACCATGTTGATTTTCCTTCAGCAATGCCTGTTCTTCTATGTGCTTAGTAATTTTTCTTTAATAATGGTTTCCATCACTTTGCCTGGAACTGAGGTTAGACTAACTGGCCTATAATTTCTTTGATCACTTCTGATCCTTTCTTGAAGATCGGAGTTACATTTGCCTCCCTCCAGTCCTCGGGTACAGTGCCTGATCTTAGAGAAAGGTTATATATTTTGGCTAGAATTTCAGCAATTTCACACTTGAGTTCCTTAAGAACTCTGGGGTGGATGCCATCTGGCCCTGGTGATTTGTTGACATTTAGTTTAGTAAGGCATGTGAGAACATCTTCCTTGTTTATCTCTATCTGGTTTAATTCATTTAATTCCCTCCCTGAAAAACTGACTCAGCTGCAGGCATATGTTGTCTGTCCTCCTGTGTGAAAACGGAGGCAAAGAAGTCATTTAGCCGCTCAGCAATCTCCTTGTCTTCACTTATTGTCCCTTTCTTACCATTTTCATCAAGTGGCCCAACTGCTTTTCTAGTTGGGTTTCTACTTGATGTACTTAAAGAAGTTTTTGCTATTTTTTTTAATATTCTTAGCTATATGTGCCTCAAAATCTCTCTTGGCTTTCCTGACGGTTGCTTTGCATTTAGTTTGCCAGAGCTTGTGTTCCTTTCTGTTCTCCTCAGTAGGAAGAGCCTTCCATTTCTTAAATGAGTTTTTCTTCTATCCAATCACATATTTTACTTCAGTTGTAAGCCATGCCAATGTCCTCTTGGACTTTCCCGGCCTCTTTCTTATTTTAGTAATGCATTTTAGTTCGGCTTGTTGTAAAGTATTTTTAAACAGTTTCCATGCATTTTGAGGGATTTGATTTTTTTACTGTTCCTTTTAGTTTGTTCTTTACTATTTTTCTCATTTTGGTGAAATTCCCTTTTGAAAATTTAAGGTCTTGTGTTAGTTTTCACTGACAGTTTGCTATCCAAACTTAAGTTGAAGGTTATTGTGTTGTGGTCACTGGTACCTATGGGCTCAGTTACAAGGACATCTTGAACGAGATCTTGTTCATTAGTTAGCACCAAGTCCAGGATCCCGTTTCCCCTGGTTGGTTCCATGACCATCTGCTCAAGGGAATAATCAGCTAGCATGTCGAGGAACCTTGTCTCTCTTTCATGCGTAGAACAAGAATTTAGCCAATCTATTCGGGGATAGTTGAAGTCCCCCATTATGACTAATTTATTGCTTTTTGAGGCCTGTTTAATTTCATTTTCCAGATAGCAGTCTGCCTCTGGAGTTTGGTTGGGAGGGCGATAGCAGATCCCTAATGCTAGATTAGTTTTTTGTCCTGGGATTTTTACCCACAATGTTTCTGTAGGTGAGTTTGAATTTTCTTGAAGTTCTAATTCATGAGATTCTAGCTCTTCATTTATGTACAAGGCCACACCGCCACCGTTTTCCCTCTCCTGTCTTTCCTGTACAGTTTATAACCTGGAATTTTTGTGTCCCAATTGTTTTCCTCTGTCCACCAGGTTTCTGTTATGCCAATAATATCAATATTTTTTCTTTTGCCAAACATTCCAACTCTCCTATTTTTGTTCAAGGCTTCTAGCTTGCGTACAGACATTTATATTTATTGCTCTGGTGCCCTTTCAACTTTGGCAGTTTATGAGAATTTGTAGAAGGCCTACCATGTCCTACCTCTTGACTACTTTCTATCTTTTCTGTTGACTCAGCCATTTGTGCGTAAATTTCATCCTCCATACTTGGCGTTTCACCCTCTCGAACCGGAAGCTGCCCAGCTCCTGTCGACTTTCCCCTAGGAATCAGTTTAAAAGCTGCTCTGAAGCCTTTTAATATTAATTGCCAGCAGTCTGGTTCCATTTTCGCTCAGGTGTAACCCGTCCCTTTTGTAAAGGTTTGGCTTTCCGAAAATGTCCCCAGTTCCTAACAAATCTAAAGCCTTCCTCTCGACACCACTGCCTCATCCATGCATTGAAGCTCCGGAGCTCTGCTTGTCTGGCTGTCCCTGCGCGTGGAACCGGTAGAATATGTGATGGACTCGTTGAGTCTACTACAGCTGAAAGTAAATGAAATTCAAGTCTATAGCACCTGATTGCATGTATAGGGCATAGCCTTTAACATTTCACGAATGAAAACTTGGATGTAGCCAAGCAACACCAGAGGGGGGGGGGGCAAGGTGCCAAACGTTATTAATGAGAAAGAACAAACAAACCAGAAGAGGCAGCAGCAGTTTGCTTTTGCCTGAATTTACCAAATACAACATAAGGAGCCCCTAGTAGCAAAGCGGGTTAAACCAATGAGCTGCTGAACGTGCTGACCAAAAGGCTAGTGGTTTGAATCTGGGGGCAGGGTGAGCTCCCACTGTTAGCCCCAGCTTCTGCCAACCTAGCAGTTCGAAAACACACAAATGTGAGTATTATTTATTTATTTATTTATTTACGACATTTATATGCCGCCCTTCTCACCCCGAAGGAGACTCAGAGCGGTTTACATGTCATATCTACTAGGCCTGGTTGATCAAGAAAAAAAGATTCAAAACTCGCTGCGGATATAGGGGGGGGGGGGTGATTCGAATTTGATGGACTTCCGAAATTTTTGTAAATATATATCAAATTAATTTCATTAAAATTAACGAAATTCGTAATGACGTCGTTTATGGCATGCATGTTGTTTAGCATGTAATGCTTCTTCTCAGCATTAAAGCTAACATATCTTGGTTCCCAGGTGGCGAGGAGGGGTGGAAGGCATCCACTCCACTGCTCCTTGCTACCTGGGAACTAACGCGCATTAGCTGGTTCCCAGGTGGTGGGGAGGAGTGGAGGGCACCCAGGTTTTACAGGGCTTCTGGCGAGGTCCTTTTCGGGAGAGAGAGGGACTTTGGCCAGAAGCCCTGTCAAACCCGGCTTGAAAGTGTTTTTCTTCCCTCCCGCATCACGGGAGGGAAGATAAGCGCTTTCAAGCCGGGTTTGAAAGGGCTTCTGGGGAGGTCCTTCTCTCGGGAGAGAGGGGCCTTGGCCAGAAGCCCTGTCAAATCTGGCTGGAAAACGCTTTCCTTCCCTCCTGCATCCCGGAGAAGGGCAAAACTCATTACAATGCCTTTACAACAATGGTGCTCGAGGCTTCAATAACATTTC
Organism: Anolis apletophallus; assembly: GCA_030556195.1. NCBI lineage: Eukaryota > Metazoa > Chordata > Lepidosauria > Squamata > Anolidae > Anolis > Anolis apletophallus. The sequence goes on along the minus strand of JARBWK010000008.1, from coordinate 26,546,608 downwards.
TGAAGTAATTCTGAAGTAATTTTATAACGAAATATAAATGAAATTCGATGACATTACGATGAACCTAACCAGGCCTAATATCTACATAAAAACATACTATATTATTAGCATAATACTAATATACCCTGGCCTCACATCGGGAGGCATGGAAATGCATTAACCACAATGCTGCGGCCTCTTCCGAGAAGACACGCCGAATGTGTCTTGAAGAGAAACGACAACGCAGAAAGAACCGTAACTTGGAAACATCACCCAAGGAGACTTTCTGCTGTGCTTTCTGCAACCGAACTTGCCTATCTCAGATTGGCCTTTTTAGTCATCAATGAGCTTGTAAAAAGTGTTGGATGAGTCCTTCCTGAATCTTCGTTCGCGAAGTAATGCCGAGAGATACTAATACAACATTAATCAATGAGTAGATCAATAGGTACCGCTTCAGCGGGAAAATAACAGCACTTCATGCAGTCATGCCAGCCACATTACCTTGGAGGTGTCTACAGACAACACCAGCTCTTCGGCTTAGAAGTAGAGATGAGCACCACCCCCTAGAGTCAGACACAACTAGACTTAAGTCAAGGGGAAACCTTTACCTTTTAAAACATTACCTCCTCCTTTCCAATATCTTTTTCTATTATCCCTGATCAGTTTGTAAGTTATTAAACAAGGACAAAGTAGGAGAAAGAGCAAGAAACCGGGATATTATATAAGCAACTGAAACTGTGGGATGACAGATGGTTAACCAGGATTCACCATATCAAATCAAGACAGCTGGTGGGTATGTTAGGGACATTTTGTTTCTTTTCTTGTGTTAAAAACAGTAACAACTGATTTCCTTGTATAAGCAGCAATGATCTAGCCCAGGGCTGTCCAACTTCTTTTGGCCCAAGGGCCGGAGTTCTGGTCACTGATGACCTGGGGGGCCGTAGTGGGGGGCGGGGCCGCTCCTGACGGCGTGCTGACGTCAGCACGCCTGACGTCAGCACGCCGGCGTCCTGCGCGGCCCGCCCCTTTTCGGCATGGCTTGCTCACGTCCCCAAGCCCCGCCGAAAGGGACGCTGCGCGTGGTGGCCATGGCTTCCTTCCACCTCTTCCTCCTCAGCGGTGAGGAGAAAGAGGTGGAAGGAACCCGGCGCCACGCCTTTTTGGTGAGGCTTGCACCAGGCGCGCCTGGCGCACATGGTGATGCTGGTGTGGTGCGGGCGTCCACCCTTTTTGGCTAGGCTGGCTGTCGTCGCCAAGCCCTGCCAAAAAGGGACGCCGCGCTTGGTGTTGCTGGTGTGGTTCCGGGTTTCAGCGGTGAGGAGGAAGAGGTGGAAGGAACCCGGCGCCACGCCGGCGTCACCAAGCGCGGCGTCCCTTTACGGCGGGGCTTGGCAACATCACCCAGCCCCGCCAAAAAGGGGCAGGCCGCGCAGGACGCCTCTCCCACCCGGCGCCACCAGCAACGCCGGGAAGGAGGAGGAGGAGGAGGAAGGGAGGATTCCTCCTCCCCTCCCTCCCCTGCGCCGCTGCAAACCGGATCGCAGCGGTGGGGCGGAGAGAGGGATGGAGGGGGCGAGGCAAGGAGGAGGAGCTGGCTCCCTTCCTCCTCCCTGCCCCGCCTCCTCCTCCCCTTCCCCCCCAGCCGCCATTTTTTTATAAAAAATATTTTTTTATTTTTTTTAAAAAAAATTCTTTCAGGAGGGTAGCGGTGGTCGTGTCCAACAGGCTGGGGGGCCGTGTCCGGCCCGCGGGGCACCTGTTGGACAACCTGATCTAGCCCATGCATGGTCAAACTTGGGCCCTCCAAATGTTTTGGACTCCAACTCCCACAATTCCTAACAGCCTACCGGCTGTTAGGAATTGTCGGAGTTGGAGTCCAAAACACCTGGAATTGTGGGAGTTGGAGTCCAAAACACCTGGAGAGCCGAAGCTTGCCCATGCCTGATCTATTCTTTTGACTTACAGTATTTATCTAAAATTGGTTTGTGTGTTTGCTTCGGACTATGAGCACTTATGAACTTGTGACTACCAGCCGCACTGCTGCTCTTGGCTCTGGGTCTTTCTTTCAGTTCCTGCGAAGCAGATCCTGGTGGCTCCAACTGATCGGGGCATTACAGAATGGGCCATTTCTTTGTACTTACATTTGTAACCAGCCTTAAGCTTTGTTACAGCTGCACATCACAAGCTGCGAGTTATGTGATGGCTCTCCATCAGCAGCACACGAAACACCCACATTAGAGGATCCCCTGCAGGAGTTCTACTTATCATAGCTGTGATGCATAATTCACTTTGATGTGATCATAAGCTCTGATGTATAATTTATCTTGCCTCTCTTTCCGCCACCAGGTTTCTTTGTTCTTCTGGCTTGGTCACTTGTGTAAATAAAAATCGCTTTCTTCCTCACATTAAAACAGGAAAGAGGCCCTACTACTTTTTCGAGTAGAGAAAATATTTATTAAGGAAGCAGGATAATGGAGAATGTCCCTCGAAGCAAAAGCGGTTCTGTTCAGAATGAGATATTGGAGTAATGTGTTGATTTTGATGGCTCTGTGCAATGCATTTTCACAGCAATGCAATAATATTATATTATGTAATAATATTATATTCAAGTGCATGTTTTAGCAATTCTGATCTGTGTTTCAACCCCACACAATAATATCTTTGTCTTCAACACTGTATTGTCTTTCCTTTTATACCAGACAGGCTTCACCCAGCCACGCGTTGCTGTGGCCCAGTCAGGTTAAATGGTAAAGAAAAAAAAGAGAAAGAGCTAGTTTGTAATATATGTAATTTCATAATGCTTGTGAGTATACATTTGTTTGTCATTCCATTGTCTGTGAAATAATACTAAAATGGTGATGATGATAATGATACTGGCCTTTGTAATCTTTATAACTAATCTTCCCATGCCACACGTTGCTGTGGCACAGTTTGCGTAAATGTGTGTGTATATATATATGTGTGTGTGTGTATGTGTGTTTATGTATATATGTATATATGTGTATAGACGCTGGGCAGGGCACGTCTCTAGGATGGAGGACCATTGCCTCCCAAAGATACTACTCTATGGTGAACTCGTCAGCGCAAGAGAGGCGCCCCCAAAAAGAGATATAAGGACTCCCTGAAACAACATCTCAGACTCGGCCAGATTGATCACCAACAATGGTCCACCCTGGCCTCACATCGGGAGGCACGGAAAAGCACTATCCACAATGCTGCGGCCTCTTTCAAGAAGACACGCCGAATGGGTCTCGAAGAGAAATGGCAACGCAGAAAGAACTGCAACTTGGAAACAACATCACCCAAGGAGACTTTCTGCTGTGCTTTCTGCAACCAAACTTGCCTATCTCAGATTGGCCATTTTAGTCATCAACGCGCCTGTAAAAAGCGTGGGATGAGTCCTTCCTAAGAATCTTCGTTCGCAAAGTAATGCCGAGAGAGAGAGGTTTTTTGCATGCATTGTAATGCATTTCTTGGTTTTTTGCTTTTTAAGTCTCTTCTGCTGTGTTTTTCAGTGTTTTTATGAGTGATGGTCACCCGTTGGCCTGATAAGTGTCTAAATCTGGTGTCAATTCGTTCAGTGGTTTTTGAGTTATGTTAATCCCACAAATGTACATTACATTTTTATTTATATAGATACTGATGTGTATTATAATGATGATAATAACAATACTGGTCTACATAATAATGATCAATGTGTTTTGGGGAAACCCTTTCCTTTCCTTCCCTCCTATCTCTTCGTAACATTCAATCCTTCCTTCCTTCTGAGCCTCCAGTCTTCCTGGAGGCATGGGCATGAGGCGGTGCAGGGCAAGACCAGGCAGGACATTAGGCTATGGGAGCCCAGGGCTTGGGCTGGGCCTGCCTCCTTGCCTAACTCCTTCTCTCTCCCCCCTGGGTCCATGCCCTGCCCCTCTCCCCGGCCTGGATTTCTCTACCTGCCCTGCCGCCCTTTTCCCGCTTTTCTTCTCTCAGTTCTGCTCCAGAGAGAGGGAGGCCAGCTGGCCGGCCGCAGATCCCTATGGCAGCTCCAGCCCTAATGGGGTCACTTCACAATGTGTTGCTTGGACATCCAGCAGATGGCACTGTTTTTGATGCTAAACATGTTTTTACCTGTGACAGGTATGGCATCTATATAATACTAGGCATATGAATTCATAAAAACATTCATTTATTCGAATGCTACATTCTGTCCAAATTTCAAAGCAATCAGTGACGGATTTTGGGAGTTTTGAAGTCATTCACAAACAGACATTTGCATTTTTATTTCAATTTACTTTGAGTCTGGAACCTGGTTCCATATCTTAAAATATTTCAACATGAAACCACATTAGTAGTCCTCTGTACTAAAATACTGCTTTGGCGTAGACCTAAGGAAAGTTATACTTTGGACTACAACTCCCAGAAGCCTGGCTTTTGATCATGCAGGCTGGGAGATTATGGAAAATGTATTAGCTCCAAAATAATTAATCCAAGCTCTGTTCAGACAAAGAAGACACCAGGTTTATGGCTTTTGAGCATAAGACATCAAAATAGTTAACTATCTGGAAGAAAGATTATGCAGGAGGCAAGGTGCCAAAGAAACGGGAAAAGATCGTTCTGTCCAGATCTGCTGGCTGCTAAACAAGGGCAGTTGTTAAAAATTCTGTCCAGCTGAGACTTGCTCATCGTTGCTGTCGTAACACTGTTTGTAAATATAGAAAAGATAAAGCTAAGCGGCTCTGGTGCCAGAGGGGAGGAGAGGAGCTTTTGTAAATATTTCACAGGCACCTGTGGATGGGAATTCCCACTAGGCCACACAGCTGGCTGAACTTTCTGACCACATTTTACCATTATTATTACCAGGTGAGAAGAGACAATTTCTCACATAGAGGAATATCTTCTCCCTGCCAGCTTGTGTATTTCTAGTGTCCTCTCCCTCCTGTAATTTCTAAAATACTTTTGGAAACAGGGAGTAAAATAAATGTGCAGGGACTCAAGTCTTCTTCTCCATTCTTGTTTACTACTTGACAAATACATGTATTACAATTTATTGAAGAGGAATTAATCCCATGAGGGAACAAACATTTTACAAACACTTTCCTATGAAAAGTGCTTAACATAAAAGCATATGTCGATAAAAAAGTGATCAGTTCTTGAATCAAAAACCATACCAAAGTTCCCATGAAAACATGATCTCCTATTATACAGCCAACCAAAAGAAATACTATTGATGTCTTGGTCCTTAGGAGTGTTCCTGGGGTTATTTGGGCCACTGATTCATAATATTGCATTGAATAGACCACATCAGCTCTAATTTCTTAGATATGGTTATGATTTTCTATAGGCGAGCAGATGGTGATTGGTATGGCATATGGCATATGTTCTGTATCTCAATAACTAGAGCTGGTAGCGGGAAACTCGTGCCATTTTTGGCATCAGCAGGTCAACCATACCCAGAAACACGATTAACAGTTGAGGCACCAAAATATGTATTGGCCAGGGTTATTGTGGACAAGACCACTTCCCCAAGGGTTTCTTCACACGGCCCTTTCGGGTTGCACTGGCAATCGCCAAGGAAGGGAAGGTGAGCAGCGCGGTTCATGGCGCTCTCCGCCCCCCATCACATGAAGGTGACAGGATAGGGTGCTTTGGCACCCTTTCTTTCCCTCATTAGATGGCAAAAAGGGTGTTTACGTGCATTGCCCCTCTGCCCGCTCTGCCATGACATGGTAAAAAAGGGAGGCAAGTGCTGGTAGCTCTGCTGGAGCTACCCAAACTATACTTTTCCTCCCCGTAGAAGAGAAAGTGGTTGTCAGCACTTCTCCACCACTTGGGGAGGGGGGGGGGTGTGTGGGCGGGGCCTGCCATTCAATGTGTGATGGCACATGGCAGGCCCCGTCCTTGTCACTTTTAAAAGCGGCAAAACAGGGCAAAAATGCCCTGTGTGAAGAGATCCTAAATCCCAACTAGAGTAAACCAAGATTTAATGGAATGTATATAGACTAATTCAGCAATTGATTCAATAGCCCTCATTTTGTTGGTTTAGCAATTAGACCAGTAACAGCACTAACTCCATGGCCAAGCTAAGGTGGCATACTCTCCCCACAACCCAATAATTGGTACTCTACGTTACGATTATACTTGTTGTCAATGCCTGGCTGTGATTTTATTGTTGTTATATGCCTTCAAGCCATTTCTGACTTATGATGACTTTAAAGTGAACCTATCATTTGGTTTTCTTGTGCAAGATTTTTTCAGAAGGGGGTTGACTTTGCCTCCTTCTGAGCCTGAAAGTGACTTGTCCAAAGTCAACCTACTGGTTTCCATGTCTCAGCAGAGCGTCAAACCTAATCCAACATTCAAACCACTATTGACTACAAATCCCATTACCCTAGATGGGATATGCCTCTCCGTTGGCGCCCCCTTGGCATGGGGGAGAGGCTTGCGTACCCTAATAAAGTTGTAAGCTATGCTGGCGGTGGCTTAATAGCCACCGGTAGGGCCTCCGGTGGGGCCTCTCATGCCAGACAGGTCACAACTGAAGTGTCTGACAAGAGCGTCAAAGGGCAGGATGGGCTCTCTAGCCTTTTGGCAACCATCCTAGGAGAAGGAAAACTCTAATTTCAAACCCAGGCAGATGATGCTCATTTAACCCTGTAAGGCCAACCATCTAACAGAAGGAAACTCAAACCAAACCTACAACCTGAGGATCTCGCTGCCACTGTCCAAGCTTGCTAGGCCCCGGCAGACGAACCTTCGGTTTAAAGGGTGAGGCCAGTTCTGTGCACACTGCGCTCCACCAGAAAAATCCATTGCACAGGCTCGAAGGATGCATCCAACCTCTGAATCATCAACGCGCTTGTAGAAAGTGTGGGATGAGTCCTTCCTGAATCTTCGTTCGCGAAGAAAAGTCAAGGAGGCAGGATAGCAAATGGTTGGTGAGAGACCATGAGCAATCCAGTCCAACAACATTTGATAAGTCACACATCCACTTTTCCTACGGTTAATGTATTTTATCTGTTAAAACAAAATCCAGGGGTAAACCAAGTATGGGCAACTTGGAACTTGTTGGGAAATCAAAAGACAAGCTGGCTAAATGGCACTACCTAAAAGAATCCCCCACTTTGTGCGACTGTGGAGCAGAACAAACAACTCTGCACCTGTATGCTTTTTCCCAATGCCCTGCCTCATGCACAGAGGAACCGTAGTTATTTAAAACCACAGGCAATGCAGTTGCTGTTGCCCAATTTTGGTATAAAATTATTTAGCCGCTTGTGTTCCCTCTATTTTATCAGTTTTATACTAATTTATTTATGCAATGCTTTTGAAATGAAATAAATAAATAAAATCTGGTGACATGTTATGAGGGGCTGTATTGTAATGCTGGGCTGAGACCAGCATAGCAGTTTGGCATCCAGGAGAAAACAGGAAAGCCAGGAAAAGGGGGAGTGGCTTGGAGCCTTCTCTGGGAATGAGTTAGAGAGAGAGAGAGAGCTGCCTGGGAGGAGCCCAGAGCTGAGGGGAGGAGCCGAGCTACTTGAGTGGGAAAGAGTGTAGCTTATTAGTCAGTCTCTTGTCAGGACTCAAAGAGTGAAGAGCTTCTTGTCAGAGCTCTGAGAGAGAGAGCAGTCTGTGGTCAGAGCTGTGAGTTTAAAGCAGTCTCTTGACACAGCTGTGTGTGAGCTAGCAGGGAAGGCTCTGTGTGATAGCTGGCAGGTAGTCAGTCACAGGCTTTCAGAAATCTCTAGGGTTTAGGGATTAGCTCACCTCTCTGAAGAAGCCAGCTATAGGAACACTCTAAGACAATGTTTTTCAACCTTTTTTGAGCCGCGGCACATTTTTTACATTTACAAAATCCTGGGGCACACCACCAACCAAAATGACACAAAATGACACTCTAACACAGTAATACATATAGTTAATATGTTTTAAAATGTATTTATACACTCAGTGTGAAACCTGGGCCTGTTTCGATGAACACAACATATATATATGACTTCCTCTCACATACTTATACATGGCTATCATGTCTTCTCTCAGCCTTCTCTTCTCCAGGCTAAACATGCCCAGCTCTTCAAGCTGCTCCTCATAGGGCTTGTTCTCCAGACCCTTGTGAAATTTCACCCTGAGTGAAACTTGCTTCCAGTTAACTATGGATGTCATAAATAGTTCTTTGGTGGGGGGGGGGGGTACGTAACTCCCAAAAAATCCAGTAAAATAGTAAAAAAACCAAAAATATTTCCAAGTGGAGAGACTCAATTTGTTGCTTGAAACCTGTGAATGCTTCAGCCTCCCGATGCTCCCAGGTTCGCTCACTGCCCAATTCATTGACGTGGAGCTTCCACTTTGGCTGTTCTCGTGTGAAATCCAAGCCAACGCGAAAACGCTGACCAATCACTTCCGCCAGTGCTCTGCTTTTGCAGAGGGAGGCTGCGAAAGAGGCCACACAGATCTATGAAATGTATAGAGTCTATATGTTTCATAGATCTGTGTGGCCTCTTTCACTGCCTCCCTCTGCCCAGTGCTGAAAAAGGGAGAAAGAGCTGCTAGGAGGGGGAAAAGTGCCAATTTCCCACGGCACACCTGATGATCGCTCATGGCACACTAGTGTGCCGCGGCACACTGGTTGGGAAACACTGCTCTAAGAGATAGAGTTATAGCTAGGTGGGCTTCTGGTAGACTGAGAGTTAGCTCAGGGTACTAACTAAGGTAGTTTGTAGACTGCTCATCACTAGTTTAAATATTAGTGTGAGGGAGTTTTAGTGAGACAAGTTTTTACACTGTTTTAAGATCTAAGATTTATCTTCTGTAACCAACATGCTAATGAACATTAATTGATAACCATTACGCTATTGTGCATCACTTGATAACCGTAACGCATTTGTGCCTCTCAAAGCTGCTTGTTAGTTTAATAAATATTCATCGTTATTAACTTTACAAGACAGTTTCAGTGGGCCTCATTTCCATCAGTGTGTGCCAGTTCCAGCAATCTCTCATTTCCCAATCTGGAAGAAGATTTTACCTCCAAATCCTCTGTTATTTTTGGTGATTATAATTGGAGCTTAGAAATCCTAAGATTAATATTTTAGGTTGGTGGCAGCAATCAAAGAGTTTAAAAATCCTCCAAAGTTTAATAGCCAAGTCGTCACACATGTCCTTTAAAGCCGTAATAGCTGGCTACTTTAATGCTGTAATAAGATGGCAACAATTTAAAGATGCCATAAAGCTTTTTGCTAGGTTTGCTGCAGCAAATTTTAAACTTAAATAATTGGGTCCAGCTCAATCGATATTTATTCAAAATGAAAAATATTTATTTGCAATATGTGCTTCTTCAAACAGCTCAACCTCAATGTGTCGGGCCAGTGAACAAAAAGCTCCATGTTCTACTGTTTTATGTTGCAATGTTACTATATTTAATGGATTCTTAGATACACTTTCCCCCATATAAACATCTCTAAAAATAGGGTATGTCTTCAAATCACAGGTGCTTCTCATAAATATTTAGAGCTTTTTTATTTTGGTGGCACTGAAAGTAATGTGCATCTTTCAATTGATGGTGTCTTAGAATCTAAGAAATACGGTATTATTCCCAAACCAAATTTATTGTCCCTTTTCTGCTGGCTCTGCCAGAACCCAGCTGTGTTGCCCGGTATTGTACTTAATCGAGTTATCATGCTCTAAATATGCAGAGGTCAGCTGGCCAGAAATATGAAAGAACAGATGGAAGCAAATTTGCCCAGGCGTGGTACATTTGGAATGCAACCTTCTTATGACTGTATTCAGCACGACACCTCAAAAGTGTTTCCTGTTTCAAAACAAGTAAACCACAGTCTGCCATGGCTTTTCTCTAAATGGTTAGCAAAACCATGATACAACACATATAAACACACCAAGGTCAGATCAGGATATAGTGGTAACACAATGAACCACTTCTGGTTTTTCATTGCATCTTGAACATCTAAAACGTTTACCTCTTTGTTTGCTATTCAGGAAACAGGGTGTGAATCCATGCCTGGTACGGAAAATATTTTTAGTTTTGTTCTACAGTAGGGATGGTAATATCAGTCTTTCCAGATATTGTTGGACTATGACACACACACACACACACACACACACATAGGCAGCAATTACAAATTATGTGAAGTGAAGGGGTTGTGAATCAGTTTTTGGTCAACTTTAGATTTGGTTTGCTTATTTGGGGTGCTGGTTCAGAAAATTGTATTGGATAGACCACATCAGCTCTAGTTTCTGATGCAGAAATATGCCATCCAGTAGTTGCCATCTGCTCACCCACAGAAAACCATTTTTAATAATCTAGAGCTGATGTGGTAGTAGTACTCTTTCGTGGGTAGTCAGCCTCTCCCCTCCCGACATCCCCGTTACCTCGGCACTATAAGAGGGTTTCATGCCACCAGTTGCTCTCGTTGCCCTGTGGTTTTGAGGCAATAGCGCCGTAATGGTGAGGCCGTGGACCATATTTTCATTCTTGTGGACCACTGGTGGTCCGTGGACCACAGGTTGGGAACCACTGTTCTAAAAGAAGTGTTGTTATTGGGTATCCTACAAATACTCTAACTCAGTTCAGCACAAATCAAGAAATGATACATAGTGCACCATGGAGGAAACGCAACTCCCCAAAAAGTGCCAAAGTACAGACATAATTTAGTAAAATACATCCTAGATTCATTTTTGTAAGCTTTCCTCATGTCCCATTCTTAAACCACTTCTTTCCAAACCCAAACAGATGGCCTTAAAACAGCAGCAAATACCAGTTAACAAGGTTAGCTATGTTTTTCAGGTACTTTAGATCCCCGACAAATCATCTTAATAATGCAGCGCTACGTTTCCATCGCCTCTCATCTTTTAAAGGCCAAAAAGACAAAGAAAAGTGTGCCTAGTGCAAATCCCACCACTAAGATTAGAGATGAATTATGCATTCCTCCCTCCCCTGCATGCATGGCTCCAATACTTTTTCACAATCAATTATTTATTGTTTCTATGTCACAGTTTCTCTTGGAACATAGCGCTTTCTCCCAATTGCAGCAACGGGAGCTCCTGGTTTCATGGTAATGTTCCACATCATTAGAACATTCCTTTTGCCCTGCTCATTCATTATGACTTATTGCCATCTGCCGGAAAGACAACGTCGACTTCCAGATTCCTGCAAATAAAGTCACAGAATCCAAAGAGTAAACAGAATCAATGCATATCTTTTTGTTCCCTTTCCCTTGCTACCCAGGTTTCAAAATACAAATATGATATACTGGGCAACATGGCCTCCAAGCACATCTCTCTTGGATTCCACTTTTGTGAGTAGTGGTTCACAAGTCAACAAGTCATGTAACTGGAATCCAACAAAAAGGTGTACACAAATAGACACACATACACATACATGCACATTGACAAGACAGAGTTGGCAGCTGACTTCATCTGCTGTTTCAACCGAAGAATATGTATGTCCCACGGGGCTACTAGTGACTCACATAAAAACACCCATATCGCCAGAATGACGGGGTCACTGCTTGGCTTTTCATCACAGCATGTTACAATTTAATTGGGCTGAAAGGCAGAAAATTCTTCTCTTTCAAAGACCTTTTAGTGAAATTATGTGTTATATATATATAGAATTTCCACTCTTACCTAAACTGAAGCCAACAAAGCAGAACTGTCCCAAACAATACGTGTAATAGAAAGGCAGCAAGCAGTGCAGGAACTTCCCTTCTCAGCATCTCAACTAGTATCAATGGATTGCTTTACCAACAACCTGAAAAGAATGGGATTGAATGACTTTAAAATGGCATGGGGGTTCTGTGTGGGAAGTTTGGCCCAATTCTATTGTTGGTGGGGTTCAGAATGCTCTTTGATTGTAGGTGAACTATAAATCCCAGTAACTACAACTCCCAAATGTCAGGGTCTATTTTTCCCAAACTCCACCAGTGTTCACATTTGGGCATATTGAGTATCCATGCCAAGTTTGCTCCAGATCCATCATTTCTTGAGTCCATTGTGCTCTCTGGATGTAGGTGAACTACAACTCCAAAACTCAAGGTCAAATCCTTCCAGTATTTTCTATTGGTCATGGGAGTTCTGTGTTCCAGGTTTGGTTCAATTCCATCGTTGGTGGCGTTCAGAATGTTCTTTGATTGTAGGTGAACTATAAATCCCAGCAACTACAACTCCCAAATGACAAAATCAATCCTCCCAACCCCACTAGTATTCAAATTTGGGTGTATCGGGTATTTGTGCCAAATTTGATCAAGTGAATGAAAATACATCTTGCATATCAGATATTTACATTACGATTCATAACAGTAGCAAAATTACAGTTATGAAGTAGCAACAAAAATAATTTTATGGTTGAGGGTCACCACCACATGAGGAACTGTATTAAGGGGTCACGGCATTACAAAGGTTGAGAAACACTATTATAAAAGCACAGCGGGACCCCAAAGGTGACTCTGCTACACCCACTGACTGTTGATGGATGTGACTCTGAAAATACTGATAATATTATCCAGAGCAAAGCATCGGGATAATCATTGTGGAAAATCATAAAAATGCATAAGCTCTGGCCCAGGTTTTGACTTTCAGGTCATGATCTCGTATTCAGTAAAGGTCTCCAAGGCAGAACTTGAATATGAAAGCAGTGTGCCAGATAAATTGGCACAAGGGGAATGCAGCTGAAAACATTTGCTTTAGGCATCTGGACATTTCATTCAGCAGTAATGCTGACACTGCATTAAAATGCTGAATTGAAGAGATCAATGATATTCAAAAACTAGCCCTATAGATACAGATAGGGGGAAATGTGTCATTTTCTTTCAAAATGTGTAGCATTTTCTACCAAACTTAGAAATTTAAATGAGAATGGATTTTAAGGCTTGCTTTTTTTCTCTGAACACTCTTTAATTTCGGGTCCACAGTCTGCAAAGCAAAGCAAAGCTAGAGGACAAACAGCTCTTTCAACGGGCTGTTTTCCCAGACTATTTTTCCCCTGAACATCTGCTGTCATTATCTGGCACTTATGTGTAAAACTTCTTGGAATTTCACGATTAATGTTTAATCCCCATGAGAAACTGTGGGGATCAAATGATGTTTATTAAGAGAAATGATACTCTTTCTGTCATAGGAATGCCTCCTTCCAATGGTTATGTTTTGGTACTTTGGGAAAACAGTCAGTGGGTGTAGCTGAATTACATTATGCTAGTCCTCCACTGTTTTGGAACAGAATTGGACACACACCCTTGTGGTATTCCTAACTGCAATAGTATTAGCCATTAGCCCATGTCAGCTACAGGGAAAGGGTGCAATCTAAGTATGGGTTATGATGAAATCTAATTGTCTGGAAGTCTCCCAGTAAGTTTAAAATGTGCTGTTCCTGGGACTCCTACAAAACTGTCAGGAAGTCATAAAAGAGTTGATGCTCTCTAGACAATTTAAGAAGATGGGAGGAATAAAGATTGATATGCTTACTTACTTACTTTGGTGGACCCTTGTTGTCCAAGGATGATGGTCCTCCAAGTGTAGCGTCTTGGTGGTGGATCCATAAGTGGCTGTAGATGGCCATGGCCACCCAAGCTCCTTCAAGGTCAAGCCAGTTACTTCAAGGATGACATCCATCCATTCATCTTGCCCTTGGTTGGCCTCTCTTCCTTTTTCCTTCCATTTTCCCCAACATCATTCTCTTCTCCAAGGTATCCTGTCTTCTCATTATGTGGCCGAAGTACTTAATCTATGCCTCTAATATCCTTCCCTCCAGAGAGCAGCCAGGCTTTCTTTCCTGGAATATGGCCTGGTTTGAGCTTCTTGCAGTCCAAGGCACTCTCAGAATTTTCCTCCAACACAACAGTTCAAAATCGTCTATCTTCCTTCACTTATGGTCCAGCTCTTGCATCCATAGGTTACTATGGGGAATATCATTGCTTTAACTATGTGGATCTTCATTGCCAGTGTGATGTCTCTTCTCTTCACTATTTTATCAATATTGAAAAATATGTCCTGTGTTAATGGAAATCCTGGGATCTTGGGGGGCTGCACTTCCCCAATATTCTGGTTTTGGTCATTCTACATTACTTCTTGGGCCCTTGGAGGGTGCAAATATATACGCATCTCCAACATGACTTAGGTCCTTAAGAGTTTTCTTCTGAAACTGGAAGGAACCAGATTGTCACTTCTAGATTTTGGGGGATGAAATGCTTCTAACATAAAAGAAAGATCAGGCCTTGAGCATAAAAATATAACCAAGCCATCTCCCTGGCCCAGTTCCTGTTGTAGGACAATCCCTTGCTCTACTCACCATGCTATCTATAAACACATTCTTTCAGGCATAGGGACTATATATAGAAGCAAGTCCCTAAGATACCTATGAACCTTGGCTTAGAACTAATTCCAAGGCTCTTTGATGACTTAAGCGAGGAACATATAGGGATTTGCCAACACTGGAGCAGCGTCTGTCAGGTGTGGGAGATGGGTTTTGTGATATACAGTGATGAGAATAAAGGCACGGGAATTTGAGAGGCAGGTTTTGTGATCCATGCAGGCCTGCAGAAATGCAAATTACATTTTGGATCAATCTCAAGTCATGTTGAGATTGATAGATAGTATTGAAAATGGCATTTTTTCTATACAACCGAATAGTAAAAAAAAAAGCTATGATATACACAGTTCACATAACAAAATGTCACATGCTAGCAAATGATATATGAAATTGCTGTATTATGTTTCAAAGTTTAAGAAAGACAATAACAAATCCAGTGGGGAAGAAGATCAACTTTCCATAAACACGTGACCAAAGGAGATTGGCTAATAGATGTACCCAATTGCATTATGGTCCTTGTAGTAACATCTGTGCTCATTGTGGAGTATGGTGCTCACTCGAGTTCAGACCGAAGTTCAAAGCCCACCATGATAAAATCTGTCTGGGAAAGCAGACCATTTAAACTACACAATCAAACAAATATTGACAGAGTTCAGTCTCTTCAGTCCTGTTCTGGGTAATATGCATTCTGGAAAGCAATATCAGAAGGTTTCTCCAAGCCCATGAGTAGGAAGGGGTGGTAGAAAAATAAGGAGGCTCATATGCATGCCTTTAAGGGGTATTCAATGAAAATCCCAGGAAATGGCTGATTGGAAAGATCTCTCATTATTTTGAGATAACTTTGAGATAGCTCATTAAATAACTTTCTTGTGATTCAGGACAGAAGGCATGGCAATGAGATAAGTGCTTGAGCAGTTAAAGTCAGAGATGAGGGGGAGGGGGAACTAAAACTAAAACCCTGACACATACAACTCCAAAACACCAGAGAACTAAAATATGACTGTTGCTATAGCTTCTTACAAAACCTACTAGGAACATAGAATCCATTACATCAGAAAGCATAAATAATATGTTTGCACGTTAATAAGGGGCACATTAAAAGGGAATTTAAATGTAATGTGTTTCTATGTTGACACATCTGGTTTCCTGGTGTTTCCTCATGTTTTGAAGATCAAACTGCCCTATAACCAAGAATGATCAGGGAATGCTAGCATTTATATGATTCGGGTCTATATGAAAATCCTGTTTGGCTGCTAAGTGGAAGAGAGATCAATACTCCGCCTCTTTCCAGGAGCATCACAGTACAAATAGCTTGTGGCTATATGTGTGAGTACCAGCAGCGCCCTGGAACATTTACTTCAATTACACCCATAATAATCCGGCCTTGCTCTTGAGTTTGAGGAGGTGGTTGATTGCATTTCACTTCTCATTCCATGTTCTCCATACAAGAAAAATAAGGAAAGGAAAATAACAACAAAGCTAGCTGCACACCCAGGATCCAGTGGGAGGGAGACAAAGCAACTGTTTCTAACTCATGCAGGAAAAAAGCCTAGGGAAACGTAGAAAGGATCACAAAGTAGTCATTCCTTGCCATTTCCTATAGTGAGAAAGACACCAAGGTAACCTTGGTGGTGGCCTTTGGGTAGACTTACTCCTGATGTCATCTGGGAAATGTCCCAGAGAGCAACCTCACCTTTGTATCAAATTTAGATCTCCAATATCATGTTCTCCAAAAGTTTAGAACTACAGTTCCCATCACCCCTGACTATTTCTCCAACTGAATAGGGATGATGAAAATTGGAGCACTTGAACATCTGGAGAACATCATGCCGGGAAAATTTACAAGAACATACAGAATTTCAAGGAAAAGAGATGCAGACGGAACAAAGTGACTGTCCCAGAAAGCAATCTCACCTTTGTATTAAATCTCCAATCTCATGTTCTCCAGAATTTCAGCTCCCACCACCCCTGACCATTTCTCCAATTGAATAGGAATGATGAAAGTTGGAGCCTTCAACATCTGGAGAACATCATGCTGGGAAAATATGCAAGAGCATACAAAATTTCAGGGAAAAGAGAGAGATGCAGATGGAGAACAATGTGTCCCAGAGAGCAACCTCACCTTTGTATCAAATTTGGATCTCCAATTTCATGTTCTCCAGAAGTTTAGAACTACAGCTCTCACCACCCTTGAGCATTACTCAAACTGAATAGGGATGATGAAAGTTGGAGCCCTACAACATCTGGAGAACATCATGCTGGCAAAATTTGCAAGAGCATACAGAATTTCAGAGAAAAGAGAGAGATGCAGATGGAGGACAAAGTGAATGGCCATCATTTTCCTTGTGAGGCTCTTGTTATCCCCAGACCTGGGAATAGACTATAGAGCATGGAGGATTTCAGGAGTGGTCCCACTTTCCTTCTACATCACAAACATGTAAATGCAAACCAGTTATGATCCTCTGAAAATTAGGCTGCCAATGGAATTATTGACTGACATTTGCTATATGCAATCTAGCAATGCTCTCGAGGTCGATTATTGCTTGCAGGTATTTCCAGATGGTACAACATGATATGATAAGTAAATTTTTACTAATGCAGCTCAGTTATTATTTCTAACATATTGGAATTACAACTATTGCCTTGTAATATTTATATATAGTAATACGTTCATATATTACTATATTGTATTACTATATATAACTTTAATCTGTAGTAAGACAAAATAACGTACTACTTTAGTGTTTTGTTTTAAGTAATCCTTTAATCTGTCAATCAGCTAAAGACCTCATTGCAGAATTCCACATCAGGTTTATTCTTAATTTAACGGACAATAAGAGTCTATAATAAATGCTGTCTTAAATTGTTAGAGCAAATTAACATCCACAGATCAATTTATCTCGATCAGACAGAACACTTCATCAACATTCTGGCAAGCTAAATAGTTTCTCTGTCTCAAACCAAATTCGAATTATTAATCTTAAACAGTATAAATCTGAATCAATATGAACATGTTAATTCAACAGTTATGTGACCCCCACCAACAATGTAGCTGGGCCACATTTGGCACACAGAACCCCCATGACCAGATTTGGAGGGAACTGACCTTGATTTATAAGAGTTGTAGTTCACCTACATCCAGAGAACACTGTGAACTCAACCAATGATGAATCGGGACCAAACTTGCCACGGATAATGGGATTTGCAGTACCTTCACTCACTCCAGAGACCACTGCGACCCCCATGAATGAAGGACCAGAACCAAACGTGGCATGCAGACCCTTCATGACCAGGGGCGGTCCTACAGGTAGGCCAAGTAAGCGGCCACATAGGTCACCATCTGGGAAGGGGGCGCCATCCTGGCCACATGGGGCGCCATCCTGGCCCTGCCGATGTTCCTCAGGCAGCGCCGCAGCTGCCTGCTTTTGGGCCCCGGCCTTGTGCGCTCCGACGCTGCTTCTGGGCATGCGCGGAGGTTTTCGCGCAGGCGCAGTTGCTCCAGAGCTGAAGTTGAGCGCAGGAGCAACTGCACTTGTGCGAAAACCTCCGCGCTTGCCCAGTAGCTCCCTTGCGCAGAAACTTGTAAGCAAAGCACTCCCTATCGGGTAGGCAGGGAGTGCTTCCCCTCTCCCTTTGTCTCCGCCGCGCGCGCGTTTGCGGGGAAGGAGAAAAGAATCAGTGAAGAAAGTGTAAGTGAAGGAATGAATGAAGGGCTTTCCTCCTCCTCCTCCTTCTCTGTGACCTCTTTCTCCCTCCTTCCTTTCTTCGGCTCTATTTCTGTCTAGACCTGAGGGGCCTGAGGCTATGAGGAGTTGTGGGAGTTGGAGTCCAAAACACCTAGAGGGAGGGAGGCCCCAAGTTTGCCCAGGCCGCACTGCCTGTATTCGACCTCATTTGAACATTTTGGCTGCTTTTCTATTTACATTTACATTGGGATCCTAATTTTGGACTTATGGGAGACTCCTATGAATTATGAGACGGGTGGTAGGTAATATATTCTGATTTTGATGCATTTACATTGCATTTCTCGTTGATTATTATACAGTTCTGCTTAATATTGTCATACAATATAATAAAAATACAATATAACAATAGAATAATGATATATTTTATATTACATGTAATATTACAAACAATATTGCAGTATAGTGGTATTGTACAAAATAGTAATATATAATATTTTATTTTACTTTATTTTGGGTTATTTGAGTTTTATAGGAGTAATGAAAATGTTTAGTAGGGGATAATTTTATTTAAATAAATATTTTATTATTATTTTATTATAATAATAATATAATAGAATGTTATATTATATTATAATGTCAATATATTATAATATAATTATATTGTAATGTAGTATAATGTAGCAGCAAATTAGGAGTTATGGAACTCCAAGTGGCAAGTTACCTCTTACCAAAACGGCGGCATAGACGTGCGGGCGCAAGGATGAGGAATCACGCAACAACTTCACTGCTCAAGATGAAGTCAAAGATTTATTGATTAACACCAGCTGGTGGGGTTGCCCACAGAACGTGCTGTGAAAGGGCAAGGGCCCCGGTCATCCTTAACACAAAGCTTTTATATCCTTCATGGCGGCATCCACAAAGCCCGCCCTTCTTTACAAACATTTCACAAACATCATTGGCTGGTGTTACAGAACATTTCATTAATCCAATAAAACATAACATTTTCATTTGCATCACATCTTAATCCCCTCCTATTTGTTAGAACAATGAACATTTCTATGGTAGTCTTTCCCACAGTACATCTATCAGTGGCTGGGACTCTCATGTTCCCAACTAGCAACATTTGGCTTCTGCAGACTCCTTGCCAGCAACGGAGGGGCAAATCCCTCTGCTCATGCGCAGTTCTTATCCATTTGGCACTAAGGTAAACAAACCTCACGCCTGATACTGTTAGACCAATCTAAGCCTACGTTATCTACGCTAGGCACGGGGTGTACTTTGGCAAATCACAGCATTGATTAGAAGCACCAATCATAGTGTAACATTCACGGAGCCAGTGCCTGTGTCAGGTTTGGGGAACCTGAGCTTTGAGGGAGATCATGTTCCCAACCTGTCATGAAACTGCAACGACCTTTAGCCCAGTTCCTGGAGTGACCTTGGCCATGTGTGCTCAGAATTGCTGAATCAGCCTGGGAGTGGAGTAACTTCCTGGTGCCAGAGAGGGAAGTGAGGTAACTCCTCCTGGCATGGACATTGGACATTTGGACTCATGACGTCACTTATGTGACCCTGGGGTCATGCCCCTATGGACTACTGGGATTGCTGATTCATCGGAGCATGATGACACCCTGCTGGACATTGCATTGGGTAGGGGAGGGGCTACCGGGGTATTTAAGGTGTGTTTGGGTGGCGGGCCGGCGCTTTAGCTTTACGGGTGGCGTACCTTCAATAAAATCGTGTTGGACCAAGAAGACGTCTACGTGTGTCCCTACCGTGTATTGTGGAGTCGTTACAGAAGCTAAAGCCCCGGACCAACTATCCCAGCGATGGCGAGGTTGGCGTGGAACGAAGAAAAGTATCTGGACAGCTGGATTTTGGAGGATAATGAAGAAATCCGGAGAACTCAGGAGTGGGAGTGGACCACTCTTGACCGTGTGGGAAGTCCAGATGAATCCCCTGAGATGACGGCCCAGGAGAGGAGACTCCGTGAAGGAGAGCAACTGTGGCAAACTCGGGTGGATGAAATGATGGCGTGCCGAGCGAAGGAGAGGGGTGAGGCTTGGAAATTGGAGGTGCGCAGGAGCGCTGTCCAAGCGGCGGAGCACCGAGAGGCTCGCTCGGAAGACCAGGCGGTGGAGTGCAAAGGCGCTCGTTTGGAAGGGATCCAGGAAGATCGTGAGAAGCGGTCTCAGAGAGAGCTGTTGAACCTGGCAATAGGAGGTGGTAGTGAGACCACGGAACCGGAGCCACCATCTGAGATGGATGTGTTGAACTGCAAAGAGGTTCTGGAGTGGTGTCTTCACCGAGATGACCCAGGAGACATGGACGGATGGGTTCAACTGGCTGGCAATGTAGAAGGGATCCTGGCACAGGTGCAGAGGCGGCGAGGCGTGGGTCGTGCTTGGAGTGAGAACAAACCCAGAAATATGGACGTTAAGCGAGTCAGCGACAGCCGTCCCAGTGGCAGCAAGAAGCCTGCATTAAGCCGAGTCCGCTGTTATGCTTGTAACCAGTCCGGACATTATGCGTATCAATGCCCTCAGAAGCTTGCAGTGAGAATGGCTGCCGCAAAGGCTGCAATGGTGGACAATGTTGAAAACCAAAACATTGGGGTGAGAAGTAGTATCCAATGTGATTTGGGATTGATCAAAGGGGATCTTATTGTAAAAAAGAAAGCACTAGTAGATTGTGGATGTTCAGAGAATATCATGTCTCCGCAATTAGTAGAGGAATTGGGTGGTGACACAGAACCGCTAGAAACTCCAGTCACCTTTAAACAATTAGATGGGACTACAATTGAAGGAGGTCCTTTCTCTGTGGGGACGAAGGGGTTAACAGGGCAAGTAGGACCATGGGAGGGGGAGATTAATTTTGTTATGGCTCCCATACAAGGTCATGAGGTGGTATTGGGCATGCCCTGGTTAGAGAAGGTGAACCCCAAGATCGACTGGAGAGCTGGGACTGTGCAATGTATCCCAAAGGTAGAGAAGGGCATTTGCAAAGAAGTGAAAGGGGTGCCCCAAGAATATTGGGATTACGCTGACGTATTTAATCCTAAGTTAGCCCAGAGACTCCCACCTATGAGGAATGTGCAATGTAGCATTGAAGTGAAGGAGGGAGCAGTTTTACCTAAGCCGAAGATCTATGCAATGACGGTCAGGGAGAAAGTGGCATTAAGGGAGCAAATTGACGATTATTTGAGGAAAGGGTTTATCAGGCGTTCAGAATCCCCTTTGGCTGCGCCAGCGCTGTTCAGAGAGAAGAAAGATGGGAAACTGAGGTTGTGCATTGACTACCGGGGGTTAAATGCTGTTAGTACGACAAACTGCTACCCCTTGCCGTTGATAAAAGATCTGTTAGGATTGTTGGGAGGCTGTAAGTTTTTTACAAAACTGGATTTAATTGATGCGTTTCATATGATTAGGGTGAAAGAAAGTGACCAATGGAAGACCGCATTTTCGTGCCCCCTAGGGTTGTTCGAATGGCTCGTCATGCCATTCGGTTTAGCCGGGTCTCCGGGTCTGTTTATGCAGTTAATTAATGAGGTGTTGCACCCCCTTTTGTATAAAGGGGTGTTTGTCTATTTAGATGACATCGTGGTAGCGACCCGTACGAAAGAAGAGCATGTGAAGTTGGTGCGCGAGGTATTAGAGCGGTTGAGGCGAGCGAAGTTATTTGTTAAGTTGAGTAAATGTGAATTTAGTAAGAGTCAGATTGATTTTTAGGGTACAGGATTGGAGAGAATGGAGTGTCTATGGATCCGGCAAAGGTGGAGGACGTGTTGAGCTGGGAAGCTCCGCGCACACGCCGGCAGTTGCAAGCTTTTCTAGGGTTAGCAAATTTTTACCGGACTTTTATTCCGGGGTTTGCGGCGATAGCCCTCTCGCTTACTGAGCTGTTGAAGACGAAGGGTAAAGGGGAGTCCAGAAAGGTCAAATCTCCAGGTGCAGTGTTAGACTGGACTCCGGATTGTCAAGAAGCATTTGTTAGATTGAAGAGGGCTTTCACGGAGGGCCCTTTATTGCTACATCCAGATGTGAATCGACCTTTTGTAGTTCAATGTGACGCCTCCGCTTGGGCTTATGGGGGTGCTCTGTTGCAGGAGGATGGTCAAGGGAAATTGCGACCTTGTGCTTACTTTTCAAAAAAGTTTGGCGAGCATGAGCGTAAATGGCCTGTGTGGGAGAAAGAGGCATTTGCAGTGAAGAACGCGCTGGTGACCTGGCGTCAGTTTTTGGAAGGGGCAGCGTTCCCATTTGTGGTTATGACGGACCATCAGAATTTGGGTTATTTACGTAACCCTCAGAAGTTATCTCCAAAGTTAGTAAGGTGGTCGCAATTTTTCAACAGGTTCAATTTTAAGTTGAAGCATATCAAGGGGAAGGAAAATGTGGTGGCAGATGCTTTGTCTAGATATCCGAGTGTAGGAGCAGAGGGGCTGCATAAAGAAGGAGAGGTTTTTTCCAAAGAGCAGTGGGGTTGTGCAGTGCAAACCCGGTCCCAGAAGGGGTTAGAAGTTAAGGAGGAAGGGAAAGCAGTGGATGGATGGAGTCTAGAATTACAAGAAGGATATGCAGGGGACTTGTGGTTGATGGAACATGAGAAGGAGTGTGTGAAATTGAAAGGGTTGTGGATGGTAGGTGGTAAGGTGTATGTGCCTCAGACGTTGAGAAGAAAGGTGTTGGAAATGCATCATGATTATAAGACTGCTGGACATTGGGGAGTCACTAAGACCATGTTGGCTATTAAGAAGAGGTACTGGTGGCCAGGTATGAAAGTGGAGATTAGGCACCATGTAGCAAGTTGTGAAGTGTGTGCTAAGAATAAGGTTCCCTCTGCCCGACCGCAGGGGTTGATACAGGTGGTTGCTGATCCGATAAGGCCATGGACACATGTTAGTACCGATTTTGTAGGAGAGTTACCGTCAAGTAGAGGATATCGGTATATTTGGACTGTTATAGATATGTTTTCTAAACAGGCTCATTTTATTCCGTTGAGGGGGTTGCCATCGGCGGAGCGATTGGCAGAGTTGTATGTGCAGCATGTTTATAGGTTACATGGTTGCCCAGAACAAGTGTTGAGCGATCGAGGTGTCCAGTTTACTGCTCGGTTTTGGGGCAGATTTTTGGAAGAGTTTGGGGCGCAAAGAAAACTGACGTCTGGTTATCATCCTTGCTGTAATGGTGTTGCGGAGAGAGTACAGAAGTCTTTGGGGACCTATTTAAGGATTTTCAGTAATCAGGAACAAAATAATTGGTCAGATCTCCTTCCTTATGCTGAGGTAGCCTACAACAGTTCCATCCATTCTTCGACCGGGAAATCGCCCTTTGAGATTGTGTATGGGCAAGAGGTGGCCCCTTTGCCGCAGCTGGTGGAGATAGAGGGGGAGAAGGCAAGGGGGAATGGAGGGGGCGAGCTGAAGGAGTGTGGAGAGAAGTGACGGAGGCGTTGAGGAAAGCACAGCGCTCGTATAAGCTGTTTGGAGATCACAAGCGGCAAGAGGGAGGAGTATGCAACAGGGGATTTAGTGTGGCTGTCCACGGAGAATTTAAAATTGGGATACAAGTCGAAGAAATTAAGTCCGAAATTCATAGGACCTTTTAAGGTTGACCGGGTTGTAAATAAGGTGTCATATACTCTCCTGTTGCCCAAGAGTTTAGGAAAGTACACCCAACTTTTCATTGCAGTTATTTGAAGAAATATGTGTGCCCATTTCCTCCACGGGATTGAATGATGTTTTGTTTCCCTCAGGGGGAGGATGAAGTGGAGGAGACCGTTATGTCAGGTTTGGGGAACCTGAGCTTTGAGGGAGATCATGTTCCCAACCTGTCATGAAACTGCAACGACCTTTAGCCCAGTTCCTGGAGTGACCTTGGCCATGTGTGCTCAGAATTGCTGAATCAGCCTGGGAGTGGAGTAACTTCCTGGTGCCAGAGAGGGAAGTGAGGTAACTCCTCCTGGCATGGACATTGGACATTTGGACTCATGACGTCACTTATGTGACCCTGGGGTCATGCCCCTATGGACTACTGGGATTGCTGATTCATCGGAGCATGATGACACCCTGCTTGGACATTGCATTGGGTAGGGAGGGCTACCGGGGTATTTAAGGTGTGTTTGGGTGGCGGCCGGCGCTTTAGCTTTACGGGTGGCGTACCTTCAATAAAATCGTGTTGGACCAAGAAGACGTCTACGTGTGTCCCTACCGTGTATTGTGGAGTCGTTACAGCCTGCTTGATTCTTGGCACAGAAACCCACTTTTCTAAGCTCTACACGTGTGCAGCATCACTCTCTGACTGTACTTCTGTTGGAAAAATACCAAAACCGCTTTAATAATATAATTATGATATAATATAGTATGAGTATGGTATAATATATTGTATATACATTGATACAATATAATACTACTAATGGTATTGTGATATTATAATTGTATATTTGTTTTACATGGGGGGAGGGCAAAATAATGTTTTTGGGGGGTGCCAAAATAATGTTTGCTTATCATTTAAAATTACCTTAGACCGCCCCTGTTCATGACCCACTTTATGTCCTGGTGTGCTTTGGGGGAGGATGGACCACAGCAAATGGGAATTGTTGTTCACCTTTATAAAGACAGCACTGAACCCAGCTGACAAATAACCCAGCTGTCAAGTGCCCTTTTCAAATAATCCAGGCATTGTCGGGTCCCCAAGCTAGTATTTAATAAAAATGTGTTTGGGAAATCAAAGCAACATGGCTGCCTTGTGGTTTTCCAGTTTGCCATCATTTTCCAAAATCTCTCTCACTCTGTGATCTTTCCTCCATGCCTTTACATGTCTGAAATCTAACAGAAAGTGAATGATATTATAGAGAGAGAAAGTACCCAAAGGGTTATCTGAGGGCATACGGAGATAATACTTTGTTGGAAATATCTAAATTGAAGATGTCAAGGGATCTTACACATAAAATATCAATTACTGAAACAAGAACAGAATAAAATGAGAACATTAGCAACAAATACAGAGCTTGGTAACACAAAACAGAAAGTACAAAAAGAACAAACATGGTGCAACCAATTTGCATAACTTGAGATGAAATCCAACTGTTAGTCCCAGCTGGGATAAACACATTAAATGAGTGAAATCTACATAAAGGTCAATTTCTGAAATCCCCATTAGTTTAATGGATCTAATGTAGGTTGGACTAACAATTAGATTTAAGGGGGGGGGGGTGTTACATATTTGAGATTGTAGCTATTGGGGAAAATATTCCATCAGACTCCAGATTTCTTTCATTACAGTAACTTAAAACTTGCTTGAGCATTTATGATGGACACAAAATGCTTCTGGAACATGGCCATCCAGCCCGGAAAACTCACAGCAACCCTGTGATTCTGGCCATGAAAGCCTTCGACAACACAAACCCAGTCCTCCAGCCCAACCTGTTTGAGGTCTCTGTATTTACCCTCGGGATCAGGAGAGTATTCCTATGAATCACAGCTATGCTATTCTTCCTGATTCCAACACCACATGCTCCTCTTTGACTCTGCAATTCGTGAAAAATTATTGCATCAGTTAATTGCAAGTAAAATTATTTCCTTTTGCCTTTGTTCCTCTTAGAGCAACTATTTAATTTTGGCCTGCCACATGTTTATTGGGGGGCTTTAAATTGTTTTAATGCGTTTTAATGTATTTTTAACTGTATTTTAATGTGCCTTCTATGTCTGCTTCACTTTCTGTAAACCGCTCTGGGCTCCAGAGAGAGCGGTATAGCAAGTCGAATTTAATAAATAAATAATAATAAACTGAGCAGTTATGTCACAAGCGAGAAGGCATTACACAGCAAGATCTACAAAGATGCCTGCCTTGAGATATACATACCCTGCTATTATGAAAAGAGTGCTGAACTATACCAATGTTCTTGCTACTTTGGGAACCACATTGGTTGCTTAGTGTGTCTAGAGATGTTACCTTGAAAATATCCTAATTGGAGGCCCTTGGACAAGTCACACCCAGTACGCCTCAAAGGAAGGCAACGAACCATTTCCCTGGAATAAACCTTGCCAAAAAAAGTCAGATAGGTTTGCCTTAGTGTCACCATGGAGGACATGAGAGAAGCCTGCCCACAGGATTCCAACACATCCGCGTGTCCCCTGGGAAAACATCTTTGTAGATGGCTTATTCTCTCACACCAGAAGCAACTTGCAGAATCCCACTGGAGCATTGCAGCACACCCAAATACCTGGGAGTTACCCTGAACCGTGCTCTGACCCAGGCCCGGATCAGGCCCTTTTGCCGCCTAAGGCGCCGCCCCTCCCCGCCCCCAACTCCCCCCCTCCATGCCCCCGGCTCCGCCCCTCCATCCTGCTTCCTTCCTCCTCGAGCCGGTGAGGAGGAGGAAGGAAAGCCCCACCCCCGGAGCCGATGCGGGGCCGCCCCACAGCTGCTCCTCCCTCCTTCCCTCCCTCCCTCCCTCCTAAAGCCGCCATGCGGCCAAAATTGCCCTTTTCAGGCCGGCTTTAGGAAGGAGGGAGGATCGGCTCCGCGCCAGCAAGGAGACGGGGGCGGAGCCGGGCGGAGCTGGGGGCGAGGAGGGGCAGAGTCAGGGGCGGAGCCGATCCTCCCTCCCTCCTAAAGCAGAGCCGAGGGGAGCAGAGCAAAAAGAGGGGACGGCATGGATGGCGCTTGTGCCGCCCCGCGCATGTGCCCTTAAAAAAAATTTTTGAATTTTTGGGGGGAATTTTTAATTTTGGGGGGGTCCGGATCTGCTGCCCCCCAAAAGTGCCACCCGAGGCCATGGCCTAGGGTGGCCTTATGGGTAATCCGGACCTGCTCTGACCTACAAGAAGCACTGTTTGAATATCAAGCAAAAAATGGGTGCTAGAAATACTATCATACAAAAGCCGACTGGCACAACCTGGGGATCACAACCAGATACAGTGAAGACATCTGCCCTTGCACTTTGCTACTCTGCTGCTGAGTATGCATGCCCAGGGTGGAATAATAATAATAATAATGCTCTTTATTTATATTCCGCACTTCTCACCCCGAAGGGGACTCAGAGCGGATTACGGAACATATAAAAGCAGACAATCTCTGCCTTTAGTATTGACATACTGTACAAGACAGACAGACATATAATAGGAGGATCTTTTCCTGGTTGAACATGGTCTTCCAGATTACATCTCTGGGTGCTGTTGCTCCACTGCGTCACAGGGGGGTGCTGCTGCTCCATCCACCTTGCTTCCTCCTCCTCATGGCAGAGGGCTTGCCTGCCCGCTGTAGCTTCTTCCGGCAATCGATCTTCATTATTTTTATTGGTGTTATAAAGTCTTTAAAAGATCTCCCCCGCTATGCGGCACCTTGTTTCTCTACTCACAGATTGTTTTTGACTGCTAAGGTTAACAGTGGGTTGGGTTTACAGCTGGCTGCCCAAGGCCAGCCCGGGGTCTCGAACTTGGAACACTCAAATTGAAGCAGCTGTTGTTTTAACCGCTGCACTAAACCTCCCATGCATTTCACCATGCTAAAACAGTGGATGTGGCTCTTAATGAGACATGCCGCACTATCACAGGATGTCTATGCCCTACACCAGTGTTTCCCAACCAGTGTGCCGTGGCACACTAGTGTGCCGTGAAGGACCTCCTGCTGTGCCGCGAGAAAATCTCTCTGCCCCCCTTCCTCCCTCCCTCCTGCTGAACTCCTGCTGCTTGGGAGAGAAGGAAGGGCCAGACAGTGGTGAAGAAAAAGAAGAAGGAACCGGGGTGTCGCCTCCTTCGGCCGTTTCCCCAGCCAGCCTCCAATCCGCCATGACTCTCGCCCCTCGCTCGCTGAAGCCGCGTGGAGGACGAGCCCCGCCCACTGAAGCCCGTCCACTGTTCATGCTCCTTCATGCTGAAGCTGGGGAGGGGCGGGGCATGGCGCGCCATGGCTCTGCCCTCCCCCCTGGTTTCGGCACTCCCAGCAGCTGCTCCAGCCTTGAGGGGACAGTGCTAAGCCAGCATTGTGCTGGCTCTGGCACCGCAGGCTTGGCACTGCCCCTCAAGGCTGGAGCAGCTGCTGGGAGGTGAAGCCGGGGGTAGGGGCGGCATGGCACAGTCTGGCTCTGCCCTCCCGGCCGGCACTCCCAGCAGCTGCTCCCAGCAGGCCACCAACCCCCAGCCGTTCTTTACTGTGTTAGAGTGTCATTTTGTGTCATTTTGGTTGGTGGTGTGCCCCCGGATTTTTTTAATGTTAAAAGTGTGCCACGGCTCAAAAAAGGTTGGGAAACACTGCCCTACACCACTGGAGAATTTATACAGTTTAGCCGGTATTGCACCACTTGACATCCGCCAGGAAGTAGCAGCCAACAATGAAAGGACCAAGGCAGTGACATCTCCAGCCCATTCTCTGTTAGGATATGGACTAGGCGACTTGGAAGGTGCTGAACAGACTGCACTCTGGCACCACGAGATGCAGCGCCAACCTTAAGAAATGGGGCCACAAAGTGGAGTCCACAACATGCGAGTGTGGAGAAGAGCAAGCCACAGACCACCTATTACAATGCAGCCTGAGCCCTGTCACATGCACAATGGAGGACCTCCTTATAGCCACACCAGAGGCACTCCAAGTGGTCAGCTACTGGTCAAAGGACTTGGAATATAATGCCAAGTTTTTAAAAATACATTACAACTGGTTTGCTTCTGATACGATAAATAAATAAAGTGTCATAATAAGCTGGAAACAACTTGAAAGCACACTGCCACCACAATGCAATACTTCTTGGTGTCTGTATTGACACGAAGGACACATTTTGAATCAAATGTGAATTGCTTCCTGTTGAGTCAGTGGAATTTTTTGAACAAATCTTGCAGTGGTTAGGATGCTATGACTGGTGAATCTTTTCTTTGGAAACGCCATTGTAAGCCACTGTGTCGTACAAGAGACTTTTGGCACATTATGACAAAATTACCATCTGCCAGCTGCAAAAGGCCACCTTACTGGGATATGCACGCATTATTCACCAATACATCACACAGACCTAGACACATGGGAAGTGTCCGACATGTGATCCAATACAACAGCCAGCAGAGTGATCTTGTTTGCTGTGGACTCATCTTGTTGTGTTTCAAATAACAACAACAACAACAAATTCATTTTTGTACCCCGTCTCCATCTCCCCGAAGGGGCGCAGGGCAGCTTATATGGGAACGAGCCCAATCAACATGGTTAAAATATAGCACATTAAAATATCTAAACAACATAATAACAGAAACAGAAAAAACAACATTATAACAAAATATAAAAACAAAACATCAAACCAATAACCAATGAGCTCTACAATAATAATCAGTTTCTAGACACGAGTGGGCAGACTGGTACACAAACAATTGTGAGGATAGGGCTGATGGATATAGTGCAGTGTTTCCCAACCTTTTTTGAGCCACGTCACACTTTTTACATTTGCAAAATCCTGGGGCGCACCAGCAACCAAAATGACACAAAATGACACTCTAACACAGTAATACATATAGTTAATATGTTTTTAAAATGTATTTATACACTCAGTGTGAAACCTGGGCCTGTTTCAATGAAGTCAACATAGATATCCTGGCAGGAATGGCAGGAAGACACAAACTTCTCACACAGAACTCCCATAACTAAGATAAAATGCTATAAGAGTTTGGTGGGCATTGACCTTGAGTTTTGGAGTTGTAGTTCACCTATATCCAGAGAGCACTGTGGACTCAAACAATGTTGGATCAGGACCAAACTTGGTATGAATACTCAATATGCCCAAATATGAATGCAGATGGAGTTCAGGGGAAATAGACCTTGACATTTGGAAGTTGTAGTTGCTGGGATTTATAGTTCCCCTACAATCAAAGAGCATTCTGAACCCCACCAATGATAGAACTGGGCCAACCTTCCCACACAGAACCCCCAGGAGGCAAGAGGAGGTCTCTACTTGGGGAAAGGGAGGCGGGCCTTCCCAATGCATGGAGAGGGAAAGACCAAGTAGACAACGGGTGGGGAGGGGGGGGGTGCTTGTAATTTTGTGCCTTTATCGAGGCAGGTTTCTTAGGGTTTTTACACTTAAACACACTAGACCCCCCCCCCTTCCTGGAGGTTCCAATTTCCCACGGCACACCTGATGATCGCTCACGGCACACTGGTTGGGAAACACTGATATAGTGCATAGGTCCTATGGCAGCAATAGAGATAGAGGGCAGTATAAGATAGAGCATTATAATTTTGGGTACAGAACAATAGTAAAGTGCAAGGAGAAGATTTTGGTTCCTAGTTGGAGTGAAGGTAATCAATTCAAGCTAATCATACTTATTAAACAAAGTCAGTATATTGCGGCTGATAAGCGTTCAGCTTGGATACAGGAAACATAATGTTACATTTAAGCACAAGCTTCCTTTAAATAGAATGCTCCCTAGTTTAGATGTCTTGAAAGCAACATCTATTTTGGAAGAGGATATGTACTCCACCTACACAATAGTTCAATGACACATAGGTGACTGTAAATCACACGCGTCTTGTAATGTGTGTTGTGGTCGCTAAAGGAAAAACAGATCTTAACATGTAAGAAAGAGGGTAATTGCTTTTCCAGCTCCCGAGATTCATTTATTATTTATTTATTTAAAACTTTTATATCCCGATCTTCTCGACCTCCGTAGAGGGACTCAGACTGGCTGACAGCAAGAATTCAATGCTAACACTAAAAGTCTAAAACATTATACATCGACAATAAATTACCAGATCTGGCATTAGTCTCTCTCTCTCTGGCATTACTTCGCGAATTAAGATTCTTAGGAAGAACTCATCCCACGCTTTCTACAAGCGCGTTGATGACTAAGGAGGTTGGATGTGTCCTTTGAGCCTGTGCAATGGATTTTTCCGGTGGAGCGCAGCGTGCACAGGACTGGCCTCACCCTTTAAACCAAAGGTTCGTCTGCCGGGGCCTAGCAAGCTTGGACGGTGGCAGCGAGGTCCTCAGGTCGTAGGTCTGATTTGAGTTTCCTTCTCAATAATAATAATAATAATAATAATAATAATTTATTTCTAACCCGCATCCATCTCCCCGAAGGGGACTCGGAGTGGCTTACATGGGGCCGTGCCCAAACAACACATCACAAAAATATCAACAACAACAAAAATAAACATAATAAAAGCAATATTGGTTGACCTTACATGGTTAGACGAGCACCATCTGCCCGGGTTTGAAATTAGAGTTTTCCTTCTCTTGGGATGGTTGCCAAAAGGCTAGAGAGCCCATCCTATCCATTGACACTCTTTGTCAAACCCTTCGGTTGTGACCTGTCTGGCATGGGAGGCCCCACCGGTGGCTATGCCACCAAATTACCACATACATATAAAATAAATTACATAAAAGCCGTTCGCCATGATAAAATCATGTCCAACTCAGCCCATATATTCAGTCCATATATTTTGGTCAATAACTTTAGTCGATTACCGGTCTCCGCCATTATTCTGCAAAAGCCTCATTCCTCAGCCAGGTTTTCACTAGCTTCCTAAAGGTCAGGAAGGAAGGAGCAGATTTAATTTCATTTGGAAGGGAATTCCATAGCCTTACCCCAAGGAAAATGAAAGCAATCACGCCTATGTAATAGAGAAGCACCTCAATAGTGCAAACTCCCATTAGCCAGTTGACAGTAGCATTCTAACCTCATTCTATAGGAGCTGTGATGGTGGAATGGGTTAAACCCTTGTGCCAGCTGAACTGCTGACCTGAAGACCTGGTCCGCAGTTTGAATGCAGGAGAAGCCTCCCACAGTATGGTAACTCAGTCGGGTGTCCCCTGTGCAACGTCCTTGCAGACGGCTGATTCTCTCACCAGAAGCGACTTGCAGTATATTCTCAATTTGCCTCTGACATGATTTTAAAACCTAATTCTATTGGGCTGCAATGCCCACCATCCCCAGACAACATGGAAGTTCCTAAACAACTTTTCTAAAGCTACTAGACTGCGTAAAGCTGGCTTACAATATAAAGCATACCGTGAGGCCAATAAGTGTGGCCTCACAACTACATTCCCCTTTGCCATTTCCTACTAGATTTGCAGGGAAAACTCTTTCTTAGACATCCTCTTACAAATTGTTATTTCCATGTTGGATGAAGAGGTGAAGGAAAAGGACCACCAATATGTTTTCGTGCATGTTCTCGTGGCTATGTAGCTATCCTTGGAGGCACGTAATATGTGGTTCTTAAGAGAAAGACTCATAGCACTGCTATTAGGCCAGCTTTGGTTGGTGTAGTATTGTTGCATGACTCAGAAGAGAGAGGTAGTTGGAGAGACCTTCCTAACTTTGATATTTGGTGGGAAATGCAGGGTGTCTACAATTCCTTGAATTCTATACTTAAGGTTTCCGTGTTGCTTCCATCTCTACTCTAGCGACTTCCCCATTGGTGCATAGACCCCTTTATCCAGGGACCTAGTATTTTATATTTAAAGGTGGCTATTTTGTTCATTTAAGGCAGACACACTGGCAGAGACCACTGAGCTGCACGTTATTCCTAGTAGTCCAAGATATAGTTGTGGTCATTAAAAACAAAAGATTGTTATTACAAGAACAATAATTAAAACTGAGTTTCCATGTACCTGTTCATTTAGAGCTGCAATAAAATTTTCTGGCCCATCTTTGGGATGGTTGTCTCCTGCAATACAGCCGAATTCAGAATTTAACCATCCCTGCCTGACTTGTCACTAAACCTCTACTCCTCCTTGTGGCCACATTGTATTTTGTTTTCTTTTAAAACACTTGGAATACTTGGGTTGCTGTGCATTTTCCGGGCTGTATGGCCACGGTGGGGGGAAAAAAACCTCTTGTCTGTTTGAGGCAGGTGTGAATGTTGCAAGTGGCCACCTTGATTAGAATGTAATGGCATTGCAGCTTCAAGATCTGTCTGCTTACTGCCTGGCGAATCCTTTGTTGGGAAGGTGCTTAGCTAGCCCTGAGTGTTCCTTGTCTGTTTTCCCCTACCACTATTAGAAGACTCTAAAATCAGAACAGTAAATAAAGAGCAAGACTCAAAAAGAAGGGAAATTCCAGACAAGAATCAATCAGGGCCAGCTAACACCTCCCAGAGAAGGATTTCCCCCAGGCAGGAAGCAGCCAGGCCTTTAAACTGAGGACCATTTAATGCTAATCAAGGTGGCAAATTGCAACATTCACACTTACCTCTAGCAGACAAGAGTTCTTTCTCCCACCCTGGACATTTCACAGATATATAAACCCAACTTGCCTAGTTTCCAACAGACCTCACAACCTCTGAGGATGCTTGCCATTGATGTAGGCGAAACGTCAGGAGAGAATGCTACTGGAAAATGGGCACACAGCCCAGAAAATTCAACTAAGACTTGTGCGCCGGTTGCGCCTGTACCGTGGGAAGTCTGACTTGGCCACGGTAGTCCACGCTCTGGTTACATCCTGTATAGATTACTGCAACGCGCTCTATGTTGGGCTGCCTTTGAAGACGGTTCGGAAACTCCAACTAGTACAACGGTCGGCAGCCAGATTACTAACTGGGGCGACATACAGGGAACATACCACACACACCCCCACCCCCATTGTGTCAGCCCCACTGGCTGCTGGTCCACCTCCGAGCCCAATTCAAAGTGCTGGTGTTGACCTATAAAGCTCTAAACGGTTCTGGCCCAGCTTACTTGTCCGAACGCATCCATCCCTATGTCCCACCTCAAAATCTAAGATCATCCGGGGAGGCCCTGCTCTTGCTTCCATCTACAGTTCATCTACAGGGGATGAGGTACAGGGCCTTCTTGGCGGTGGCTCCCCGCCTATGGAACACACTTCCAACTGAGACAAGATCAATCTCTTCCCTCCTAGCTTTCCGAACGAAAGTAAAGGCATGGCTGTGGGACCAGACATTTGGTCATTAAATTCAATCAGCACCTTAAGGGATGTACTGGATTGGCGTAAAGACTGATGAGGCTGGTTTAATGTGTAATGATGACTTTGTATAGTTTAAGTTATGTTGTTTTTAATATGTTATATTGATGTTGTGATTTTATTGTATTGTTGAAACAACCTCTTGATGGGGCTGAATGTAAGCTGCCCTGAGTCCCCCTTTTGGGGTTGAGAAGGGCAGGTTAGAAATATGGAAAATAAATCAATCACAGCAACCCAGTGATTCTGGTCGTGAAAGTCTTCGACAATGCATTTGGAATAGTTCTCTTCCTCTAATCTGAAAAAAAAGATATAAACTTATTAAAGGAATTTTTTCATTACTGAATGATGCAAGTTTTAACTGTGTGCATAGCACATACAGAGCTAGGTTGGTGCTTTCAGAACATATATTGAACTTTGTTTGTTCTTCATTGCACTTAGTAGAAATAAAACAATTGATTTCATCCTTCCAAACTCACCTTAGATTCACCTTAAACAGATTATGATAAATGCATGTTGTATTATTTTACTTATTTACACTGTGAAAGCCACCCACTGCATGGCTATCAGCCTCCTCCCAGTAGACTCAAATCAAGGAAGAGTTTCATGAGAACCACCACTCCTCTTAATGTTCCTCCAACACCAGCAAGAGCATCCCTTTGGGCAGCTTAATGGATGCCCCCCCCCCCCCCACGATGGTCATTCTCCAAGGGCAAACCAAGAATGGGCAACTTGGAAGTCCCTGAACAGACTCAGAAGTGGAGTGGGCAGATCAAAAGACAAACTGGCTAAATGGTACTATGTAGAAGGATCCTCCATCTTGTGTGACTGTGGAGCAGAACAAGCAATTCAGCATCTGTATGTTTGCCCACCATGCCCTGCCTCATGCACAGAGTTTGTTTAAAGCCACAGACAATGTGGTCACTTGTTGCCCATTTTTGATTTAAAATTATTTAGTTGCTTGTGCTCCCTCTATTTTATCAGTTTTTTATTTTTTTATTTATGATACAAAAACAAAATTATTTTGCTGAAGCAAATGAATTAATGTACATAGCAATCCTATATATCCACTTCTCATTGAATGCAGTGAGGTTTACTTCTGGCCAGATTGGATTGTTAAGTTTCAGTGCATCACTGTAGGATGTAATAGTCTGCAAGGTAGTTGAATTACCAATAGTGGACCAAAGTCCTTTTCAAAAGCAGTAGCAATGAAAGAGGATAATGAGCCTCTACTACTATTAGCATTTAAACTTTTTGTTCATGTCAGGAGAGACTTGAGAAGGTTAGGTTGCTTACCTGTAACCGTGTTTCTTCGAGTGTAAGGTCTGTGAAATTCACACAAGTGGGTTTACTCCCACGCATGCGTAGAATCTCGGACATACTAGCTAAGATTAAAGATTTACATATGCCCCTCCCACTCCCCCCCCCCATCCCCTGATCTAGCTACCTAGGCAGTTCCTTGCCACCAGACAGCAGCAAAAACCTAGGCATGACATCAGAGGGGAGGACAGGTGGGTTCTGTGTGAATTTCACAGACCTTACACTCGAAGAAACATGGTTACAGGTAAGCAACCTAACCTTCTTCTTCGTGTGGTCTGTGAAATGCACACAAGTGGGTGACTTAACAAGCTTATGTACCTTGGAGGTGGGTCATGCCACACAGGAAAACAGGACGGCTCTGCCAAAGGATGCATCCTTCTTCGCGAGAACGTCGAGCTTGTAATGGGCTGCAAACGTCGAGGGGTTCACCCAGGTAGCAGCCTTGCAAATTTGATCAACAGAAACACCCCCATAAAAACGCTTGGGATGTTGAAACTGCCCTTGTGGAATGGGCCTTAACACCAACAGGGAATTCCTTATGGGCTAACTGATAAGCCAAACGGATTGCCAGGACTATCCAGGAAGCCAAACGTTGAGACGTAAGGGGAAGTCCCAGGGAATCTTCCCTATACTTAAGGAACAACTTAGGGGACTTCCTATAGGAGGCCGTCCTATGTAAATAGAAGGACAACGCCCTCTTAACATCGAGGAGTGAAGGGCAATCTCCAGGGAGATGAGGGTTGGGAAAAAGGCTGGGAGGACAATGTCCTGGGACATATGGAAATGGGAAACAACTTTAGGAAGAAAAGTGACATCCGTCCGAAGGACCACTTTGTCTTCATGAAAACGAATGAACGGGGGATCAGAACGAAGTGCTGTGATTTCACTGGCTCTTCTGGCTGAGGTAATAGCCACAAGGAAGGCCGTTTTCCAGGACAAATGTGAAATATGGCAGGTTGCCATTGGTTCAAATGGAGGTTTGGAAAGTTGGGAGAGGACCAATTCTAAGCTCCAAGATGGAGGTGGAGGAGAAACAGGAGGAAAAGACTTTTTGTATCCCTGTAGAAACATGCCCACCATGGGATCTTGAAAGAGGGACAGGAGACCAAACTTCTTCCTATACCAGGAGAGGGATGCCAAATAGCATTTGATGGAGGAAAAGGAGAATCCTTTTGAGGACAGGTGAATGAGGAAATCTAAAACAACTGACGTGGGGGGCGACTGTGGCAAATGGCCCAGTGGCTGAACAAACGCACGAAACTTGTCCCATTTGTAAGTGTATGCCTTCCTGGTGGAGACCTTCTGGGCTGCCTGGATTATGAGGCGGACAGGGTCGGAGAGGTGGGACAGGGCCTGATCCTCCACGCTGTAAGGTGGAGGGATGGAAGGTCCGGGTGCATAATGAGGCCCTGTTGAAGGGAGAGGAGGTCGGGATCTAACGGAAGACGGAGGAAGTCTCCCTGAGAGGCCTGTAGAAGGGGTGTGAACCACGGCTGACGGGGCCACCAAGGGGCTATCAGGACGCAATCTGAGTTGTCGGATAATAGCTTTGCGACCACTCTGGGTAGGATTGGAAGCGGAGGAAATGCGTAGAGGAGAACTGGGGACCATTGGTAGAGGAATGCGTCTCCTAGACAATCTGGGGATGCGTGAGGGTGGAGTCTCGCGCAATACCTGAGGCAATGGGTGTTGAGGTGTGAGGCAAACAGATCTATTTGTGGAGTGCCCCAGCGTCTGATCAGGGAGAGGAAGTGGCGGGGGCTGAGCTGCCACTCGTGAGTGGTGGACGACGTCCTGCTCAGTGAGTCGGCTAGAGTGTTTTGAAGGCCTGGAAGGTGAATAGCATGGAGGAATGTGTTGTGGAGGATACACCACTCCCATATCCGGAGGGATATGGAGAGGAGAGTGGGGGAGCGGGTGCCCCCTTGTTTGTTGATGTAATACTTTACCGAGGTGTTGTCCGTGAGGACTTGGATCACCTGGTTGGAGACTACGGTTACAAATGACCGAAGTGCTTTCTCCACCGCTATGAGTTCCAGGGCTTTGATGTGGAGTCTCTCTTCGTGAGGGGACCAGTGACCACTGATGGTCAGGTCTTGGAGGTGAGCGCCCCACCCCGTGGATGACGCATCCGTCGTCAGAGACAGAAACGGCTGGGGAGGGGAGAAGGGAAGGCCCGAGCACACATTGGATCTGTCTGTCCACCATGACAGGGACTGCAGGACATGGGCGGGGGGGGGGGGGTGGAGGATCATGTTTTGGTTGTCCAGTCCTGGCTGGAACACAGAGAGGAACCATGTTTGGAGGGGGCGGAGGCGGGCGAACGCGGTAACGTTCGTGGTGGAGGCCATATGGCCAAGGATAGACTGGATGGTCCAGGCAGAACACCGATGGGTGGTTTGGATAACCCGGATAGAGTGGCATAGGTTGAGGAAGCGATCCTCTGGGAGGTAGGCCCTCTGGGATATTGAATCTATTACTGCACCTATGAACTGCACCGTTCGGGCCGGTGAGAGGTGAGATTTTTCGTGGTTGACAATAAGTCCCAGGCTCTGCAAAAGAGACAAGGCATAAATGATATCAGAAGACAATTGGTCACATGACCCAGAACAAAAAAGCCAGTCATCCAGGTAAGGGAACACGGTGACGCCCTGCTGGCGAAGGTGGGAGGCGACGACCGCCATACATTTGGTAAAAGTCCTCGGGGCCGTGGAGAGGCCGAAGGGAAAGACATTAAAAGAATATGGAGCACCGTCCACCATAAAGGTGAGGTACTTCCTGTGGGACTGCCTAATTGAGATGTGGAAGTAGGCGTCCTTAAGGTCAACAGTAGCCATCCAAGCTCCCTTCGGGATGAAAGGGAGGATGGAGGAGAGAGTGACCATCCTAAATTTATGTGGTTTGATGAATTGGTTAACTTCCCAGAGGTCCAAAATGGGCCGGAGGCCACCATCCCTT
The DNA here is from genome assembly GCA_030556195.1 of Anolis apletophallus. Classification (NCBI taxonomy): domain Eukaryota; kingdom Metazoa; phylum Chordata; class Lepidosauria; order Squamata; family Anolidae; genus Anolis; species Anolis apletophallus. The sequence continues at coordinate 26,508,474 of JARBWK010000008.1, read as the reverse complement.
TCATCCACAAGGAAATATCTGGAAAAAAAGCAAAATTGAAGTAGGTGGGATGGGGTAGGGGAGATGGCTCCCTTAAGAAGGAGAGCGTCAATCTCTTCTAGTAAAGCAAGGGAGGCCTGGAGAGACAGGTTTCCCTGGGGGTGGAAGGGAATCGAACTCTATGGCAGGGCTGTCCAACTTCTACCGGACCTGTGGCCGGAATTCCAGTTACTGATGACCTGGGGGGCCGAAGGGTCTGCCTCCGCCCCCGGCTCTGCCCCCTCCCCAGCTCCGCCCAGGCTCCGCCCCTCCCTGGCTCCACCCCTGCCCGTCCCCTCCCCGGCTCCGCCCTCTCCCCGCCTTGGAGGAGTCTGTCGAGGACACTGGGGCTTTGACTTGGAGATAGAGATGAACACCAAAATCCCAGTCTCAAGTCCCAGTCCCTGCTTTGAACTGGATTATATTGCAGTGTGGACTCAGGGCCCTTCACACAGCCATATAACTCAGAATATCCAGGCAGGAAACCCCACAAAACCTGCTTTGAACTGGATTATATTGCAGTGTGGATTCAGGGCCCTTCCACACAGCCATATAACCCAGAATACCTGCTTTGAACTGGATTATCGGAGTCCACACTCACATAATATGGTTTAAAGCAAATAACATGGGATTTTATTCAGATGTGTGGAAAGGAAGTCAAATAAGAAGCCAGGGCCCTTCCATACAGCCCTATAACCCTGAATGATAAGGCATAATATTCATTCTGCCTCTAATAATAATAATAATAATAATAATAACAACAACAACAACAACAGGTTCCTGGAGTAGGAGACCTCCAAGGGCCATCCAGGGCCATCCAGTCCAATCTCCTTCTGCCATAAGGGGAAAATACAATCAAAGCATTCCTCACAGATGACCATTCAGCCTCAGATGATGATAATAATAATAATATTAATTACAATGGGTTCCTAGAATAGGAGACCTCCAAGGGCCATCCAGTCCAATCTCCTTCTGCCATAAGGGGAAAACACAATCAAAGCATTCCTCAGCCATGTTGAATCAAACCTAAACTCTCATGAGAGCAACAGAAAGTACTGAACCTTGAGTTTGGGAGTTGTAGTTCTCTCCATCCAGAGAGCACTGTGGACTCAAATAATGATGGATCAGGACCAAACTTGGCACGAAGCCTCGGGAGAGGAGGAAGCTGGAAAGGGAATGGATGAGCACCCCCCCCCCCGTGCTCCGAACTCAGCCCTGCTCCTTTTTCACTCGGGCCACGCCCCCCTCGCACGCGTGCACTCTCTCTCACCTTCCCTCTTTCCTTCAGGTGGTGGAAGGGGAAGGAATGAAAGGGGAAGAGAGAAAGAAGGAGGGAGGAGGGAGAGGAGAGAGGGGGAGGGAGGGAAGTAGGAGGAGGAGGAAGAGAGCCTGCCCCTCCTCCCTGCCCCGCCCCTCACCCCCGCTGCAAAAAAAAATATTCCAAAAAAATATTTAATTTTTTTTAAAAAAAATCTTAAAAAGCAGATATCTTGCAGGAGGGTAGAGGGCCGTGGGGAAGGGGCTGGGGGGCCGTTTACGGCCCGGGGGCCGCCAGTTGGACAGCCCTGCTCTATGGCATAACCTCGGTGAACAATGTCCAACACCCACTTATCGGTGGTGATGGACTGCCAAATGGAGAGGAAAGGCCGCAACCTGTCGAGAAACAGGCTAGAAGCGGCGTGTTCTATTGGATGAGGACCTACCACCTCGATACTGACCCCTGAACAGAGCAGCTGGGCGCTTGTATCCCTGTGAGGGGAACTGCGGTCGTTGTCCTCCTCTATACGGGGCAGAGTTGTAGTATCCGCGAAAGGACTGGTGGTGGTAGTATGGGCGCCAACACTGCCTATAGGATTGATAGGGAGAGTTGGGCTGTTGGCCGTACTTATTCAGTGTTTGTTTCATCTTGTGGGAATGCTCCAATTGAGAATCTGTCTCAGGATTAAAAAGGCCAGCTTCATCCATGGGGAGATTTTCGATCAGTGAGCGCTGATTGGATGACAATGCCGCGGATCTCAACCAAGCATGTCTCCTAAGGGCAACTGACCCAGCGATCAGTTTGCCTGAGGTGTCAGCGCCATGTTTGGCCAAATCCTTTTGTAGGGTGGCCAGAGTGAGGGCTTCTTGATGGAAGGCCTTACCCATGGGTTGTTCAGATGCTGGAAGGAGGTCCAGATATGGGCCTATCTTATTCAAGAGATAAGATTGATAAGACGCTCATATAGACGCCATAATGTGCCATTCTGCCTGACAGGCAGGCGGAGGCATAAAATTTCCTGGCCATAGCATCAAGCTTTCTACCTTCTTTATCAGAAGGGGCAGCCTGGTTGTTTTGAATTGGCTTAGGCTGAGCATCGGTCACTATTGAATTTACTTTCGGAAGCCTGGCCAACCAGGGAGTGGTGGACAGGTCAATCCGATATAGGTTTTCTGCCCATTTAGATGTGCCCGGGACGGAGGCCGGGGCCACCCCAGAAATCTTCAGGAGTTTTACCAAATAAGGTATGGTAGGCAAGATGGTTTCCAGTTTGTTGCTCAGCAGAGGTGAAATAAGGGTCCTGGACAACATCCTCAGATTGAGGAGGCTGTATGCCAAGGGACCTGGCCAGCCTAATCAAAAGAGCAGAAAACTTTTTGTATTCTTCTGCCTGCTGAGGATCAGCCTCGGGCTCAGGCAAGTGAGGAATGGGAGTCACATCAGAAGAGTCATCTATATCCCCATCAACATCATTGTCTGGGAGGTGGGGGGGGATTGGGCAGAAGGAGCAGCTGGAGGGGCAGGGGCTTGAGCGGGAGGGGCTGAGGGGGCTGAGGAGGAGGAGGAGGTGCCACGGATTGCGAGGGATAGGGAGAAGAGGGCCACGGATGCCGGTAGGGATCCGGGGCCTGAAAGGGTTCAGGGGAATAGTAAGGATGAAAGTAAGGGAAGGGGGGGATAAGGGTGAGGGTAACCGAAGGGGTATCCATAAGGAGGATCCCAGGGGTGGCTCCGGTCACCGGGCGCTTCCTTAAGCGGACTCCGGGACCGGGAACGATCAGGCTCAGCTGAGGGGTGCCGCGCAATCACGCGGCACTGCGGGGGCGAGCGCGCGTCTGCGCGCGAAGGCGGGAAGCCTGCAGCGCTATTTTGAGGCGGGAAGGCAGCAGCGCTCGGTATCCGGGGGAGAGAAAGGAGGCCGCGTGATGCTGGCCTCCTCGTAAAGTAAGCCCTCGGTCTCCGGGGAGGGAGAAGGTGGGGGGGCGCCTGGGCGAGCGGCGGAGAAGGAGGCGAGGGAAGCTCCGGCTCGGGGACCGAGGAAAGGAGCTGCAGTGGAAGGAGTTGGGGGAATCCACCCCAGAGCCTCATCTTCTTCAAAGAATTGCAGCGTTTCTGCTGCTGCCTTGGGGATGCAAGGGCTGGGAGGCGCAGGGCCGGCCAGGAGCCTTGGCTGGTTTTGTGCCATCGCCTCAGAAGATTTTTCCTTGGGCTTGATTTTAGAGGATTTTTGCTTCTTTTTCCGGAGTGGCTCAATGGCAGCACCAGAGGCCAGCTCACGGATGGCACCCTCTGTTGAGGCACTCAGGGGAGTTGGGCTCGGAGAGATAGAAGGCAGGGGGGGCTGGCTCGTGGAGGGAGAGAGCCCATTCCCTGTAGAAGTAATGGCTTGCTCGAAGAGAGCAGCCTTGAGCCTAAAATCCCTGGTCTTCAGGGCCCTAGAGGAGAAAGACCTGCAGATCTTGCAGGTCTGGGGAATATGGGATTCCCCCAAACAGAGGAGACATTTAGGATGTCTATCCTCTTGGGGCAAAGTTGCTCCACAATCGGAGCACTTTTTAAAAGATAGGGAAGACATCTTATCTGATAGTCGAGGCAATCCGTGGTCTTATTAGCAGGAGCTAGTAGTCGGAGATCCTTTCGCTGGCTAGGCAGAAAAGGAACTGCCTAGGTAGCTAGATCAGGGGATGAGGGGGGGCGGGGAGTGGGAGGGGCATATGTAAATCTTTAATCTTAGCTAGTATGTCCGAGATTCTATGCATGCGCGGGAGTAAACCCACTTGTGTGCATTTCACAGACCACACGAAGAAGAAACTACAAGTCGCTTCTGGTGTGAGAAAATTGGCCGTCGGCAAGGACGTTGCCCAGGGGACACCTGGACGTTTGGATGTTTTGCCATCCTTGTGGGAGGCTTCTCCCATGGGGAGCTGGAGCTGACAGAGGGAGCTCATCCACACTCTTCCAAGATTCGAACCTCTGACCTGTCAGTCTTCAGTCCTGCCGGCACAAGAGTTTAGCCCATTGCACCACTGGAGGCGCCTAGCATTTAAACTTGGACACATGTACAAATAAGACTAAACCAGTTTGTTATTTATGGCACTTTAAGATCATAGTTGATATTCCAAATTAAGACATGTTCTGTTGGAATAGAAATTAATATTGCACATGCTAGTTGAGATGAATCATGAAATTGTTAATCCTTAATGGTGTGAATTTGTGCAGATCTCAAAAACCATTGCTAAACAAATGCTGTTCTGCAAAAGTGTCTGTAGAAACCATATATTCTTTATGCCACCCGATGATAAAAGCAAAATAATAACAATGTTTACAAGCCTTAAGGTAATGTTTAATACAGAAAAGACATGGATGTTATATTTCCTTTTCTGCCTCTCCTCCCAAGTGGGCATGATTTGGTTTTGATCTTTATTCCCTGCAACTCTTTCCGAGCTCTTCTTGTCCCCTGGAGGAACAATGTGTGCCTTGTTTCCATTCAGCGACCTGACGCAAAGATTAACACGCTTGAATGACTGTTTCACTGCACTCCATTGTGCGCATTCCCCTCAACGGGCGATGCTCTCCGGGAAGACAGAGAAAGCAATGGGACTGGCCTTCAGCTGCCATGACAAACAGCCATCTCTTTGGTTATAACTCCCTATAGATAGAAACACACCCCGTCCACACAGAAGATCCAAAATTGAAATGTAGAACAGACATTGTTTTTAGAAAGAAATTGAAGAAGCGGACATTGAACTTCCCAGAAATGGGTTGAAGTTTATCAGAATCACAGTAAAGTTTATTATCAGGATCATGTAATCCCATTACCATTTGTATGTTGTTGTGGGTTTTTCGGGCTGTGTGGCCATGTTCCATAACCATTCTCTCCTGACATTTTGCCTGCATCTATGGCAGGCATCCTCAGAGGTTGTGAGGTCTGTTGGGAACTAGGAAAATTGAGTTTATATATTTGTGGAAAGTCCAGGGTGGAGCTGGACTTTTTTCTGTTGGAGCTGGGTGTGAATGTTTCAATTGGCCATCTTGATTAGCATTTGATGGCTTCACAGTTTTTAGGTGTGGCTTGTTACTGCTTGGGGGAAATCCTCTGTTGAGAGGTGATTAACTGTCTCTGGCATCACATCATACTTGTGGATCTCAATGGCATCTCTGTGTAGCCTGACATGGTAGTTGTTAAGAGTGGTCCAGGATTTCTGTGTTCTCAAATAATATGCTGTGTCCTGGTTGGTTCATCAGGTGCTCTGCTATGGCTGACTTCTCTGGTTGAAGTAGGCTGCAGTGCCTTTCATGTTCCTTGATTCGTGTTTGGGCAACACTGCGTTTGGGGTCCCTATGTAGACTTGTCAACAGCTGCATGGCATATGGAAGACTCCTGTAGAAGTGAGAGGATCCCTCTTGTCCTTTGCTGAATGTAGCATTTGTTGAATTTTCTTAGTGGGTCTGTAGTTAGTTTGTATGTTGTGTTTCTTCATCAGCTTCCCAATGTGGTCAGTGTTTCCCTTGATGTATGGCAAGAACACGTTTCCTCTGGGTGGATCTTTGGTTTGATGCTCGTGGCTTGTCCTCGGTCTTGCAGCTCTTCTGTTGTCTGTGGCGGAGTATCCATTGGCTTGTAAAGCCAGTTTAGGTGGTTCAGTTCGTTTTGGAGGAGGTGTTGTTCACAGATTCCTTTTGCAGGGTCTGCCGGGGCTTTAATAGTACTTCCTTTTTTATGGTTGGAGTTTTTATGTAGTTATCTATCCGTATGTGTACTTTTTCTGTAAACTGTGACACCTAATTGTTGACCTGGTTTGCGGATTCTCCTATAGCCCACCCCTTGTTTTTGTGGCTTCCCATAAGCCCCCATTGTTGTGTATTAGTTCAGTTGCTCTTGACTCTTCATGATCTCATGGACCAGCTCACGCCAGAGCTCCCTATTGGCTGTGGCCACCCCCAGCTGCTTCAAGGTCAAGCCAGTCACTTCAAGGATACCATATATCCATCTTGCCCTTGCTCGGCCCCTCTTCCTTTTCCCTTCCATTTATCCCAGCATTGTTGTCTTCTCCAAGCTTTCCTGTCTTCTCGTTATGTGGCCAAAGTACTTTATCTTTGTCTCTAATATCCTTCCCTCCAGTGAGCAGTTGGGCTTTATTTCCTGGAGTTTAGACTGGTTTGATCTTCTTGCGGTTCAAGGCACTCTCAGAATTTTCCTCCAACACCAGATGAAAAGCGTCCATCTTCCTTCACTCAGCTTGGGTTTTTGTCATCTGTTCGTGTTATGGGTTTTAAATACATAGTTACAGATCTCTTACTGCACCATCCGCCTCCATGCTACTTTGGAAGCCTATTCAGGTTATGAATGACATAAACATGTTTAAGCTTAAATCATCATTAAGAAATTAATAATCCAAGGCATCATACTACATCTTTAATGTAATTTTTTTTCATGTTAGTAGCAACTAGAGAAAACGCAAGTTGCTTCTGGTATGAGAGAATTGGCCATCTGTAAGAACGTGGCCCAGCGGTTGGCTGAATATTTTACTATCCTGTGGGAGGCTTCTCTACTCTTGCATCCCTACTCTTGGTTTAATTTTCCCTTTAGTTTTTCAGAGCTTGTGGAAGATTCTCTTGTTCTTTTTTTCTTGTCATATTCACTTCCTCTGCATTGATTATTATAGTAAAGTCTCGCTTATGTAACATAAACGGGCCAGCAGAACATTGGATAAGCGAAAATGTTGGATAATGAGGGATTTAGGAAACGCCCATTAAACATCAAATTACGTTACGATTCTACAAATTAAGCACTAAAACATCATGTTTTACAACTAATTGACAGAAAAAGCAGTTTCAATACATGGTAACATTATGTAGTAATTTCTATATTTATGAATTTAGCACCAAAACATCGCAATGTATTGAAACAGCTGTAGATCCGGGCAGGAGGCAGACTGCATTAGATAATACGGAACATTGGATGAGCAAAGGTTGGATAAGCGAGACTCTACTGTAGTTCTTTTCCTCCCTGCACACACATTGCCGAACAAACATTGCTGGACTATAATTTCCATCAGCCCTAATCACCAGAGTCACAAGGGATCAAGGGAGCTGTATTTTATAGTTGGGAGTGGGGTGGGGGGTGGAATCTGATCACCTTTTAGCTAAAGCCAAGCTGTATTAAACAGGCTTGGAGGAAGAGGCTTGTGATACGACCCGAAGAATCTCATCCATCCTATTACACACAGGCTTTTGAGAGAGTGGTGGTTGTAGAGTTAATTATATGCTGGAAACAGCATATGAGAGAGTGGTGGTTAGTGGTGGTAGAGTTAGAAACTGGAGAATTTTAAATAACTATTTTAGCATAAAGATTTGAAAGGGTGTTTACAAACACTTTCCCATCCCTAGCAGTAGCTGGAATAAGTCCTATCTTCTGGATTTCCATTTGCTGTGCAGCTGTTAAAAGCATAGCAGCATATCTCAGGAGGACAACAGAAACCCTTTTCTCTACCTTTTGTGGATAGTTGTGGTCTAGACAGTTTTCTGAAAATCCATCATCAGTGAGGGTCTTTCAAGGTCTTTCATAGGGAATTTAGCAACTTGCAAGGCTCAAATGCTTTGTTCATATGCATTATTTATCACCCCAATTAGAGAAGAGGCAGCCATGAAAGACATGCTTTTTAGTTTCTTCAATAATTGAAGACTGGTTGCTCCTCTTCTGCCTGCTTTCCCCAAAGATGCAAGCAGAATTAAATAAAATTCGGTTTCTATGACTACAAATACCTGCCAAAATCCAGGAGAATTGATAATCAATAAAATATGCCAGATACCTGCTGAAGTCAGGCACTTTTGAGTAGCCATCAACTCTTCAAAAGCCATTCTATCACCGTCTTCTTTGAATCGGTCTCCACCTAGCAATTAATTCCATTAGGCAATTCCTGAAAAAAGGAGGAATGCAGGGCCACCTAACTTTGCTAAAACAGTCTGCAGCTATTTCCCCCACTTGGACCAATCTACCTTATCACTGAAACAACTAATGCCAGAGCTTGAGTCTCCACCACTGCATTGCAATATATTTTTCTTTACTTTAGATATTAGGCTTTGGGCAGGTATATATATTATTTATTTACTTTATTTATATTCTGCTCTTCTCACCCCGAAGGGGACTCAGAGCGGATTACAGTACATATAGTTAGCAGACAATTCCTGCTATTTCACAAACATACATATAAATGAACAGAGGCATACTCTGACCACCGGGGGAGCTGATGCACTCATCTCTCAGCGTTTCCAGCGTCCCTTCTTCTTCCGCATTCCTTCAGCGTTTCCTGGAGTTTATGGCCTCATAATTCAGTCAAAATTTGCCTTCCCCACTTAATGTGGTACCTTTATCTCCTACTTGACAGATGCAACTGCCTTTCGGGCTGCAAAGGTCGACAGCAGGCTACACTTAAGGTCAAGCACCTACCTCGACCCGGGCAGGCCTCAAACTCATGACCTATTGGTCAGAGAGATCTTATGCAGCTAACCCTTAGCCAGCTGCGCCACATTCCCGGTGCAACTATATTACTACTGATCTTTGTAAACCAACTTATGCATTTTTTTTCAAAGCTGGATAAAATGATGTTCTTTTAAAATAAAAAAATTGAGGATTAATTCCATTAGGCTATAAAGTAGCTGGTATTAGATGTGACTGGAAGCAGGATTGTACTTACCATATATACTCGAGTATAAGCCAAGTTTTTCAGCCCTTTTTAAGGCTGAAAAATCCCCCTTGACTTATACTCGTCAAAGTTATTTATCATTTTATTTTGTTATTATTACATTTGTTTTCCTCTATTATTACATTTACATTATTTTACTCTTATTATTTTTACTACATGTACATTATATACTCTATTATTACATTTCATATTTCTCTCTATTGCATTTATCATTTTACTCTATTATTATTGGAAGGGTAGGTAAGCACATTTACATTGAAGGTTAGAATAATGGTTTAATCAGAGTTGGATAGTCCTATCTTAAATTAGTTTTATGTAAATATTCAAAAACGTTTAACCTACTGATGCCTCAATGTATTTTATTGGTATCCATTTTTATTTGGAAATAAACTGTAGCTGCTGCATTTCCCACCCTTGGCTTATACTTGAGTCAATACATTGTCCCCGTTTTTTGTGGTAAAAGTAGATGCCTCCGTTTGTATTTGGGTCGGCTTATACTAGAGTATATATATGTTGCTTCCAAGTCCTGATCTCTGTATAGACTAAGGAACAGCCATGAAAATCCATTTTTAGGGATGGAAATTCAGCACTCACCTTAAATTGCAGGCTGAAGCTTTGAGGTTGGGTCACCAATATGTTGACTACAGCTGCTAGGACCTGCAATACACTCACATCTGAAGAACTGCAGGATTCCCACTCTTATTTACAACCAGTCCTACATGACACTCTTGATATGAACTCAGGAAAGAATGGTTTTTATTTGAGATTAGAACATTGTTCCAGTCCAGCTCCTGCCACTCAGTCTCCATGTTTTGACTGCAAATGTCTAAACAGGAAAGGAAGGTGTGCTTAAGACTAGTGCATGCAACTATAAAGCTCCCCACGATCAGGAATAGTGTTTTGATGGCATACCAATTGCAGAGCTTTTTAATTATGCCAACAAACGTAAAATGTTTCCCTTAAAAATTGGGAGACTGAATGAAGTCCGGAGCATGCATCCCAATTCACCTACTTACCCTTTAAATATCTAGACAAGTTTTTGAGGAAATACGATTTTGAAAATGTAAACAGGGCCAAGGGCCAATTCTAAACTTTGAAAATGCAATATGAAGAACAGCTGTCCGCTAAACCTGTGCACTTTGGCTTCTATTGATTACTTTTATCTAGTGCACAACCTACAATTATTGCCAAACTTGTAAACACAAAAATAGTTTGCTCTACTTCTATTCTTCACTATCAAGGAACCCATGTTCAGCTAAGGATGGAGAAAAATTTAGCAATAGATGGATGTTATTCTAAATCACATGGCAGTCACTATTTTTATTTTTCTCAGCAACAGTTCTAGGTCAAGATACCAGAAACCATCACAGTTCCTGGTACAGCCTCATCTGAATGCCTGCAACTTCCTCACCCTTACCGTAAGACCAGATGCAAATTACATGGCTCTAAGGCAGTCACTTTTCTTTCTTTCCTCCCCTACATGCTGCTCTGATTTGTTTAACACCTTTTCCAACAAAGGGTTATGAAGAAGTCAAATGCTAGTCACCTTTGAAATGGACTAATAAATGATGGTACATTAACATACATTTTAGCATTTGCTTTTGGGCATCATGGATTCTTTCAGGTTTTATTTATTTATACATCAAACTTGTATACCGCCACTCCCCGAAGGCTCGGAGCGGTTTACAACAGTTGAGGTACAAAGTGGGGAAGGGACAGGGAGGGTGGGGAGGGGAGGGGGAAAGAGGGGAAGGAGTCCAACGGCGATGGTCAACTAAGGCACCGTCCTGTCATCAAAAGGTGGCAGGCAAGGCGGCCCCAGCAGGATCGCCGATACCCAGGTACGGGGAGAAGACGGCGCCCGCAGACTTCCATATGGCCGTCTGTGTTGGGTGCTCTGGGTCGCCCATAGAGTGTCCACACCGGCCCTTGTAGTGGCCGGGTTTGTCGCTCAGAGCTCTGGCTGTCTGTAGCAGGAGCTCCAGAAAGTCCTGGATCGGAAGGTCCTCTGGGGCCTAACCACCCTCATGGGACGTCTCTTCACCAGCGAGTCGATAGGAGGCCTGACTTTGGAGGCTCGACCCTCGCGGAGGGGAGCTGCTCCTGCCTCACGCTCTACCCTGCGCTTCCGCATCAGGCGCCGGCGCCTCCTCTTCCGGAGGCCTTGCTGCTTCCGGGCAGGGTCCTCGTTGGGAGTGGGGTTGTCCAAGGGCGGGGCTGCTGGTAGGTGACTGCTTCCGGGTCCTGCTCCTTCTCCAGATCCAGGCACATGGTACAGCAGAGCGTCCTCAAAGCCGGCCCCAATGCTGGGCCACTCCATCTCAAGTTGGCTCCCCCAGCTTCTTGCGGCATGGCGCCGGCGGGCGCGGGAGTTCCGGGGGAGAGCCAGAACGGCAGAGATTTCAAGCTCAGCCGTCGACGGGTCAACCAGTGTCAGTGGGCCCTCCAGGCTCGCCTGCAGGTCTCCAAGGTCCTCGGCTGTCTCCTCCACTGAAGGTAGGCGGCAGGTTTGTGGGTCACCCTGGCCATCATGGCTCTGTATCTGGGTCGGTGTCGCCAGTGCCCCCCTAGGTGTTTCCACCATCCTCAGGGCATTGTCGCCAGTGATGGTTGGTCCACCTTCGAGGCTGAGGGCTAATCTCTTGATCTGGTCCCAAGCTCTCGGTGGGAAAGTCCCACGAGTGGTCCCAGTCAAAGTCTGGATCGGTGGAGGGTTCTTGCTGGGGTTCTTCCTGGGGACTAGTCCATTTGACAGGTCTGCAGTCCGGGAGTGGGACCTGGGGGACCTGAGGGCAGGGCATGCCCAGCCTCTCCAACAGGCCACCAAATCTCCTCCTAAACTTCTCCACATGACCCGTGAGCTTGTTGTAGTCTTAGATTAGGTCCGCAACCGTGCTGGAGTCGAGCTGGTCGGGAGATGGGCCCTGTGGTACCGGTGAACTGCTTCTCGGGATCTCAGGTGCCTTAGGGGGTTGGAGGTCCCGGCCCTCACCTGGTGCAGGCCTCAGGGAAGGCAACCAGTCTGCTCCCACTGCCCATCATGGCGGCTTCAGGGACCTCAGGGAAGGCAAACAGTCTGCTGCTTTCCCTAGCCAAGTCAGATTGTCGGGGGGTCTGTGGGTCACCAAAAACCATCTCCTGGGACGAGCAATCCACTGTGGTCTCCCCCCAGAGGGGTCCACGGGATCGGCAAGTCGTATCCAGGGCAATATCCGAAGGAACTGGCAAACGAGGCTGGAGCTCACCCAAAGGGACCTCTACAGCCGCTGCCATCTTGCAGTAGATAGTGTAAAAGTCCAGAGCTACATTTGGTTGCAGCAGTCCATAAAGCTTAATTCTGAATCTGACTCTCCCTCTTACTCTCAGTTCAAGCCTTAACTTAATGGATCCCTTCCACTTTTGATTTGATAATTGCCAGTCCCTTCCTGTGATTCAAACCAACCTCAAATGAAAGCATGTGATCTATTCAAGATGGAGACCACCACCATCTGGAACAACTCCCCCAAGAAGTTTTGCACTTTATTTATATATATATTGAATTTTTATTGAACATTTTCATTTTACACATACAGAAGACCACATTTGGGGGACCACGAAGTTTTGCACTTTATTCATGTGTACCTGCTGGGCTGTTTTAGAAAGCATTGAAGTAGGCCAGGAGTTTGTGTGTGTGTGACAGGAGCAACTTGAGAAACTGCAAGTCGCTTCTGGTGTGAGAGAATTAGCTGTCTGCAAGGACGTTGCCCAAAGGACTCCTGATGTTTTACCATCCTGTGGGAGGCTTCTCTCGTGTCCCCGCATGAGAAATTGGAGGTGGCAGACAGAAGCTCATCCTGCTCTCCAGATTCGAGCCACCGACCTTTTGGTCAGCAGTCCTACCGGCATAAGGGTTTAACCCATTGCATCACCAGGGTGAATTCTGAGAAAATCAGTCAGTTTAGCTCAACTAGTTAGCAGCCTACTTGCTGGCAGAAGAACTTCACTTTGTAAGCTCAGTTGCAGGCCTATCCATGCAATGTACAAATAGCTGACAACAACTACTATGCAGAGGTCTACGGGGTCAGTTTCTCTTCACTACTTTTCCAACAACAAAGATATTAATTCTGGATCTGTGCTCTCAGTCAATGGTTTCAAACTGTGGTTTCTAGTATAATTAATAGGAAGGGCCAATGCGCCCTCTAGTGGATGGTATTTTAGTTTAATTTTGTGCAAAGTCATTAATATTAGCTGGGTCTAGGTCCGCGATAGAAATCTAAATGCATGCAAATTAGTTGCAAAAATTAAAACAGTTTCAGAGTTGACAGTTCTTTTCTGGGCTACAGTAACAGGTAGCTTTTTGGTATTAATAACCCAGATTATAAACGTTTAATACTGAGGTGCCCATTTTTTATGTTTGAGGGTACATGAGTGCAATTCAAACTATTCCAACAAATCGCTATCTGCAAATTTGATACACCTTAAAATATATCTGAACTGAAGGCCTATTATACAGACATTTGTATCACCATGCCATACCTATATGATCTTTTTACATTTTTGTGGCCATCTATATTACTTGTAACAAGAAAGACATAAACCACTGAGGTTCATGCCTACTTCCCACAATGAAATAGTGTATATACTGTAACTCAGAATTATATATTGCTGAATTAAAGGTAAAGGTTTCCCCTTGACATTAAGTCTAGTCGTGTCTGACTCTGGGGGGTGGTGCTCATCTCCATTTCTAAGCCAAAGAGCTGGTATTTTCCATAGGCACCTCATAGGTCATGTGGCCAGCATGGCTGCATGGAGCACTGTTCCCTTCCCTCAGAAGCAAACCAACCTTTCAGTCGGCAAGTTCAGCAGCTCAGCAGTTTAACCAGGGCCCCCCAATATCAATGAAAACCCCCTCCATATTGTTTACAACAGGAACAATACAATGCTATTGAACCAACAATGACACAATTATTTCTCTCGCAATCTTAAATCCAAGTATTACTTCTGATAATACTGCTCTTCACGATCAGGGGTGATCTCTACTCTAAATCCATACAGAATGCTATCACCAGGATTCCCAATGGACCCAATTCCTGAAGATCAGTGGTTCTCAACCTTGGGTCCGTGAAGGATTGAAGAAATGTTATGAATTTTTAAGATAAATTTGAATGAACAAATAAAAGAAAACCAAAAAAAGGAAACTAAACAAAATTTTAATTTTTCATGTTTCTTTTGGAAAACTTAATTTGAAGGAAATTGAAATAATTATTTGATGCAGTCTAGTGCCTTAAATGTTAAGTCTTGGGGATCTGCGGACACAGAGGGTCCCGTGGTTAACAATAACATTAAGAACCACTGCTCTGGATTTCTACTTTTATAGAGGCTGCTGTTCTTTTAACATTTAGGTTCCAACCCTAAAACACTGGTATAGTAACCAGGCAGTAGGCATGCTTTTGTTCAACAAATAAAATAATTTTATTAAATACAATTTTATATCGTTATGGATCTTTTATTTTAATTGCCATAAATCAAGTAGTGTTAACGCAATCCTCAATCCATTCTCAGTATCACTCTTCCACAATCACATTGTCTCCCCTTTAAATGTCTTCGTCCAAACCTTAATCCTGTTGGGTTGTTGTGAGTTTTCCGGGGCTGTATGGCCATATTCCAGAAGCATTAGCTCCTGACATTTTGCCTGAATCTATGGCAGGCATCCTCGGAGGTTCTGAGATCTGAGGACCTCACAACCTCTGAGGATGCCTGCCTAGATGCAGGTGAAACGTCAGGAGTGAATGCTTCTGGAACATGGCCGTACAGCCCGGAAAATTCACAACAGCCCAGTGATTCCGGCCATGAAACACTTCGACAATGCACTTAATCCTGTTTCTCATCCTTTTTAGTCTTTTCCCATTAAACGTCCACTTTCCGCTTTTACTCTCTTCCAACATCCACCAACCATATTCCTTTGAGATCTTGATTTGTCTTAAAGATAAAGGTAAATTGTGTTAATTGTGTTTGACTCTGGGGGGTAGTGCTCATCACCATTTCTAAGCCGAAGAACCAGCATTTTCCCAAGAACACCTCCTAGGTCATGTGGCCAGCATGTAGCAGCTCTGAGCCCCCCCCCTGGGGGGGGGGGGAGTTGAGAAGGGCAAGGTAAAAATACTGTAAATAATAAATAAATGATTGAATGGAGCGGTGTTACCTTCCCGCAGAAGCGGTACCTATTGATCTACTCACATTTGCATGTTTTCGACCTGCTAGGTTCAAACAGCTTACCCCTCTTATATTACCCTAAAATGAAATATAGGAAACACGGCCGAAATTTATGCAATATTACAGTTACTACTTTCAAAGGTGAGGTGGGTCTCAATGAAGTTTGCTAAAAATTTGAAAGATTTTCTTTATTTAACACACAAAAACATTTACAGCATGCAGGTTGTTAACTATATGGCATCTTCTCCAAACCATTTATTCTTCAGTGCATTCTCATGAATTCAGAACAAACAACTGTGTCCACAGGAAAAAAAAAGTTTGTCATTGTAAGTCTAAATTAGAGTCAAACAAAGTATTTTATAAGATTATGCAAATAATTTAGCTGGTCGCCATGAATAAATAGAGGAGTTCTTTATTGTCACCCAGTTCCCACCCGAGGCCATTATGACTATTTTTGAGTGACCTGGAGGAATGAAAGACCAAAGGGTTTTAAGTGGAACAGCAATGCATTTGAAATTCTATTGCAGATTCAAGGTTGCAAATTTACAAAACCTGGTGCTGTCCTGACTATGCAACCTACCACAAGTGATCCAAGGAACTGAAAAGGGAGTTCTTTTCGAAGTCTAGGTTGCGGTTCTTGGTAAACGTTGTAAAAGGTTAAAATAATAATAATTAAAAAAAAACAAGTATAAAAATGATGTACAATTTGAGCTACATGCTAGCTACAGTTTATTTCACTGCTTAATTACACAGCCATGTCAGCACCAAAACCCGTGATACATTACTTACAAGAATGCACTACCATAAACAGCCATGAGAAAATATCCTGCTTCATTTGAACAAAATGCCAGGAAACCAGACTTGGAACTGTGTAAAATGATTTGGGACTGAAAACGGTGTGGTTAATGTTAAGAACTGACATAGGCCATGGCAAATGAAAACACAAATATTTCTTAAATACCCCCTTTTCCCTTTGTACATGTCCCCTCTTACTTTCCAAAAGTGTTTCATCTTCAGTTTGGAGTGTTTTTAATTCAAGCACAAAAAATAGGGCAGGCCTACATTACGACCATTTAAACTAGCAAGGGTCTGACGGATTAAAAAATTCCAACTTCTAAAGACTATTATTTAAAAAAAGACACGTCAGAAGTTAAGGAATAGAAAAAAACCACTCTTATCTTTTCTATTAGTAAGCTCCTCCATAATACAAATACTTTAATTTGTAAAAAAAAAAAAGTCAAAGAGCTACAGAAAACCTTTCCCTCCCCGAAGTGCCTGTGAATGTTCAGTACGAAGATATAAAACTGGCATCAACATACTCTGGAAAAGCGGTTATTCAGAATGTCTTCGCTGCTGCAAAAGCCGATCCTTTTGCCTACCATTTCACCTAGTGACTAACAAGAAAGCACTCTAAAACCTTTGGAATTTATCAAGCAGGAAGTCCCCATCAAAGGCATTATTTGAACTTCATGGCATGTAGTTTCAAGTGCTCTTTTAAGGAAAGACTCAATGTTTTAAAGCAGGGCTGAAGGATGTTGCTTATGAGGGGAAAATTAAAAGGCAGCAACATGTCTGACAAAATCTCTGGAGAAATGGCTATTTAAATAAATCTATTTTTACAAGAAAATTACAGTACATTTTCAGTGTAGCTCAATTCCCATAATCATTTGACATGCCTGGCCATGTTACACTTTGCTTGCTTTGTTCAATTTGGTTCGTTCCAATTAGTTTACCAATTTACATTCTCTTTAAGTTGACTTCTAGGTTGAATAAAATAAAGATGAGGAAGGGTTAATAAAGCAAGAGGTGTTCGATAGTGTCCCAGTTTCTCACTGCAGCAGTGAACCAAATTTGTACAGCTCTGGTCACCACTAAGAGGCTCATCAAGATGAAGCAGAATGTTTTCACCTCATCACACTATTTCTGTGTATTGTCAGGAACAGGACAGACTAAAGTCATTGCCAAGTTTTCCCAAATAAACGTACACTTTTACTACTTGCTATACAGTATTAACTCATTATTCCGATAACGGTTTTAAACAAACAGTTAAATAAGCCTCACCAAAACAGAAATTGGTAGTTCCATGTTTCTGAGACTTCAGTGCCTAAAGACAGTCTTCCTAATCAACCTGCAGGAATTGCATACTGTACAAATAAGTTTAGTCTCATACGCTATACAGCCATTTGGGCAAATTTAATGTACAGTGTTGCTCTATTTCAAGAGTGGGCCAAGTAGTGTTATTTAAAGTGGTAAAATTGAAACTTACTTCAACATTGTTCCATAACCCTAGGACCATTAAATATACATAAATTAAGCAAGGAATTTTTTTTTAAAAAACTAAGATGTTGCTTAACATACATTCAACTTGGCACAGTGCAGACTAAATTTAAGACGTGAAGGACAGATCATGTAATGAGAGCTACATTGTAAGTTACACGTCAATTTTCCAAGAGGAACAAGCTTTTTCCTAGTTCTGTTGGGAATCAATCGGCCAAATTCATATCATGAGGAGAGCTGTACAGGCCAGAATAAGTTTATACAATTTTCAAAAAAAGAATCCTACAGTCCCCGGGGAGAGACAGATAGAGATCACGGTCATGGAATGACTCTCATTGCGCGATATCCAGTCCTCTTCTTGCTGCATGTACTTTTCAGCATCTAGAAACAGCCAGAGAAACTTATGTGGAGACAGAAAAATAACATCACAAAATTTCTTCACGGTCTGATTATAACCTAATAAAATAAACAGTGTTCTTAACACAATTATCTCTAGCCCTTTACTTAGGTAAAGGTAAAGGTTTCCCTTGACATTAAGTCTAATTGTGTCTGACTCTGGGAGATGGTGCTCATCTCCATTCTAAGCCGAAGAACCAGCATTGTCCGTAGGGACCTCCAAGGTCATGCGACCAGCATGACTGCACGGAGCACTGTTACCTTCCCTCGGAAGAGGTATCTGTTGATCTATTCATGTTTGCATGTTTTGAAGTGCTAGGTTGGCAGAAGCTGGGCCTAACAGCGGGAGCTCACCCCGATCCCCAGATTAGAACCGCTGACCTTCCTGTCAGCAAGTTCAGCAGCTCAGTGGTTTAACCCGCTACACCACCAGGGGGCCCTTTATGCTCTATTTACAACCTAACTTTACTCCATGGTTTTAGTAAAGATTATGTATAACCAGAGTCTACAGAAAATTAGGGCATCACAATGTTTTTATTCAATACTAACTTGCTTGGCAATCTATTTACAATACATTATACAAATACAGGTACACAGACTAGTTAGTTATCTCTATACAAAGCCATTCACTGAAAACATTTTGAGGGAGAATTCACTTAATATTTTAAGTTTCACAGGATTAATTTCTATTATGCTCAGTATTACTTGTAAAACACCCAAAGACCAAAGCTAGTCTTGGCTAGGTGGGTGACAAGCTGAAATGATAATCTATGGCAAGCACAGAAAACAGATCAGAAAGTTAAAGACAGCACTTTTGGCAGAATAATTAAGTAGAAAGCCAACCTTGGTAATGTCAAATTACACTTTCTCCTGGCGTGCTCCACCTCCACGTAAAGCAACTGGCTGGCTGTTTTGAGTAAATGCGCTTCCCCCACGAATTGCACTTGGATGAGTTGGAGAAGCTGCAGGATGCTGACCAGGACGAATAGGCTTAGCTGCATGAAACAAACCTCAATGTTAAATTCTCAGGCAAAGCCACCTAGGAAATGCTTAATGACACATAATATATGGAAGCAAGAAACAAAGAATACTTATTTAAGATCTAGGAAAATGATAGAGACACATTTCTATTCAAGTAGATCTTTTATAACTAGTTTGTGAATACACTTGACAATCCTCACAGCTGTGTTACTTCATTGTCCCAATTGTATTGCTTTGTTCTCATGAAGGGAGATAAGATAACTGACTTGAGTTTTATGGCACTTTAAAGACCACCAAATTATGGCGTAAGCTTTCAAAGGTTATTTATTTACTTCAAGAGTCTCTTGGAGCAGATTCTAGTCAAAGATACTCCCATCATGATTGTTCATCTCGTGACATCTTAATAACGATTGTTTGTTTATTATTAGTGATACTTTTACTACATTGTTGGAACCTGGGACTAAACCCAGCACTGTGCTAATGCTGCAACAGCTGGAAAAGACTCAGGACAGTAGAGTAGGCTAGAAGGAAAAGAGATTTTCACGAGTCATTTACAGGTCCTTCTTTAAAAAATTAGCATATAGTGCTAAAGTTCATTATTTTCCATAATGCAATGATAAAAATTAAACTTTCATATATTTTCAATTCATTGCACACCAACTGAAATATTTCAGGTTTTTTTGTTTTAATACTGATGATTTTGGCATACATATCTCAAAAAATTAGCATATTCCATCCGACCAAATATGCTAATTTTTGAGACAGTATTTTGGGTTTTCAGGAGCTGTATGCCAAAATCATCAGTACAAAACAAAAAAAAGACCTGAAATATTTCAGTTGGTGTGCAATATATGAAAATTTTATTTTTATCATTACATTATGGAAAACAATGAACTTTAGCACTATATGCTAATTTTTTTTGAGAAGGACCTGTCCTGTAGATCTAAGGAAGGCCCCTTTGCCCTCAACAGGAAGTGTTCCTGAAGCAAAACACGAGAAAATGACCCAGAGCAAGGAGCTGTGTGCCAACCATAGTCCACACTTTCCCCACCCGTACTCTAGACATTTGAGTTTCATGAGGAAAGCTGTAAGAGACAGGCAGCACTATGCATAAAACAAAGCCTCCTGAGCTATGTAACTAAGAAACTAACCAAATTGTGGGAGAGGGAAGTACAAGTATCAGAATTAGAGATGGAAAGGATAATGGGAAATATCGCAAAAATTAAAAACACAAGAGTGAGGGAAATGAGAAGGAAACTCCTGCATAAGTGGTATCGGACTCCGGCCCAATTGACATACTTCTCTCAAAACGTGAGCAGTCAATGTTGGCACGGGTGCCAAGTGAAAGGGGTATACATGCACCTGATTTGGGAATGTGCAGTAGTGCAGAGATTTTGGAAAGAGGTACAAGGGGAAATTAATAAGGCACTGAACATAAATTGGGTAATTACAAAGGAGATTGCAATATTGGTGAGAAAAAGTGACTTGGGCGAATATGGAGGAATCAAGGAGGCCATGATTGAAAGCGCACAGTCTGTTATAGTTCTGGGTTGGAAGGACCCTCCAAATGGACAATTAAGAATTGGCTGCGATACCTGGTAGAACACATTCAATTTGAAATTATGGAGATTAGGGTTAATGAGATGGAGGAGAATAAATTGCAGGAACTGTTGGGGCGATGGGACCGGGTAAGACAATATATTGTTTGGAAAACCCGAGATCAAGATACGAGGAATAAGTTGGATCTACTGTTTAATTTGTAACGTAAACTGTCCAAAGGCTTGAAGGCTTGAAGGGAAAGAAGAATGGCGATGAAACCCTC
The DNA here is from genome assembly GCA_030556195.1 of Anolis apletophallus. NCBI lineage: Eukaryota > Metazoa > Chordata > Lepidosauria > Squamata > Anolidae > Anolis > Anolis apletophallus. The sequence goes on along the minus strand of JARBWK010000008.1, from coordinate 26,487,824 downwards.
AGAAGGGGTGGAGGGGTGTGGATGATTGTGAGGGTGGAAGGGGCACTTTCACAGTGCACTGTTTGTTATGTTTTGTTGTTTGGATGTGGTTTTTATTCTGTATGTAAAAAAAATCAATAAAAATATTCATTTAAAAAAAAACTAAGAAACTAGTATTTGACTTTCTTTCAGTTCTCCCTTTTTCCCAATCTCCTTTCTTCTAATGATGCCCCCCCCCCCCCCCCAATGTTAATCCTGCACAATGGACTGACTTATTCCTGCCATCTCTTAGGGCCCTTCCACACAGCCCTATATCCCAGAATATCAAGGCAGAAAATCCCACACTATCTGCTTTGAACTGGGTTATCTGAGTCCACACTCGGATAATGTGAAATTTCCTGCCTTGACATTCTGGGATATTAGGCTGTGTGGAAGGGCCCTAAGCCAAAGAGCAAGATATGAATTCTTTCAACAGAGATATGGTATTTATTTCTGCAACCAACAACAAGTACTCTGTGGTCATTTTACCTCACCCTTTCCAATAGACTCCGATAGGAATTTAAAGTAAATGAAAGGATTGAGACCCTAACATAAATTACAGTTAAATCTTGTGCTTTCTCGCCCTTTAAAAAAAAACCACTGAGTGACCAAGAACAATCTGGCCTGGCAATCAAGTGCATGTTCAGTTCAAGGATTAATGTCTCCTTTTCTCTACTAACCAATCTGTGCAGAATGCGCCTTTCTGATCATGTTCTTTGACCTCACAGCTTCCTTAATACGATCTACTTCTTGTTGATATCGTTTGCGGTCACGAGAGGCATTCTCTTTGGCTTCCTTTAGTGCTGACTCCAAAGCTTTAACTCTTTCAGCTGTTGCTCTAAGTCGTTTTTCCAGTTTTGGAAGCTCACAGCGAAGGTCTGCATTATCTCGTACCAGCTAGGAAGATAAATAGATATATATACACATATATGCACACATAATATATTACCTACATAGATCTCAGTCATACCATTTCATTCTTCATAATCTTTCATAATGAATATAGCTGTTTGTTCACTATAATGCTACAACTTGGGTAAGAAATAGTAAGTGAAACCAAGATTTATACTAGCAGATATATATATATTTACTGTACCACATATTTTGTACTTTCACAGGTAATCATTTTTCCTAAAAGAAGCAAAAGGGCTGCTGACTCAAAGTATTTCTCTTGTGTCAGCTGAAGGGTGATCAGTCTTTGGTATCCAGATTTCGTTGGGTATCCAGATCCGTTTTTGGGAGCCCCCTGAAAATTAGCTAATGGGAAAATCTGTTTTTGGCTAGGTAGCCAAAAGATCTAGGAATCTCTGCACCATTGGCAGAAATGAGGAACTTACGAGGTTCCCCTTTCTGTTCCTGGGACCTTTTCCAATCTTCCTTTCAAGGGAGTCTGGGTTTGAGCAATAGGAAACAATGTGCAAGGAACACGTGGCAGCCTCTTTGCACACCACATGGTGCCAATTACAGGAGGAGCTGTGATCGGCTGCCACGTGGTCCCGTTATAAATGAAAAAATGCGACAGTTGAACCGCTACCATTACAGCCATCCAACCAAGCCAAACTGGATTGGACAAAGGGAACCGACCACTCTGAATCTGCGCAAGCCTACAAAGTACTCTGCTTTCTCTCATCCTTCCATTTTGGTAACCAGGATGCAACATAAATATACTGGTGGAACTTTATACAAGATCTTGGTCTAAGTTCTTATTTTTACAAAATGAACATAGCATAGTTTGAACCAAGCAAGAACATCCTAACTGAATTTTATGGCCGTGTATCAACAATCACTTGTGGCAATTCAAAGATATCAATTCATAGGCATCTCTTTTAAATGCTACAGCTATAAAGACTCTGACTTGCTTTTTGGTTATAGAAGCAGTAGATATTCAAGAAGATCAGTTTACCTGTTTGTGGACTTTTGTGAGTTGCTCAAGATTATTCTCAAGAAAAGAAATCTTCTGCTTCTGGGCAGCACTGCCGCCAGTGTCATCAGAGTCGATCTCGGCACTCTATGGAAGGAAAGCCACACAACCTAAAATGTTATTTCTCAGGAACATAAACAATATATTGATGGAATGAAAGCAATAATTAAGTTTTATGTTACCTTTTTAACTCTTGTAGCCAAATCTTGAACAAAGAGTTTTCTAAGATTGTGCAAGGTCTGAAGTTCTTTGGCCTGAAAAAAATATATAACTTAACTGTAAAGTTCTTAATTGAGAAGTTCAAGAATCTGAAAGATATGTTCTGAATATACATAGCTTACCACAGTCTCTTCCAAACCTTTCAAGTCTTGTCTTGCTTGTTCGCGCCGATCTTGCATAACCCTGGAGACACACACACACACACACAAAACCATTAAAATAATACGACTCACTTTTCCTTTGACTCAAATTTACTTACTATGATAAAATCAGACACAGACAGACCAGTTGTGTTCAAAGTCTTCTCAAGTGAATTGGGAAATCCTACAGAACAGGATTTTGGGCAGCATGGATGGCCACAGACAATTTCAATGCACTAATCAACATTTTGTAATTTCCTCCAAAATATGTTCAAATGGTGAACTATGTCAGTATTTTTAGTTTAGACCAATTCTTTCTAGCACCACATTTCAGAACACACCGACACAATATAATCCTGTATCTAATAACGTTGGGGAAACTGGATAGTTGTGAGTTTTCTGGGCTGTATGGCCATATTCCAGAAGCATTCTCTCCTGACATTACACCCACATCTATGGCAGGCATCCTCAGAGGTTGAGGGAATCTGTTGGAAACTAGACAAATGAGGTTTATGTATCTGTGGAATGCCCAGGGTGGAAGAAAGAACTCTTGCCTGCTTGAAGCAAGAGTGAACGTTGCAATTGGCCACACTGATTAGCATGTAATGGCCTTGCAGCTCCAAAGCCTGGCTGATTGCTGTATGGGGGAATCCTTTGTTGGGAGGTATTAGCTGGCCCTGATTGATTCTTGCCTGGAAGTCACCTGCTTTTTGAGTGCTGCTCTTTATTTACTGTACTGATTTGGGGAAACTTTGGGGGTTTTTTAGTGTAAAAGAACAGATACCCTTAAAGTAGCTCAACAGCCTACATTGCAATACAGGGTCTGTCATTTTCCAATTACTGCCATTAAACAAAAATGCTGAAAGAACACCCATACTTGAATTGTATTAACTGCACAAGAGCAGTTATTACTCAAAACAACATGTGGTAGAATGTGGTTTCTTCAGATCAGTATCAGACATTTCCAAGCACAAATTGTCTCGATTAACAGTCCTACTTACGTAAGTTCATGCAGTTTTCTGCTTTTCTCCTGATCTGTACTTTTCAATTTATCATGCTCAATTCTGAGTCGTTCTTGCTCAAGCATCATTTTCTGAGTTTGACTGGAAAAATAGAGGGGAAAATGTTTAAAAACATCCTTCAAGACCAACACATCCTCATTTTGTGAGATTACAGAACAGATAACCCAAACAGGCTCTTTTTCTGCTAACAAGATCACAGGCCACAGAAGATAATATTCAGTCAGGGGCAGAACACATGTCTTTAAGACTGTCAACTAATACCTAAAATCAACAGTGAAAGTTAGAGAAATTCAAGTAACAGTAAATCAATGCCAATTTTAACTGTGATTTTTAGTGCTTAATTCTGTTTTAATGTTTGTATATTTGTATATTTTAAATTGTATACTAATGCTTTTATGTCAAGCTGCTTTGAGTCCTCTAAAGCGGGCTATACATAATAATAATAATAATAATAATAATAATAATAATTTTGATTATACATTTCGATTTCTATAATGTTAACATTAAGATTCTATTATTTTGGAAAACTCTGCAAAATCAGATTTGAATCAAGGCTAATTGAGAACAAAATCATATTTCTACTATTCCACTATAAAATTAATTTTACCCTTAGAAATAAATTCAAAGTACTATTTCCCTGTCTCGTACAGCACCAAATCTAGTAGTTTTTTCAAAACTTACTCTTGAAGTTCAGTAATTAGTTTCTCCTTAGACTCAACTTCATCTCTCAGGCTACTAATTTGCTTCTGATGGGTCTCACGGTGACTTTGAATCTGCTGCTCAACAGCTTGCTAAAGAAGCAAATGTTCTGGTTATTTTACATTATAATCAGAAATTACATTTTAAAAAAGTATACTAGAAGATGCCAAGACTTTACTTGCCTTGACTTCATTTGCAGTCTGAACCTTGTTTAAATGTTCCTTCTCCATTTCATGAACTTTTTCTGGAGAGAAAAAAAAGAAGTTTTCAGCAGGTAGGCAGAAGCAGGTGTTTAATCCAATAGTAAAAGGATCAAAGCAGTGACATCTCCGGCCCATCCCGTTTGGGTATCAACCAGCATGCCAATGACTTAAATCAATAAATAGTTTGCTAAGATCTACAGAGACACTCGCTGGAACACCTCAGCAAACGAGAGTCCAAAAGTGGCAGGCTCAAACCCAGGACCTCAATCAATGGCTGATACCAAATGAGAGACTCCCTCCTGGGCACACAGAAAACTGGACGACTTGGAAGGCACTGAACAGACTGCGCTCTGCCACTACGAGATGCAGAGCCAACCTTAAGAATGAGGCTACAAAGTGGAATCCATGACATGCGAGTGTGGAGAAGAGCAAACCACAGACCACCTACTGCAATGCAACCTGAACCCTGCCACATGCACAATGGAGGACCTTCTTATGGCAACACCAGAGGCACTCCAAGTGGCCAGCTACTGGTCAAAGGACATTTAATAGAATACCAAGTCTGCAAACTTTGTGTTTTGTTTATTTGTTTGTTTTTAATGCAATACAACTGTTGTGGTTCACTCCTGACACAATAAATAATCTCAATCTATTCAATGCCCATCTATTAAAAGGCCATCTTGAGCCACTCCAAAAATAATATGCAGATTATACAATAGAAGAGCTTTGCAGGACAAAACTAGTGGCTGATCTTGCTGAGCATTCTTTTCCAAAACCAGTCAGATGGTTTTCAGAGGCTCACAAGTGAAACGTGTGCCCACACAATGTTTAATTCTGTATGTTATCCAAAGCTTAGCTAGATAGGCTGAAGTTACACTTTAAAATGTACCTGTTCTGACTTAAATACAAATTCAACTTAAGAACAAACCTACAGAACCTATCTTGCTTGTAACTTGGGGACTACCTGTACATTTCAAAGCAAAAACATGAAAGTAATTCATACTTTGAGCTCGGAGTTCAACCAGTTCATCATTTAGGGAATCCACGGATTCTTCGAGTTGTCTTTTCTTCTGCTCCACATTCTGAAGGTACTCTGTAAGTGACTTGATCTTGGCTTCATGCTTCCAGGATGAAAATATGATCAACATTACAAGGAGGCAGATACAAATATACTGAAGAATTTTGAAATATTGGTACTTTTAAGCTACAAAATCAAAATTTACTGACAGAAAAGCACATATAAGAGGAATTACATTCATTATATGTGAATATGGTACCACCTTTAAAAGCTACTCCTAAACAACAATTGTACCAAGCCAAAATCATTTGGAGGCATTTCTCTAAAACAGTAACATTGATCTATCTCTCGTATTCGTCACTATTTAAAGCTTGTTACATCAATAGAAGCCATAACTGAACTTTAAAGTGTTTAAATATAGACATTGTATAGTAATGTGCTTCAATATATGTATTTTATTGTATATATTTTATGTTGATGTGTTTTGACTCTGTTGTGTTGGCCTTAGAATCATAGAGTTGGAAGAGACCTCGTGGGCCATCCAGCCCAACCACCTGCCAAGAAGCAGGAGAATCGCATTCAAAGCACCCTTGAGCCATGAGGAGAGGTGGGTAACAAAATGTTTTCTTAGTGGTGGTAGTGGTAGTATTAAACGAAACTAATTAATAACTCTGGCTGAAATAGCAAAATCCTAGATAGTAACATTTGAAAAATATAAGAAGCCACTACAGAAACTTGTTTTTTGGCATCTTTGCCTTCTGGAGTTTACTAGTACTTCTGCTCTCTTCTAATGTTATAGTCTTAATCTAAAACACATGTAACTTTGGCACATTAAGAATCTATAGCAGTGAATATTTGGGAGGCAGGATAGCAAACCAGAATCTATATAAAGACAAAACGGGTATGCAATTTACCATTCTATTTGTCTTATTTTACTGTAAAGCATTGTGGCATTAGTCTCGCTTTCTGATAAAGATTTTAAAAGTGCAATCTTCCTACATATCACAAAACAATAAGCAGATATTACTTAATTGGCAGAGACAAACAACATTTACCTGTGATATACGAAGCTGACAGGCTGCAAGCTCTTTTTCATTTTCTTCCATTTTCTTATTGCTCTCAGTTTGTGTACTTTCTAACTGCTTGCAGCGTTTTACCATAGTTTTCACCTCAGATTTCATTTTACTGATGTAGAGTCTTGCAACTGTAAATTCTTCATCTATCATGCCAGTTCCTTCTGGCTGCTGTAAAGGAAAAACTATTGTTTAATTCCAATCATTTCAAAATCTAGAAACTGATTATGCATTAAATTCCACGTTCAACAAAATGGGGTTTTTTTTCTATCATGTACCTGCCAGATCAACTTCAGAAAGACTGTAACAAAAGTAAACCCTCCCTGCCATCTCATTCACATGGAGAACATTGAAAGGAGAGCAAATCGATTTTCTGCAAAGTTACTACTTGTGGCAGATAGCTTTTCTTGTTTAACCTTTAAAATTAAAACATATTACCTTGAGAACCTATCAAGTTTACAGCTACTGTTTGGCATTATTAGTAATGCAATTGAAAAGCAGGTTGTCCCATCTGTACTTCGTGGCCATTATGATACAGTTAAGAACAACTAACAGCCAAATGCTGACTCTAGGGGTTGGTGCTCATCTCAATTTCTAGGCCGAAGAGCTGGCATTATCTGTAGACACCTCCTAGGTCATGTGGCCAGCATGACCGCATGGAGCACCGTTACCTTCCCACAGAAGCGGTGTCTATTGATCTACTCACATTTGCATGTTTTCGAACTGCTAGGTTGGCAGAAGCTGGACCTAACAGTAGGGGCTCCCCGGATTCGAATCACCAACCTTTCAGTCAGCAAGTTCAGCAGCTCAGTGTTTTAACCAGCTGCGGCACCAGGAGAGCCCTTAGTACAATGCTGTTATTATTCCGTATTATGTTTACTGCTGTAATGTTTGGTATATGTCAGGAATTGAATATTTGCCGTTATATGCGTAAACTGCATACAGGAAGTTATTTAATTCATACCCTGCCTTCCTCCATGGCAGATCGCAACACAGATTCAAACAAAACTCAGCTTAAGAAGGAATTGGAATAAAAGGCACTTCTAAACAATTTAATAAGCAATCCTAAGAACAGAACTGATTTAAAACAGAACATATTTCAAAATAATGGTACCTGAGAGCAGCATTTGATGGGCACTTGATTAAAAAGGGCAGCCCCTAAGAGAGGTTTTGCTGCTTTTGGCATATAAAGCAGCACACATTTTTAAATCTTTATTTTAATAAAGAAAATGTTGCTATCCATGCCAATGTGAAGCCAGTCTTTGTTGCCCTCAAAATGCTCCCTCAAAATGAATCAGGAGCACCAATATTTGATGGAAAAGAAGCTACTGACAACCATACTTGAAAGCATCACATATACAATACTGGAAAATAACATTACACATTGCTATGAATTTGCACTTATATTTGCAGACAGAAAAATTATTACTGTTTCAAGAGAGGGGCTTGAAATCAGAAATGTAGCTCAGCTACCATTTACCTTCACATCGTTATTTCCAACAGCAATCCCTATTTCTGCAAGATCTTTCAATAGAGATGCCATCATTTCTGTTGCACGTTTCTTCTGATGATTAGTCATTTCCTTAAGTTTTTGAAGTTCTGCATCTATACTAGCTAATGTTACCTACAGATGGAAGAGAAAGATTTATCGCATATTAAATCTCCACACAAGATACTAGTATGATAATCTAAAACTACTGAGATACAGATAACAGTGAAAGATACAGATATTGTTACAGTTCCTGCAAATCCACAGAACAAACTACCTTTTATTTACTTCTTTTTGTAAGTGTACTAATTCAAATGTAATGGATAGGATTATTATCAGGAATAAATTAGGAATGTAAGAGATAATTTTAGAACATAGAAGGAATTACAAATGAGTGTCTGAAACACTGAGGTAGTGTTTGCAGTATTAATGGCCCAACACTGTGCATACAGATTTGTATCAATATATATTTAAAAACTACTCCGACAAGACATTCAGTTTATTAATGGTTAATATTGCACAAAGGAATTATACTGCAGGGCCTTGTTTTTTCTGATTTCTTACCGATTTCTGATTTAATTCATCACTAAGCAGCTCATATTCTTTTGCCTTGTCTTCTACTTCCTGCGACTTTTGATCATAGTTGACAGCAAGCTCCTCAAGGGCCTGGAGCACTTCTTTTACTTCCTCTTTAGAGGCATCATTTTCAGCTTGAAGGCGATTTAATTCTGCCTGCACATTATCTTGGTCCCGCCTGGTAGAAGCCAGAAGCTATAAAAAAAACAGCACATGTCAATCGTGTACTTTAAAGCAGATTTTCAATCAAATCAAAACATGAGATTTATAATTTATTACTTGCAGAATTCTTAATGCAATTATCTGCAACTGCCGGGTGTCCTTTTGTGGTTGTTGAACAAGTCAGTATTTCTAAGCATATCCTTGCGTGTATCCAATTCTGTTAATGCTCCCACAGAAGCAGTTATTACGCGCACAAAGCAAGAGGAAAGCAACCACTTCTCAGTCTTCAGGTCCTAAAAACCTGAAACTATTTAAATGGCAGGAAAATGCTCCAGAGTAGATTTCAAACACTGGAGAACAAGGAGAGTTGAAGCCAGCAAAAATGGGGCTGATACCGCTAGTATTGATGCTTAATTATTGTGGGCTTTTAACTAGTCACTTTACTAAAAGGTTTTGTCATAAGACTGACTAGCCAATGTTGCAAATCCTGAAACACTAGAAATCTTCTAATACATCAAAATTCATATAAGTCAATGGCCTTCAAAGGTTTTTTAAGAATCTGCAGATAATTGATAACAAGGGCTTCATTTTTCATACATTTATAACCAAGTCGGATGTCCTACCCATAAAACCAATATTAACATATGAATCATTTATGTGTTCTCATAATAATAATAATAATTATTATTATTATTCCTTGTTTGCTCTATGCAACTAAAATAGAGAAGCTTACCTCTTCCTGATCCAACATCTGTGTTTTTAGTTTTTCCACCAATTGGCTCTGTTGATTAATTTCTTCATCCTATTTTTAAAAAACAAGACTTTATCTTATTATAAATTTTACCATTAATTTCAGTGTTTAAATATGAGCACTTTTGGATTTAACTCTTTTCACAGGCATGAAATACTTATGGTCAATTATGCATATACTACACATGCATTATGATCAAAGAGAGCAGAATACAGTTAATTTCTGATCTTCTAATATGAAAGTTTCCTTTACTTTGTTTCTAATACACTGATGTGCTATTTTTCTGTCGAGAACAATCTACTGACCCAGAATGGAGAGGTATACATGTTTATTCTTAAATTCCACTAAACTCAATAAGGATTACTTCTGATTTAAGTATAATTTCACATTTAGACATTGTGATTCCAAGGAAATAGAAATACAATCATCAGATAAAATACATTCAAGCTCAAAGTATACCTTATCATCTAACTGCTTATATAACTTAGCGATTTCCTCCTCACACTTTTTCCTTTCAGCATCAGTAAAGTTGCCAACCACTCCGATAGTTGCAGTTGGTGTATCGTTAGTTATAGTAACATCCTTATCCACTGCAAAGGCTTCCAAATTGGCTTTTTCTTTGTCGAACTGTTCGTCGACAGGTACAGTCTCTCCTTTAAAACAAAAGTTTCCAATTACATCACTTGTTGGAAATATGTATACAAACTCACACATTAGATTGGTTTAGACATGAGAAATTCAATGAACAGCCATCCTTTACATTTGTAAGAACAATAAAGTCACCCCAAAATTCTCTCTTGCTGAATTGAATATCTCAGCTTTGATAGAGTTCTGACCTAATCTGTTTTCTTAAAAAAACAACAACAGTGTAGCATTTAGTAATGGCAGCTTTGTCCTAATAGATAGACTTGGCCAGTTATGATGGCAGAAGCACAATGTTACACATCTAGCCATAAACTTAGCTGGATTTTAATATCCTTCCAACCTTTTTATTGTGACATACCAGAATACAAACAACATGGCTTTGGTATTTGTGACACAACTTACCATTACGCCACCTATTGAGTTCATTTTCGAGCCACTGTATGGTGTTGCGCAGTGTCTTGTTTCTCTCTTTTTCCCTTTCATACTTTTTCTTCCACTGCTCTGCGGTTAATTCTACATTAACACATACCGTGTTCTTGATAGTCTTCGCTCTAGAAATGCAGATTAGAATTCAGTCATGTTCAGTGGATACAGGCTACCTGCCAGCTCATTTGACAGTTAGGTTTTGATCTACACCAGGCATGGGCAAACTTTGGCCCTCCAGGTGTTTTGGACTTGAACCCCCACAATTCCCAACAGTCAGTAGGCTGTTAGGAACTGTGGGAGTTCAAGTCCATAACACCTGGAGGGCCAAAGTTTACCAATGCCTGACACTTTATTTATTTATTTACCACATTTTTATCCCATCCTTCTCAACCCCCGAAGGGGGCCTCAGGGTGGCTTACATTGAGCCCCATTTAGAGACTATTTCAACAATTACAATAAAATCACAACATATACATAACATAATAAAACATAATTAGAATCAGATAAAATCATCAATTAAAAACATAAACCAGCCTCGTCAGTCTTAACATCAATTCAGTTCATCCCTTTAAGGTGCTGCTTACATCTATTGATCAAACGTCTGGTCCCAAAGCCATGCCTTTACTTTCTTCCGGAAAGTTAGGAGAGAAAAGATCAATCTTATGTCAGTTGGGAGTGTGTTCCATAGGTGAGGAGCCACCGCCAAAAAGGCCCTGTCTCTCGTCCCCGCCAGGCGCATTTGAGCTGTTGACAGGAGCGAGAGCAGGGCCTCCCCGGATGATCTTAGCTTTTGAGGCGGGACGTAGGGGTGGATGCGTTTGGACAATCTGGGCCAGAATCGTTTGGAGCTTAATAGGTCAAAACCAGCACTTTGAATTGGGCTCGGAGATGGATCGGCAGCCAGTGGAGCTGGCATAACATAGGGGTGGTATGCTCCCTGTATGTCGCCCCAGTTAGTATTCTGGCTGCCGATCGTTGTACTAGTTGAAGTTTCCGAACCGTTTTCAAAGGCAGCTCCACGTAGAGCGTGTTGCAGTAATCTATTTGGGATGTAACAAGAGCGTGGACTACCGTGGCCAAGTCAGACTTCCCAAGGTACGGGAAGTCATTTTACTCACCTTTGACCAAACATCAGTGTAGATTTTGTTTCAGATTCATTATAGGATGATGGTGAGCAGCAAATGACGATTGTAGTTCTGCAGTTGCCACCTAATGAATCTTGTAAGATTCTAGTCATTTTACTATCACGATATGGAACATATGTCTGTAAATAAGAAAAAAGTATCCAAAGTTTAGTTTATAAAAACTATTTTTGTGGGAAAAAAACAAAAAAAAACCCTATTTTTGTGGATAGATTTAAACTTTAAACATTTTCAAAAGAGAAATACACTTACACTGTTTTCAGCTAAAGCAGAGATGACATTTCCAAGAGCTGACAAAGATTTATTGATATTCTTAGCTTCATCCAGTACAGCACCTTCTGCTCCTGTTTTACTAACCTGACAAAATAGCACAACACAGTGTAAAACAAATTAAAATGGAAATTCTAAGAAGGTTTGAATGAACCATGTTTTACTGAATGAACCTATGGCCTAAATTCAAAGATCCATAAACAGTGTGCAGTGGTCCTTCATAAACCCTTTCAATTGAAACGTATCTACCTCCATAACAAAAACTATTCTTGAAGATCAGGCTAAAATGTGTGGAATCCACTATCATTTGAATATGGATAGATCTAATTATAAAATCAAAGCTCCTGTGCTAAACCGCAGTAACAAGACTAAGAACTCAAAATGTTCCGCTCTTTTAAGAAAAATACTGAATTACATTAAATTATTCCTGTACCTAGAAAGAGCAATTTGCTATCAATATTCCTCCCTCACCTAGTCCCATTTATAAGTGAGTGTTGGAAACAATGGCATCTTACAGGTAGCAACTTTGTCTAGATTTGGATATCAACACAGGAACATCTAACTACTGCTGATCAAGTACAACTATGTGAAACTTTCTTTATCAAAAAGGAGCACCAATTTATGCAAGCATCTTTACTGTTTGAGACTAATTTAAACAATTACATTATCTGGTGAAGCAGCCTTAGAAAATGGCTTTCAAATTGAAACAGGGATATCATTCATAGCACTTTCATTCAGAATTTACTCAGCATCTCAGAGAATATATCATGTTCCAACATTAAAACTGTAGGCATTGTCTTCTGTTGGCAAACAACTGTGAGTGAGAATTTTTCAACTTCTAAATCAATCAATATCTTGTAATCTATATGTTACTAACTAAATTCACATAATTTCATGTTCTATTAGAGAAATATAAATTATAATACAGAGTTCCCTCGCTACTTCGCAGTTCACATTTAACGGACTCGCTGTTTCACGGATTTTACATTTCACTTTCTGTCCCTTTGATTGGATTTTGAAAAATTTGGCTTGTTGTGGAAACAAGAATTGGTAATAAAGCTTCAGTGGATGCACCTTTTCACAGGATGACTTTTTCAGGAGTGGAATTCCCTTCCCAGGAACTCTCTCATTTCCTGTTGTCTCAACCCGTTTTTAACTATGATTTGTTTGTAATGCCAGGAATTGTAAATTACCTGGCATTTCTTAAGTGATAATACCTCTGGCCTAACCACATGTGAAAGTGCTGTGTCACTGTAATCAGGGTGTGGAGACTGATGTAATAGGGGAGGTATAAAAGTTGTGTTCTCCCTATTGATGTTTGATGAGGAACTGATGATGGTTGTTGAAGAGATGCTATTGGAGTGGAGAGAAAAACTTTAGAGTTTGCATATATTGTTTACACTATATATATTTCTGCAACAAAGAAAAGCCTTCCTGCATATTTTTAGAAACAATTGTGTCTGTGTGTTCTTATTATTGCAGAAGTCCACTACATTTATATGTGGGTATCTGGTTCCATAACTGGAGTCATTAGAGTCCCTTCCGCACTATCAGTTGTTTTATTATTGCATAAAATCTTACACATTGGTTATGGGCCCAACAAAACAACTGATATACAATTCAGATATTTTTAATTTTGGGACTGCCTGTACATCCTCATTATTTTGGAAATTCTCAAAATGGTGCATTCTTGAATCAGAATATAGGATTTAAAGGCTCTTAAGGATCTCAGATTTAGTAAATTTACATAAAGTTATTCTGCATTATAATGTTACCTTAATTTTAACTACAAATGACAGAAAAACACACACTGCATGATTAAATTGAAAGATTGAATGAAGTAAGAATTCATTTTCACTTGATTTGATAGAATATGTATTCTCATACAATTATAAAATACAAGTACAAGCTTCTATATAGCAAATAGCAAAACTGTCAGAAATTTTCACTGGCTACTCTTGAGACCACATATGAAAAATATGCAAGATTTAGGGAGAATTAACTTATAATTATGTTAATGGAGGAAAAGGGACTACCAAATGAATATACCCGTAGTGGAGAAAGCAGTGGTGATGGCCAGTGGTAACTGAAAATGAAGATGCTTGGTTCAAATATTCATTTCAAAATATAAAAGTATTACCTTTTCACTCCCTGCCAAGTCTACAAGGTAGAGTTTTCCACTCAATTTCTGCTCTGTTTGGGTATTTTCTTGTTTTACATTAATGAGAAAGATGCTATGACTTCGAGAGCTATGTTCATTCATGTCTGGAATAGAATTTTTTTTAGAAATGTAAAAACATGCATTCTATTAGTTTGAGAACCTAATCATCAAAGCAAAAGAAACCATTTTGGTAAACCTACAAAAATCCTCTGTATATTTGCTTCAGAACTAGGCCAAGAGAACTGATATAAGTCTACCCTATAGTGACATACATCCTTCTTATAGCTATATTTATTTTTCTTAGTACCAGAATGGGGAGTCTGTACTTCATTTCAATAGCCATAAACAACACCAAGATTTCTTCTTGATAATTCAAATACCCCACCAACAGCAGAAAGGTTTCACACTTTTTCCAGAAAATGCAGAGAATTACATAACTGACAATGCATCTCCTGCTTTTTGCCAATTTGATGATGACAAATCCAACTTTTCTCCTCCTACCCCTATAGAGAAATTTGGCTGTCTGTATTTAAAACCTCACAATTTGAAAATGAGGAAAAAGGTCACACTAAACATTTATTTTATATTTTCCCAAAATAGGAAAAAAGATCCTCTTTACTTAGTTCTGTTGCCTACAGGTCTAATTGTTGTACTCTAGAGCAGAATCACCTCTGACTTTATACATCACACCAGCTGGGAAAATCAGCAAGCAGTTTATTTAATATTATAAGAACCCAAAAGCAATAAAAAGTAATCCACAGTAAAAAGTAATCCAATTGAATCCAAAGACATCCATGAAACTAGGCACTAGAATTCTTAAACAAAAGTACAAAGGCACTTGTATCCATGAACAGAACAAAGGAATATTCCATAGAATAACCATGAGTTAGGTAGACCTTGACACTGGGAACTTGACGTGAACCTGACAGTGCTTCAACTGAAGCAATATTGCTCTCTCGTCACTTATAAACCCTGCCCTAATTCCCAAACAGCTAGGAACGGATTCTTTCTTAATTTTGGTTTCACTTACAACTTCTGTTGGAGTCTAGCCAAGCGTCTGAATTGTTGTACGGAATGTCTTTGTTTACTGAAACATCCTTTCCTGTTCAAAGCCTCACTCCCCTCGTCAACTTCTACACCTGGGAGCTCCAAATCAACTTCATTCCTAGATAACTGATCAAGCTCTAGACCTTGGGAATCCTCTTGCAGCAACCCAGGCCTTTGTGACCTGTCTTTTAAACTCCATTCAGGCTCTTGCAGCAACTCAGGCCTCTCACCCCAGACCCTGGCCCAGAAACCAAATCAACATCCCCATTCCCTTCAGGAACATCAACATGGACATTATCCCCATTCCTATCATGAAAACCAACATGATCATCAGACACAATCACAGGCTGAACAGGCTGAAATACAATACTAATTACACATAGCTGTGTGTACAGAACAAAATGTAACACAGATACCCTTATGTTTAAATATATATTGCAAAATGTATCACTTACTTGTAACGGCTACATGTCTGTTTGATTTTCCTTCATCTATAGTATCCATAACTTCATCTGGACTACATACAAAACGTTCGGTACAACCCTTTGAAAATACAAACAACATGTGATTAACAGATAAACAAGATCTCCAAAGTGTTAAAATACCTGCCTAGTTCTTATACTCACCTTTACATAAGGTACTCTGTTTTTGTCCTCATGAACAGAAAGATTGGTCTTTGAGACTGAAAGAAAAAGAAGTATTAGAAAAACTAAATTTCCTTTCAACAGAAAAGAGAAATATACCCTGACTCAGTATTTGGGAATTCTGATTTTGGCTGTGATGAACCAGGTATCTTTGGAAAGCTCACATATAAGGTAAAATAATGATGGACATCAAATTTTGTTCTTCAATAGAAACTCTGAATATACACTTTGTCCTAAGATTAAGGTTTAGTTAGCTGTCCTCACAAACAGCTGTTGATAAACCTATACATCATAAACATGTCTATATCTGTTTTAAAGCTAGGAGTCATCACCATAATTTGTGGCAGTATCGTGCAATGTCATTTATACTGGATACCTTCAGATAGTTGGCATCCATGAGGATTGGTAGATGCCAGATAACTGTAGTTTCTGGTTGCTTGAGAGTTATTATAAAAATAGGCCTAACTAATGCCATATCTCATACTATACCATGCAATAAACTCTGTATTGACTTGGAATTAATATCAAAACACAATAATTAAAAACAAATTAAAACAGACAAACTTAACTTCATGTAACACAGTTTTGCTGTTTTACTGTATTATAAAAACAGGGTTTTTAAATTTTAAAGCATTATTTCTTCAATTTCTTTGCTTGAGGGTTCTGGTTACTTGAGTTCCAGTTAACGGAGAGTCTACTGTATACATTATTGCTGATAATGAACTTGTTAATGACAAGAGGGACCCATCTCTTTCACTATATCATGACATTTCTTAGGGGAAATGTTTTAGTCTCATGAATTTTAAATTCTGTAGTAAAAAGTAAAAAGAAATATATATATACTCTCTAAATATATACTCTTATAGTATATCCCAGGTGACATTTTCAGTGAACGTTCCATTAGAGCACCAACTTCTCTCTCACAGGTTGTCATATCAAATATAGATCAGCTGATAAATAATTGGAGACATTTTTTCTCAAGTGTGTACTAGTGCAATGTCATTACAATTTGTGAGATTCTGTCAGACAGTCAAACTTCATGTTATTTATATTTCATGTATTTCCAGCTCCAGGCAGCTACATGCACTGAACAAAAGCTAATAACTCTTGGAAATGTATTATTGATATCCCCACCAACAGACTACATAATTCTTTTTCTAATAATAGAATAATTTGTTCTGCCTTACAGATTTCTGATGACATATGCAAAGCTCTCTGAGTAGTCAAGAAATATGATTTGACTTGCAAAATACAGTATCACACACACATTACCAAACTCTCCAGTACCATACACACATTACCAAACGAATGAAGACATGATACATTTGTAAAATGTACCAAAAGTTTAACCAAATGTTTTATTGCACTTTAATCGCAAGCATTCTGCATTCACCATACAAGTACAAGGTTTTATTAGTAAAAGCCTGAGGCATCTGTCACAAGCCACAGGCTTTTAATTACCTTCTATTTTAGAAATCAAACTAAACTTCCTTCTTCTCATCATCTCTTTCATTCTTCGACTTCTGTCTCCTCTCACACTGTTACCATTCATGCATCTCACCGCTTCCTCCATCTTAAAGTACCACCCTCAAAATCATCCCACACCATCATGCATTGCTTAGTCTTCCCTTTGTTTCTGAACAATTTGGTTCCATTAGTTCCATATTAGCAACACAAGTGAGAATAATGTGCCCTTAAAGAAAAAAAAAGCATATACTCACCATCCAAAAGATCCCTTATTTTATCCAGATAAATTTCAAAATATGATACCTGAAAGAATATAAAAATCTTAGGGTCAGCACAATACTCTTTCTACAGATAAGCAATTATTATTGTGATGGAACATATCTGTAAATCCGATTTTATTATTGTCAACAACACTGAATATCTTTATATTATTGAAACACATTATGCAAATATATGGACAACATATGGCTCTTCACAGTTGTTGAACTTCAATTCCCACCTTCCCTTTCTGTTAGCTATGCTCATGAGAGCTGAGGAAGTCACATTTCAGCAGCATCCAGTGAGACAAAGGTTACTTAATGTAGGTCATTGTGAGACTTCAAAATGGAACCTCCAGTTATGTCCTATATTGATGAATATCTTGAAAGCGAATTGAAAAAAATTACCTTAATATGAAACTCCAGATTTTCATCCATAGAATAAATATAATTGAAAATATCTTGAACTATCCTCGGAATGATCCCCATTCCATCTGGATCATGCAGTTTCCCCTTAATATAGAACAAAGATGGGTTAATTCTTGTAAAGCCTGCTTATTCCAAATATTTGAAGTATTGCTAACGAGAAACATTTTAAAAATTAATTTTGCAAATAATTCATCGGTTAAACAAATGACTATGATGATGCTCAAACCTAATAGAACTCTCAGAGTCATTTTAACTTTGGAAGGTAGCTACATGTTAATTTTCTTAGGGAAATTTAAATGCAAACCAATCAATCATTCATATATTTAGTCAGAAATTTAGATTTTTCTAAAAAAAATTACCTGCACTCTGTTGAATTTATTCGATGCTTAGACCATAGGTCTTTCACATCAAGCCAAATAGATAAATACATGAACACCAGATTATTAAATATAATATAAAATACACTATAAAATCCTATATATCATTAAAATGCTACATATATCGATGGCAAGATACACCTTTAAAATACTACATATTGTATGGACTCACACCTGCATAATTAAAAACCAGGTAAAACCAAATAGATACAGCATTATTAAAACTACATAAACAGCCACTATTAGTTAAAAGCATCCCCAGCACATTCGACTGCAATATCAGATTAGTTTTGCCCTGATTTTCTGTGCTGCCAGGGCAAAAAGGGACACCTTGTGAGTAACCACAGGGTTAGTGTCAGCCAAAAGATAGAAAATCTTTTCTGACACAGTGTTGGTTTGAAGGAGATGAAGAACTGAGCCCAGGATTTTGGTTCTTGGCTCAGAGTACAGAGGACAGGAAAACAAATAGTGAGGCAAATCCTCAATTTCTGGGCCCCCACAAACACATAAACGAAAAGCCAGAGGGGTGCCCATGTATCTGCCATCAATCACTGCTGTGGGCATACTTTGAAAATGAAGGGCCGTGAAGGCTTGCCCAAGTTTTGGAAATGTGAGCCTAGTCAGGTAGATAGCCCTCTCATGGTTTGTACAGTCTAAACCAGTGGGAGAATATGGAGTTATTAATAGCCTGCCTATCATGGTGGACACAGTGATAAAAATATATTCATGGAGCTTCTCCCTTGAGTTCAAGATGGAGGGCTTATCAGACAGAATGGGGTGAAATTCAAGCAGCTTCTGGTATCTTGTATTCCAGACTTTGCATTTTGCTAGCTATTCAAAACATCCATTGGGGAGAACCCTAACTGAGGAGTCTTTTATACTTCTCCAATAATTAGAGTGAAATGAATTTTTGGATATCAGGTAGCAGGTTGGCAGAAAATGCCATATAATCAATACTACTAGCTCTCGTATTGGTGACATAAGTATAGGCACCTTATGTTATGTCATACTGGGTTCCATTGAAGCAGAGCAATTGATGCAAGGAGAGCACCTCTAAGAAACTCAGACCAGCCTTGTTTCTGATTGTGTCTTGAGAGACCCTGTCAGCAGATGTAACCTGGCCTGCTTGTCCTAAGTTAGTGCCTTCCACTTGTTTAACACCCATCTCAATTCTAGCATTAAAATCTCCACACAAGAGGAGCTTTGTGGAGGGGTATTGGCATTCCAAACAGGTGAGGGTTTCAGATAGTCTAATCCAGATATTATTAGGGTCTCCATTTTTTTATAATCTAGGTGGAAAATAGACATTTATACAGATTACATAACCAAAATACGTGCTCTTAATGAGGGCCTGTATATATTGTGGGATTGAACTATCCAAAGGTTGAATGTCCACGTGCAGATCGACTGAAATGATTATGGTAAGGCCCTTACTACCACGGCCTTTAGAGCTTGTTTTCACAGTTGGAACTGAATATGCTCTGAGACCATGGAGGGAAGGGAGATTAGTTTCAGTGGCCCATGTCTCTTGCAAACAAATAATTTTGAATTGTTGCAGATAAATTGCAAAATCTGCATCATAAAACATATTTGTCCATTCCATTATATTCCAAGATAGCAGGTGTAACTGTCACACTGGTGTTGATAGGTCTGAATCATTACCGATATCCAGAAGTTCAGACTGAGCAGATGCTTTTTGGTTGGGTGGCAATTTGTGCATTGTGGACATCTGATTTTCCCTTCTAGGCTTCAGGGGGTGTATTGGACATATAGTTAGGATGTCGTCCTCATTCATCACAAGTAACATGTCAACAGAGCCCCCAGCCAAATCCCACATAGCATGTGGTGGCTCAGCAGAACTAAGTCCATTAATGGTTCAGCCTGGTCCCTAATAGTAAACATCATGTTCTTGAGGTGGGCCAATCTACAAGCAATGTCTTGTTGTTCGTTGAAGGTTGGCCTATTTAGGTCCAAAGGCTGCTTCTCTGTTAGGGTACTAGGGGTTTTGGCTGGGCTGCGCTGCAGTATGTTCTTTAAAAAAGTTTGTTTGGGATTTATCAAGCGATTACTGCAGTGTGAAGGAATTATCAAATGAAGGAATTATCAAGAAAATTTAGATTTATATTCACAGCTTGAAAATGTTTTTTTAAAAGCAAAGCTTGATTTTGACATTTTATATAAGGAACACCACTGTACTGAATATAACAGGACTTTAGCATCCACAGGTCTTGGTAACAATGGGGAGCCCCAGTATCAAAATGCTGCTGATACCAAAGGCCCACTGTACTCTGTAAAACAGGAATACTCTCTCCTCCCTCACTTCTGTTTGCCTAACCCATCCCACACCAATTATTGTTCAACATTAGGGATGTTATATAATGGATATCAATAGCATAACCCAAAGCAGATTCAAAAAGTTGTAGTACATACAAAAGCAATCTGCATTTATGCACAAGACTTATTGGAATTAATATTACTGGGCTCATCAATCCCTGCCCAGATATGAAAACTCACTGTGTGTCCTTGGGCAATCACAGAGAAAGGAAAAAACAAAACCTTCTAAATAAATTTTGTCAATAAACTACTATAATAGGGTTGCCTTAAGTCAGAAACAACAAACATAACAGCAACACACACCTGGAAAATTTACCTCTGGATACAGAAGTATTTTTCAGATTTACAGAGGGAACTGAGGAATTACAGTAACAACATCTTACCTCCATAGTGTGAGTTTTCCCAGATGACGTTTGCCCATAAGCAAATATTGTACCATTGTATCCCTCAAGTACATCTAGGAAGAAAGAAAATGCACACTGATGACAAAATTCCACAGGGGACTCAGTTATAATGTGTAAAATATACATTTTATACATTATAACTCAGATACTTATAATGTATAAAATACCACAAACAGAGTTTTAAAAACACTCGGCATTATACTAAATTTCCTTTGACTAGAAACTGGCCACTTTGAATGCCTCTGCTGTTGCTGTAAGGAGGTCTTCCACTGTACACGTGGCAGGGCATAGAATGCACTGTAGTAAGTAGTCTGTGGTTTGCTCTTCACCATACTTGCATGTCATGGACTCCACTTTATAGCCCCATTTCTTAAGATTGGCTCTGCATCTCATGGTACCAGATTGCAGTATGTTCTGCACCTTCCAAGTCACCCAATATTCTGTGTGCCCAGGAGGGAGTTTCCCATCCAGTATCAGCCACTGATTTGAGGTTCCAGGTTTTAGCCTGCCACTTTTGGATTCTTGTTTGCTGAGGAGTTCCTGTAAGTATCACTGTAGATCATAGAAAGCTGTTTCTTGATTTAAGACATTGGCGAATATGCGAACATGGATGGGCCAGAGATATCAATGCCTTGGTCTTTTTATTACTGGCTGCTACTTCCCGATGGATATTAGGTGGTGCAATACTGGCTAAACAGTATAATTTCTCCAGCAGTGCAAGGCACAGACATCCTGTAATAATGCGGCATGTCTCATTAAGAGCCACATCCACTATTTTAACATGGTGAGGTGTATTTCATACAGCATATTCAGCAGCAGAGTAGCAAAACATAAAGGCAGATGTCTTCACTGCATCTGGTTGTGATCCCCAGGTTGGGCCAGTCAATTTTCGTATGGTATTATTTCTAGCACCCATTTTTTTTACATTAATGATACATTAATTGATATATTAATACTATTATATAAATACCCTTTATTCAAATCTATTTAAGATTTGCAATTGTATTTAGACCATGAATTTAGACTTCTGTCTTCCTGATTTTAATCAATTTCACAAATAAGGGTTAAACTATGTCAGATTAGCAGAGAATAAAAAGGAGAAGGGGAACTCCAATCTATTGCAAATCACGGATTCCAGCAGATACTTATCAATCTTCTGTCTACTTGTGGAAAAGGAGACCACACCCTCTTCCCATGAAAAGGTTCACAGGATTCTCAATATATTCTTCAAAAGTCATACACTGAAAACATTTTGAAGTAGTGTCAGATTTAAGAAGCAAACTCATTTTCTGTATGACCTGCACTATATTAATCACTTGCTCTCTGCTAGGTTTTGTAGCTCAAAATCACAGGTAAAAGATAAAAAGGATGGAGCATCATGTTCAAAAATTTGATTTGTCACTCATGCTTTCTGTATGTGATTATGCATGTGTACACATACAGTATATACGTGTCAAGTACTCACCTTTGACAATCTTTTTCGCACAGTCATTATATACTTGCTCCTGTGATGTATGTGAATGGAATACACGATCAAATGCATAAGGTTTAGACTGGAAAAGAAAAGACTACAATTAGGGCAAACAATTACATTCATAGACAATGTGGGGTTTTTAATTATTTTGTTGTTTCATAAGCCTTTAAAATAAACAATAGTGACAGGTGAGATATTGTAGTTTTTTTAAAAGTACCATAAATTATGGTAATATGCACAGCTAATGTAGGCAGGGTTTGTGAGGAATCTTCACAACCTCTGCGGATGTCTGCCATAGATGCAGTCGAAACATCAGGAGATAATGCTTCTATAACATGGCCATATAGTACAAAAAAACTTACAACAACCCAGTGATTCCGGCCATGAAAGCCTTTGACAATATGCAAGGTTTTTTAAAAAGGGATTACGTTCTGCATTTTGAAACTGTTAAAGGTGAGACATAGTTGAACAAACAGAATTATTGCAAAACAAAACAAGGAGTTCAAAAGTTAGCTATAAAGTCACTTTTGTATGATTTACTGACACATGGAGTAAACTAGCAAAGACTGAAGTCTTTCAGACTCAAAGACATGATGCTTATACACAAGTCTTGATAAAAATATTATATGTATACATATTTGGATATATGAGTTACACTACTAACGATTGTTAATTGCAGCAAATAGTATTAATATCAAAGAATTTCAGAAACGTCACTTCAGTAAACATTTTGTCAAACATTCAGCATTTCTAACATGAAATTTGCTTTGTCTAACCATCAGAATGGAAGTGTGTTAGATCAAAACATAGGCCTCATAAAAATCTTAATTTCTTGAAACAATGAATACATCTTAGAAACTAAACAATCAATTGTAAAGTACAGGTGAGAAGATGTTTTTAGAAAAGTATCTGCAAAGCCAAATTTTCATCTGTTCTTAAATACACACACAAGTTTAACCCCAAACCTATAGAAAATAGACTTCAAATCCCAGAAACATATCAACAGTGACTGTGTTTCTTCTTTTTCATATTTCTCATTGATCAAGTCCAGGCATGGGAAACTCCAATGTTTTGGACTTCAACTCCCACAATTCCCAATAGCCAGTAAGCTAGCTGGGATTTCTGGGAGTTAAAGTCCAAAACACCCAGAAGGACAAAGTTTGTCCATGTGTGATCCTAACCTAATGTTTCATACTTTCCTACAGACATTAATTTGCTATATATTTAGATTAGCAACAACCAGCAGTGTAACAGGTATAGCCACATCCAGCTTGCAAGCTCTGGAACCAAAGTAGATTGGTCGGTTGCCACCATTCCCAACTGTTGGAGAAGGTAACACCTGGAAATTACAAATTTATAATGAAACTTCCGTTTTAGTATTGACCACCAGACTAGATGTAAGGTAAGATTTCAAATCTGGTCTATATTGGTCTTCTACACGAACTACCATATATTATGTCAACTGTAGTGGCTTGACGTTCATACATATTGTTACCAGACTGCTAAGTGTAACGCAGGTCTTCTTAAATAACAAAAAGTGAGGGTTTCTTTCTACATCAAGTTCTCCAAATTTCAGAGATATTTGCCTCGTTCCATTACAATTTCTAAACAGAAGCTTGAAGTAGCTATACAAACAAGGCTTGCTACAAAAGCTAGACAAAATCTGTGAACTCCTAGTATCTTTGGACCCAACTTTAGGCATGTTAACACAAAGACTTTGTGCAGGAGTATCTAAATCATATTCCATGTGGATCTTATTATCAGGAATCAGGTGCACATAGCTGAATATAAGTACTATTATACTTGTCAACAAACGGCTTCTCACATGGTTATTACTTTTTTGTAGATGCTCGATTCTGATTGGTAATGGCTCCAGTAAAGGCTTTGTATAGTATTTTTTTAAAGAATTAGTTCATTCTTTGCCATGTTCAGATAGCATCTCCATCTACAGTTCAATACACGGCTTTTGAGGGTGGTTTTTTAGGTTGTTTTTAGAGAGAGAGAGAACCAGAAAGGAGGAAATAATATTTACATCTTCTCATCTTAATATAAGTGTATTTGAAAACAAATGCAGTAAAACCTTGTTCTCATATCATGCAAAACTGCCTAATTCTATTAGCACACTAAATTTCAAAATATATCAGAGATTTTCCAAAATCACACATTAGATTATCCTTATCCAAAAAAAATCTCACCTTACCTATTTTGTTTAGGAAGGAATCATAAAATTCACCTCACTGATAGTTAAAGGGTTAAATATGACTACAGTTTGTAATCAGAGAACAAAGTATTAATAAGATTGGAATATCCAACCAAGTTCTATCAAAATTATAACTATAAACTATAATATCTGAGCTTACAAAACTCATGTTATCTAATAAGTGTCACAAAGCTGGCATACCAACAGTGATCACTAATTCTGAAAACTACCCAGACTATGATCCAATAGGTTCTATAGTACAGCGCATTGTTATATCCTATACATTTGAGCTCGTAAAACCTACTTTGGATAATTTCAGTCATCTCTCAAGTGCAAACATTCTGTAGCTTGTTTTTAAGAACAAGCATAAACAATATTAGCAAAATGCATAAGCTTCAGAAACATATTTTGCTTGTACAACATTTTCTGATATATAAAAGCTATGATAAATAGTTTTGCAAGATGAGGTGCTCTTCATACTCTATATGGTTAAAAAAAACCCTCAGACATGCAATTAACTGGTAGACTTCTTGCAAGCATCCCACATTTCAAAGGTCTGCATGATTCTGATTCACTTGTTCAGTGAATACATGTAGGTGCAACAAAAATATTTCTCAGACTTTCCATCTGGCTCTGTTCCCATTCTTTCTTGGGGGTGCTTCTACTTTATTCGAATCTCCAGTAAATACAGACTACGCACAATTTGAAGGGCATATTTTGGCAGGTCAGAGTAGATGGAGCCAAGAACCACGTGACAGACAACTGCAACAAAATGCTGGAAACATGCCAGCCGATATTCCAAAAGAGAAGAAAAAACTTGCTGAGAAAGATGTAAAGTCTGAGAAAGGCACTTTTGAAATTCAAAGTGTCACAGACATCTTCCATGTGTTTTAGTACAGAGACACCTATCTTGCATTAATGTATCAAACCTTACTGTGGATCTTGATGCTTACATGTGCTCGAGTTTCTCATTTTCACATCCACTCATTAGACAATTCATTTTATTAAATTTCAACCGGGGGGGAACTAAGCTGGTTTCTAAACTTTCAAATGTATGCCCAATAAGAACCCTGAATTAGGATTTGGGAGATCCAAGTCCAATTCCCACTGAACCATGAAAATTGTTCAATCACCTTCTATCAGCTGACCCACCTAATGGAGTTGCTTTGGTGATAAAAAGGGAAAGATCTCCCTCCCTCTCTATGAATCTGAGAGTTTACTAGAATGTGGGAGCTAAATGGAAATAATAAAACCAGGTGCCTTCTGGACAACGATAGCTCCATTTCAATTATCTACATACTACTCTGGAGATTATCAGACTTATGTCATTAGGAGCTGCCACTGATAACTGTTCTAAAGCTACTTACTACTAAATACATTTTCCTGATTTGGGCTAGAAAAGCATCTCTGTACCCTTTTTCAAATGGAACATTGCCTTTTGCTTTGTTTGCAGACTCAACTGTGATGTAAAGATTTGACCCTTAAAAACACTTGTAACCTAAAACCAGGTTATTAGGCCTGCCTATCCCCCAATGAGAGAGTATTTTTTCCAATGTGATAAACCACGCCTTTGCCATTTGGATCTTTTCGGATGTTATATTTGAGAACCTCCTTAAGCCCCACCTAGCAATAATCACGCATGATGAAAGCTAGTTCATGATGTCTGGAGGAAGTGAAGATGAGGAAGATCAATCTAAATAACTAAAGTGTGATAACCATGAAAAAAGGCTTTCCAAAATTGGTGTCCCAAATATGCAATATACTTCATATGCCGATTCACCAGACCTCTTATACTCTGCCATATAATTCAGATTATCAAATCAGATAATCCACATTATCTATTTTGAACTGTATTATATGGGTCTACACTGCCATATAATCCAGTTCAAAGTAGATAATCTGGATTTTATATGGCAGTGTAGAAGGGGCCTAAGTAATCTTTACTATTTCAGGAATAATCTCTTGATTTTACAAACATTTTAATATTTAAAAGTTCCATTTACTAATTTTAGGTCATTAATTTTAATCTTTCATATTACTCCTATATATTTTACTGGATTGTTGTATATATTTTATTTAAGCATCATATTATATTTGAATAGTAGGATCTCTATTAGACGATATACATGCAATGTTCTCATATAACACCTTAAAATAAAGGTAATTTAACTATTTTCTCATTTATGAAGATTACACAAAAAGTAGAAAGTTCTTATTTAAACTGAGCTGGAAAAATCTATATATTAGTCCAGATTACTTCTGTAATCTCTGTGTTTATCATGGCTGTGAGCCTTCACGTTGTTTCCTACTTATGGTTTCCAGGCATAAGGAAAACGTAAGGGTTTTCTTGGCAAAGTTTGTTCAGAAGTAGTTTCTGAAGCCCCCACTCCATGGCTGAGTGGGAATTTAAACCCTATTCTCCAGAGTCTTAGTGTAATATTCAAACCACTAAACTTCCTTTAAAAAGCAGATACCTCATACAGAAACATGATGAGAACACTTCAGAATTATTCAAAAACAGCTCCAAATGGGACCTAGAATGGGACCTTTTCCTAGAAGGGATGGGAATTTCAGGGAGAGGATGGGGCTTCAGCAAACCACACTGAGGAAACCCCATTGCCCAATTTCAGCATGTGGGCTCAAACATTATTTACTTATTTTGCTCTAGATTATCACCGGAAGCTATAATAAAGGTAAAAAAATGTTATGTTCTGTATTTCACTTGAAAATTTAAACAGCAATTTGCAAAGTGGGATGAAACTAACATAAAAATAGATATAACTAACACCCCTGCATGAACATAACACAAACATATGAAACAAGAGAGGGATGTAGACTATTTAAACTAAAGGGTAAAGAGACAGAAAGCATATATAGCGATTTGTGGTGGGTCTGCACAATAATGTCAATTTTGACAGTGTTCAATAGATTTTAGATAAAAAGAGAAGCCTAACTGGAGTTATTTTGCCTTGCAGCAATAGCTTACTGGCTAACACCCAAGTGTCCCTTTTCCTATCTCAATTCCTAGATGAAGGAATTTAAATACTCTTCATTTTATTGCTCACTAACAACAAGATGTTTTTCAACTCCTGTGCATCATCTGAAGGCTATATCACAGATCCCATGCCAATAAGTATGACCTACATGGAATTACTCTTTCTCTCCCAAAACTTTGGGAGGACACAATGTATTATTTAATCCCTTGGAATCTTGCCATATGCTTTATAGCTTTTATATTGTTCTGCTTCACAATAGCTACTGAAAATAAAAATATAACTTATGTTTTACATATAATAACAGAAAAGAGAGATACTAGATTTCTTTCACCCATAGCTGAGCTGAGATATAGATCAAAACTAAAGCCTAACACGATCAACAAGTCTTTCCCATTAATAATCACTTGTGATACAGGGCCAAACCATTTTTGTCATTCTTCTATTCTGCCCTATTCTTTCACACAGCTCATCTAAGTAAGAAATTAGGATTGTAGATGGTTTCATATGCCTACTTCTTCCTAAAGTTGAATTAAGTTTATAGGTTTATAGATGAAGCGTCCAATGGCAGGCACACTATTCTGTAAAATGAAGCAGGTAGGCTTGCAGTGGCTTTTTACAGATAAACCTTTTCACTATGAGCCAAAATTCAGGCTCTATCTGCCATCTTAGATGACGTTTTATATTGTACATGCAAACCTTCAGTTCAGAAAACTGTTTTACCAAATTAATTATCTGCAAGATTTCAAACGTTGTTATTTTTAGGTATCAGGTGTTAGATCCAAAGAAACAGACTGAAGCCCTACAAGAAGGGTTTTTGAAATCCATTTTTAAAAAAAACTCCAGACTTAGTCCTCTTCCACATTGTCCTTATATCTCAGGATCTGATCCCAGGTTATCTGCTTTGAACTGGATTATGAGTCTCCACTGATATCTGGGACAAGCAGATAATCTGGTATCAGATCCTGGGATATAAGTGTGGAATGAGCCTGAGGATGGTGTTATAAGCTTGAAAGAAAGCACTATTGAAAATATTTACTTGGGGGGGGGAGCAAACATTTACCCTTACAGTTAACTCTACAAACTAGCACTATTAGTACTACCAATGTAATTCCTTTTCCCAACGCTTTATTATCTATCCTAAATAGTTTTTGCAAGTGGTGGGTTGCTTCCAAAGAATTTAGCATCAACATTTCATTAAGTCATCACAGCAGAATGCTTGTCTTCTAAAAAAATACCAATAAAGATTACTTTTGAAGTATTCTTACTGTCAGTTTAATCAGCACTCTGAATTTAGAAATTTACTAAAAGGATACTTGACTTTTGATTATTCTCCTACTAATTTGCATAGCGTTAAATTTTTATCATCTTTACAGTGCACAACTAACAAAATTATTATTTGCTTAAATTGTATTTGTCACGTTTCAACTGATACTAGGCTATCAGTCACGTGGCTAAATCCAGACACTCAGAGTAGACCCATGGAAATGAATAGAACAAGTCAATCACACTAGAGCTCACCCCAATTGATTTTAACTGATATAGTTTTGAATCTGGATCCAAGCCAATGCAGTTTCTACTTAATATCTGCAGTATGCTTTCAAGCCAACAGTCAAATACTGCTTTATAGTCTGACCACCACCTCAGTGTACAGAAGCTCTTAAAGGTTTACAGTTGGATGTTTTTCAGCTGCTTAATTGCTGAAGACACAATATCTACCTTAGCATAACAATATCAGCTGCTACCCACTTTCCTGCAGTGGAAGATAGACTATGAAACTGTCAAGACAATTCTTTCAGCATGTTGAATGATCAATGTCAGTGTCAGTATTTTCTGCCCTTAATTTCTTTTCAGGCATCGATATCTACAATCCCACCCCCAACCACGTGTACAGCATACATACTGAAAAGGTTGCATGCATCTTGCAAAATAGGCTACTGTATTTGAGAGCTTGCTGTTTTATAAAGAACTCTGTTGTTTTTTGCTTGTAACATACAGCTTAGTGCCCCCTTCCCAAATACAGTGTTTTAGGCTTGCAATACTGGAAAATACAGCAACAAAAGCACTTGTTTTGTTTTACAGACTTGTGAGTAAATGCCCAAACTAAATACCCACTTAGCAGCTAGGTTTAAGACATCACTGAGTATCATGCCCCTCAGGATGGTATCTACATACATATCCTACATCACTAAGAGAACATGAGATGACATCCAGTTGCTTTCAGTTTATTCAACTGCCACAGAATAAGTTAATTATTTGAGAGAGTTGCATACAGATTGAGCATCTCTTAGATGACACACAAAATACTTAATAGTTCAAAATGGTCCACATGGGTGGCTGAGATAGTGACATCTTTGCATTCCGATGGTTGATTGTACACAAATTATTAAACAATACTGCACAGGTTACCTTCAGGCTATAAATTAATTTTGTGTTCAGATGTGGCTGGCTTTAGGGAGAGCACAGTTCCCCTTTCCAGCCACAATTTGAATTAGAGGTTTATAAGCCCCTATATGGCTTGGATCCAGTTTACCTGGATCCCACTGCCCTCTCAAGATCATTTGGTGGGAATAAGAAAGCTTTTTCAGTAGCTGCTTCCAGACTCTGGAACACCCTGCCTTGAGAGACCAAGATGGCCCAAGCACTGGCAGCTGAAAATGTACCTCGGCCACCAGACATTTAGGGAATAATGAAAGGCAAGATACCGGGGATGATGTGAGTGGGATTTGGGTAAGAGGCTGTGTAGTTTTAAATGTATTTTAATATTTTTATTGACATGAAATATTTAATTGTTTTTATTCATATTCTAAAATATTTGCTGTTTAAAAAATTGTTGTGTGTCTTGTTTGCTTTTCATCAACTTCGATCCCTACATTGTGAGAAAATTAGGATAATTTTTTATTTGCTTCATTTATACTCCATCTTTCTCACCCCCATATGGGGACTCAAGCCAGCTTACAACTCCAGCAAGATTCAATGCCATTTAAAACATAATCATAAAACATATCCTGTCAACTAAAACAATTAAAACAGTCGATCAAATAAACACATAGAATAACAGATTAAAAACCGATTTAAACATATAAATAAATAAATAGATGTGAGTACCACTTCAAGAGACCTTATTATACATCCTACAGCCTCATATTTTGCAGTCAGGAAGGGAAGAGTAGTGTTAATAAGAGTAGTGTTGATAAGCAACCCTTACCTGAAATCCAAAATAATTCAAAATCCAAAATTGTCTACATGGGTGACTGAGATTGTGTGGTCATTTGGTTTTGCAATGGTTCAATGTATGCAAACTTATTTCATGCACAGCATTATTTGTGTATAAGATGTATTATTATATTTATTTATACCCACTTTATCTCCCCCAAAGGCAGACACATAGGTAGCTATGTATGAAATAGAATCATGGAATTGAAAGCGATCACAAGAGCCATCCAGTCCAACCCCTTTTTGCCCATGCAGGAATATAAAATAAAAGCAACCTAAAGATGGCATTCAGCTTCTGCTTTAAAATCTCCAGAGAAGAAGACCACACTCCGAGCTAGAATATCTGCTGCAGGACCACTCTTACTGTCAGGAAGTTTTTCTTAATGTTTAGTTGGAATCTCTTTTTCTGCAGTTTGAATGTACTGCTCCATGCCCTAGTCGCTAGAGCAACTGAGAACAAGCTTGCCTCCTCCTCACTGTGACATCCTTTCAAATATTTAAACATGGCTTTCATGCCCCCGTCTTCTTTTCTTTAAGCTAATCTTCCTAAACTACTCCTTATAGGGCTTAGTTTCCAAACTAAACCCTATGGGGATCAATTTGGACACCCTTCTCTGAACATATTCCAGCTGGTCAACATCCCTTTGAATTGGGGTACCCAGAACTGGACACAGTATTCCATGTGAAGTCTAACCAAGGCAAAATTGAATGAGAATATGACTTCCCATGAAGCCTAGAATCACA
Organism: Anolis apletophallus; assembly: GCA_030556195.1. Taxonomy (NCBI): domain Eukaryota; kingdom Metazoa; phylum Chordata; class Lepidosauria; order Squamata; family Anolidae; genus Anolis; species Anolis apletophallus. The sequence continues at coordinate 26,456,303 of JARBWK010000008.1, read as the reverse complement.
CTGTTGACTCATGTTCAGCTTGTAGTCTACTAAGGCTCCTAGATCCCTTTCACATGGAATGTTTTAAAGTCAGGTGTCACCCATCCTATATTTGTCCATTACATTTTTATTGCCAATGTGAAATATTGTACATTTCTCCCCAATAAAATTCCTTTTGTTAGTTTGGCCCAGCTCTTTATAATCTGTTTGAGTAATTTTGGATCTGTATATTAGTTATCCTTCCCAATTTGATGTCATCTGCAAATATAATGAGTGTTTCTTCTATTCAGCCACCAAAGTCATTGATAAAGATGTTGAACAGCACTGGGCCCATGGCAGACCTGGTCACCTGTCTCTGGGATGCAGAGAAGCCATTGGGCATAAGCACTCTTTGGGTTCAGCCAGTCACCCAATCCCCAATCCATCTAACAATAACATTGTCTAGCCCAGACATGGGTAAACCTACTGGCTATTAGGAATTGTGGGAGTTAAAGTTCAAAACACCTGCAGGGCCGAGGTTCGCCCATGCCTGGTCTAGCTAAGATTTTAGTAGCTTCTTTATGAGAACTTTATGGTGGACCTTATCAAAGGTCTTTCTGAAATTGAGATGTGCTATGTCTAAAGCATTCCCTTCATCTACCAAGCTTGTACGAGAGAGAAAGAGATATTATTTGTCTGGCATGACCTGTTCTTGAGAAAACCTTGTTGACATTTTGTAATTGTATGTTTAATATTTTGCTCCAGAATCTTTCCTGATATTGATGTCAGACTGATTGAGTGGTCATTATTGGGTCCTCCCCCCAACCTTTAGAGATGGGGCCGACATTTTGCTTCTTCCAGTCTGCTAGAGCATTCCCTCAAAGTAGATTGCCGGTTATCCCCCTCAATTTCCTGTCATGAGCAAACCAGATAAGCACACCTTCTAATCCACCCCAAAGGCCCATATTCTGGTCCCAAGCATTTCGGGAAACATGGGACACTCAAGGAGTTGAAGTCCAAAACACCTGGAGGTCCAAAGTTTGATCATGCCTGATCTACACAGTCACACAATGCAGTGTAGGCAGTATCTACACTGCTATACAATACAATGGATTTGATACGATATCTTAGCTGGCTTTTAATTATTCAAATGTTAATTATTTAACTATTATTTAAATTCCTTGTTTTAACTTGTGTAATGTATTAATTTTAATAATTTATGGCCCAGCCATAATGTTTTTAAACTGTATTGTTGTTGTTTATTGCTTATTGTAAGTTATACTGATTGTATTGTTTTATTTGCTGTTGGGTTATTTTACTATGTGTTGTGGACTTGGCCTCGTGTAAGCCTTCTGGGAGATGGGGCGGGGTATAAATAAAGTTTAATAATAATAATAGTACTGTTGTTGTTTATTGCCTATTGTAAGTTATAGTGATTGCATTGTTTTATTCACTGTTGGGTTATTTTACTATGTGTTGTGGGCTTGGCCTCGTGTAAGCCTTCTGGAAGATGAGGCGGGGTATAACTAAAGTTTAATAATAATAATAATAATACTTGTATTGTTGTTGTTTATTGCTTATTGTAAGTTATAGTGATTGTATTGTTTTATTCGCTGTTGGGTTATTTTACTATGTGTTGTGGGCTTGGCCTTGTGTAAGCCTTCTGGGAGATGGGGCGGGGTATAAAGTTTAATAATAATTGTATTGTTGTTGTTTATTGCTTATTGTAAGTTATAGTGGTTGTATTGTTTTATTCTGGGAGATGGGGCGGGGTATAAATAAAGTTTTAATAATAATAATAATTGTATTGTTGCTTATTGGTTATTGAAAGTTATAGTGATTGTATTGTTTTATTGCTGTTGGGTTATTTTACTATGTGTTGTGGGCTTGGCCTCATGTAAGCCTTCTGGGAGATGGGGTGGGGTATAAAGTTTAATAATAATTGTATTGTTGTTGTTTATTGCTTATTGTAAGTTATAGTGGTTGTATTGTTTTATTCGCTGTTGGGTAATTTTACTATGTATTGTGGGCTTGGCCTCATGTAAGCCTTCTGGGAGATGGGGCGGGGTATAAATAAAGTTCAATAATAATACAATTGTTGTTGTTGATATTTTTGTACTTCTGTTTTGTACAGACACCGAATGTCTGCCTTTATTATGTTGGGAGCTGTCCTGAGTCCCCTTGGGGAGATAGGGTGGGCTACACATACAGTTGTTGTGGTTATTTTCAGGATGCAGACTGAACTAGATTGTATGGCAGTGGAGACTCATACAAGGCATTTAACCTGCATTCTGGAATTGCATTATAGGGCGGTGTGGATCACAGCGTATACAATACATTATACTATTAGCACAGAACAACACCAGTACCATGTATCACTCCACTGTACTCCACTACCATTCTGCAACATATATTGATAATATTATAATGTAATGCAATATAACACTAATAATAATACAATATAAGAATTATATACTTCATATTACATGTAATATTACAGTATACTGGTGTAGTACAATATGGGAATCCTTTCCATTGGCGCCCCCTTGGGTCTGACAAAGAGCGTCAACGGGTAGGATGGCCTCTCTAGCCTTTTGGCAACCATCCTAAGAGAAGGAAAACTCTGATTTCAAACCCAGGCAGATGGTGCTCATCTAACCCTGTAAGGTCAACCATCTAAGACAGGCCTAGGCAAACTTTGGCCCTCCAGGTGTTTTGGACTCCAACTCCTATAATTCCAACTCCAACTCCCACAATACCGGCTGTTAGGAATTGTGGGAGTTGGTGTCCAAAACACCTGGAGGGCCAAAGTTTGCCTAGGCCTGATCTAAGAGAAGGTAACTCAAATCAAACCTACGACCTGAGGACCTCGCTGCCACCATCCTAAGCTTGCTAGGTTCTGGCAGACGAACCTTTGGTTTAAAGGGTGAGGCCAGTTCTGTGCATGCTGCGCTCCACCAGAAAAAAAATCCATTGCACAGGCTCGAAGGACACATCCAACCTCCGAAAAAGCATCAACGCGCTTGTAGGAAGCGTGGGATGAGTCCTTCCTAAGTATCTATGTTCGCGAAGTAATGCCAGAGAGATAGAGAGAGAGGGATCACAGCATGGCTTGTGACTGGGGGCCCTTTCCACACCCCCACATTATCCGCTTTGAAGCTGGATATATATGGCAGTGTGGACTCAGGACCCTTCCACACAACCCTATAACCCAGAATATCAAGGCAGAATAACCCACAGTATCTGCTTTGAAATGGGTTATCTGAGTCCACACTGGCATATATCCCGGTTCAAAGCAGGAACTGTGGGATTTCCTGCCTTGATATTCTGGGTTATAGGGTTGTGTGGAAGGGTCCCGAGTCCACACTGCCATATATCCCGGTTCAAAGCAGGAACTGTGGGCTTTTCTGCCTTGATATTCTGGGTTATAGGGTTGTGTGGAAGGGTCCCGAGTCCACACTGCCATATATCCCGGTTCAAAGCAGAAACTGTGGGCTTTTCTGCCTTGATATTCTGGGTTATAGGGTTGTGTGGAAGGGTCCCGAGTCCACACTGCCATATATCCCGGTTCAAAGCAGAAACTGTGGGCTTTTCTGCCTTGATATTCTGGGTTATAGGGTTGTGTGGAAGGGTCCCGAGTCCACACTGGCATATATCCCGGTTCAAAGCAGGAACTGTGGGCTTTTCTGCCTTGATATTCTGGGTTATAGGGTTGTGTGGAAGGGTCCCGAGTCCACACTGGCATATATCCCGGTTCAAAGCAGCCTTGAACTGTGGGCTTCCACACTGCCTTGATATTCTGGGTTATAGGGTGTGGAAGGGTGAGGGTCCACACTGTCATATATCCCGGTTCAAAGCAGAAACTGTGGGCTTTTCTGCCTTGATATTCTGGGTTATAGGGTGTGGAAGGGTCCACACTGCATATATCCCGGTTCAAAGCAGGAACTGTGGGCTTTTCTGCCTTGATATTCCCTGTCATATATCCCAGTTCAAAGCAGGAACTGTGGGCTTTTCTGCCTTGATATTCTGGGTTATAGGGTTGTGTGGAAGGGTCCCGAGTCCACACTGGAATATATCCCGGTTCAAAGCAGGAACTATGGGATTTCCTGCCTTGATATTCTGGGTTATAGGGTTGTGTGGAAGGGCCCCGAGTCCACACTGCCATATATCCCGGTTCAAAGCAGAAACTGTGGGCTTTTCTGCCTTGATATTCTGGGTTATAGGGCTGTGTGGAAGGGCCCTAGCGCCCCTTAATCCAGGCCTGGGCAAAGTTGGCCCCACCAGGTGTTTTGGACTCCAACTCCCAGCATTCCTAGCAGCCTCAGGCCCCTTCCTTTTTCCCCTTCAGCCGTAAGAGGTTGAGGGGGAAAAGGAAGGGGCCTGAGGCTGCTAGGAATGCTGGGAGTTGGAGTCCAAAACACCTGGTGAGGCCAACTTTGCCCAGGCCTGCTTTAATCCCTCCCTTCAGTTCCACAGAAGGCCGCCTCAAGGCCTTCGCTCCCTGCCTCCCTCCCTCCATCCCCTGCTCTCGGCCCATTGAAGGCCTCACAGCCGCCGCCCAGGCTTCCCTTTCCCAGAGGCCTCTGCCGGCCTCGGCGCTCCCCTCGGCGCCTCAGCTCACCGCAATGACGACGGTGTCCTCGGCCTGGAACTTGGCGATGTACTTGTCGCCTCGGGTCACTTCGGAGTCATTGAGGGGCCTGAAGCGACACATCACTTTGATGTTGCACTCCGCCGGGTCCGCCATCTTAGGCCTCAGCCGCCGCCTCCTCTTCTCTCCTCAGCCTTCAAGCCAGGCCCAGCGCCCGCCTCTTCCCAGCGCAAGGCAATCCTTCCCCGGACTCAGGAGCCGGACCCCCGTCCGAAGAATAGCTGAGGGCGCCCGCTCCGCCCAGGCCTCCTCTTCCTCCTCCTCCTGCACTCACTTCCTTTCCAATATGGCCGCCATGGCGGCACCTGCAGCCGGCGAATCCGAGCCCCTCCCCTTCTGCGCGCGCGCGGGGGAGGGCGTGGCTAGCGGCCGGGCAGGGAATGGGGTGACGTCACCGTCTGCGGCAAGCGGGACTGCGCAGGCGCAATGGCGAACGCACTTCGGCGACATGCCCTTCTTCCTTCAACAAGGAAGTCCTGTCAGCAAGACCAGGGGGAGAGATGTAACGCGCAGGCGCAAAAGGAGCAAACTCGACAGCTTGAGCCGAGGACTGTGTTGCGCATGCGCGGACTATTGAGCGGGAAGTCTGGCAAGGACTCTAGACTAGAGCAGGCCTGGGTAAACTTGGACCTTTCAGGTGTTTTGGACTTCAACTCCCACAATTCCTCACAGCCTCAGGTCCCCCTTCCAAAGGAAGGGACCTGAGGCTGTGAGGAATTGTGGGAGTTGAAGTCCAAAACACCTGAAAGGCCCAAGTTTACCCAGGCGTGCTCTAGTCTCTAGACCTTTCAGGTGTTTTAGACTCTAGTCTCTAGACCTTTCAGGTGTTTTGGACTTCAACTCCACATTCCTCACAGCTCAGACCCCTTCCAAAGGAAGGACCTGAGGCTGTGAGGAATTGTGGAGTTGAAGTCCAAAAAACACCTGAAAGGCCCAAGTTTACCCAGGCCTGCTCTAGTCTCTAGACCTTTCAGGTGTTTTAGACTCTAGTCTCTAGAACTTTCAGGTGTTTTGGACTTCAACTCCCACAATTCCTCACAGCCTCAGACCCCCTTCCAAAGGAAGGGACCTGAGGCTGTGAGGAATTGTGGGAGTTGAAGTCCAAAACACCTGAAAGGCCCAAGTTTGCCCAGGCCTGCTCTTGAGAGTCCTGGACTTTGAAAATCTTTTGAAGTTAGTGTGGTGGCTAGAAATAATAATAATAATAATAGGATACACTGCTGGCATCATAAACTAAATATAAATAAATAAAATAAATATGTCAAGGAAAGCCAAGAACCTGCTTTAATTGAAGTCAGTAATCGGAAACTTCCCAAAGCACAGCAGACAAAGTGTAGCAGTATCTGCTACAAAAGAATCAGTACAAGAAAACTGCACTCCAAACCAGAGCTGACAGCTGGCACCACAAAGCATTGCATAGGCGGTTCCTTGACAAAATTGAAGGGAAAGTTGACAAGGAGAAGATCTGGTTGTGGCTCACGAATGGAACCCTGAAGAAGGCGACAGAAGGCCTGATTCGGATGCTTGTAACTCGGGGACTGGCTGTATATCAGTGTTTCTCAACCTGGGGGTCGGAACCCCTGGAGGGGTCACGAGGGGGCATCAGAGGGGTTGCCAAAGATCATCACAAAACACAGCATTTTCTGTTGATCATGGGGTGGGTGGGTGTGGGGGAGTTTGGCCCAATTCTATCTTTGGTGGTGTTCAAAAGGCTCTTTGATTGTAGGTGAACTATAAATCCCAACAACTACAACTCCCAAATGTCAAGTTTATTTTCCCCAAACTCCATCAGTGTTCACATTTGGGCACATTGATATTCATGCCAAGTTTAGTCCAGATCCATCATTGTTTTGAGTTGACAGTGCTCTTGGGATGTAGGTGAACTACAACTCCAAAACTTAAGGTCAATGCCCACCAAACCCTTCCAGTATTTTCTGTTGGTCATGGGAATTCTGTGTCCCAAGTTTGGTTCAATTCCTCCATTGGTGGGGTTCAGAATGCTCTTTGATTGTGGATGAACTACAAAAACCCAGCAACTACAACTCCCAAATGACAATTTCTCTCTCCAGTCCCACCAGTATTCAAATTTGGGCATATTGGGTATATGTGCCAAATTTGGTCCAGTAAATTAAAATACATCCTGCATCTCAGATATTTACATTATGCTTCATAACAATAGCAAAATCACAGTTGTGAAGTAGCATTGAAATAATTATGATTGGGGGTCACTACAACATGAGGAACTGTATTAAGGGGTCACAGCATTAGGAAGGTTGAGAACCACTGCTGTATATGATAGTTGACTTACATAGGATTTCACTGTACAAACGTTATACTATGCAGGGCAAGCCTATGTTATATTAAGGTGTATATGGGTTAACCCACACAGTCTTGATCCATTTTACTGAAACCTCCTAGCAGGGCCTCTTCGGTGGTGGCTCCTCGGCTTTGGAACGCTCTTCCTAGGGACATCAGATCAGTCCCCTCCCTGCGATCATTTTGCAAGAAGGTCAAGACCTGGCTGTTTGACCGGGCATTTGCAGATGTAGTATGATTATTAAATTGAGACCTAAGGAACGAAAACGACGCAATTGGAAATCGACTTAATAATGAGTAGCTGATATTGTGTTTTAACTTTAATTGCTAATTTGTATATGATATGATTGTGTTAGTAACTGTTGATGTATTTATCTTGGGCAGTCCTTGCCATGTGTACTCGCCTTCGAGCTGAGAGGGGCTTTGCAGCAGCTGCAGAGTTGTTTGGGCTGGAAGTCAGCCTGAAGAAAATGGAAGTCCTCTACCAGCCCGCACCACCGGAAGAACACCATCATCCCCTCGTCAGCATAGGCAAGTCTGTGCTTAAGTCCGTTCAGCAGTTCACCTACCTGGGAAGCATCATCTTTTCAGATGCCAAGATTGACAAAGAGATAGATCACAGATTAGCAAAGGCATATAGTGCATTTGGAAGGTTTCACAAAAGAGTCTGGAGCAACAAGCACCTGAGGCAAAGCACCAAAATCAGTGTTACAGAGCTATCGTACTGTCTATTCTCCTCTATGGGTCTGAAACATGGGTCACCTATCGCCAACACCTACGACTCCTCAAACGCTTTCATCAGCGCTGTCTTCGCACAATCCTAAATATACTGTACACTGGACCAACTATGTGACTAATGTTGCTGTCCTTGAGCAAGCAGGGATCACCAGCATTGAGGCCCTGCTATTGAGAACACAGCTGTGCTGGGCAGGGCACGTCTCTAGGATGGAGGACCACCGCCTCCCTGAGATACTACTCTATGGTGAACTCGCCACGGGTCAGTGCAAGAGAGGAGCCCACAAAAAGAGATATAAGAACTCCCTGAAACAGCATCTCAGGCTCGGCCAGATTGATCACCAACAATGGTCCACCCTGGCCTCACATCGGGAGACATGGAGAAGCACTATCTACAATGCTGCAGCCTCTTTCGAGAAGACACACCGAACGGGTCTTGAAGTGAAACGACAACGCAGAATGAACCGAAACTTGGAAACAACATTACCCAAGGAGACTTTCTGCTGTGCTTTCTGCAACCAAACTTGCCTATCTCAGATTGGCCTTTTTAGTCATCAACGCGCTTGTAAAAAGCGTGGGATGAGTCCTTCCTAAGAATCTTCATTTGCGAAGTAATGCTGAGAGAATAATAATAATAATAATAATAATATTTATTTGTACCCCGCACCCATCTCCTCAGTGGGGACTCGGGGCGACTCACATGAGGCCAAGCCCAAACAGCAAATTACAATAAAATAAAATCAAAACATCAGCAATAAACAATAAAAAATACATATAAATAAAAACAATATCTAAAATCACAAAGACAGGGCGGGCCACAGGCACACATATAAGGTGTTAAAGCTCAGGGTGAGATAATATACAAAGGGACATGGGCTTAATGCACTAAGGAAGGTTTTGGTCTTTGACATGAAGATCTTGTTTTAACATGTTCTTCTGTCTTATTCAGCTGAAGCCTTAAAGCAGTGTTCTCTCTTCATCTGAGAGAAGGAGCTCTACTTCACAGCCGCAGAACTGCCATAGGCAATCATTATTCACCAGGCAGTGGGTGTGATCATACCTCTTTAAAAGGCCATTGTACTTTGACGGAGTATGAGCAAAGATTCTCAGAAGATGTGTTCATTCCTTCCATTTTAATGAAATACGAGGGCGGGTCAATAAGTCCATGCCTTTTTGAATTTCCCGCCTCTTAATTGAAAGGGCAACACTGTCAGTTGACTCCTGTCAAAATTTGAACAAGCTGCGTCATTTAGTTTGTGTTCGACAGCCATTGATAGCAGACTACCACGTGATTTGTGGGGAGAAAATGGTTCTAAAAAGTGAATTTTGTGATCAATATTTGCTGCTCATTTAGCATTATTTTTGAGGGAAAAAACCATCACTCAAACCAAGGCTAAACTTGATAAATACTATGGGGACTCTGCACCATCAATTTCAATGGTAAAAAAGTGGTTTACTTAATTTCATTGTGGCCGTACAAGCATGGAAGATGCCGAAGGTTCTGGACGCCCAGTTGAGGTCTCTACACCTGAAACAATTGAAAAAATTCACGATATGGTGTTGGCCGATTGAAAGTGTGAGAGATTGTGGAAGCCATAGGCATCTCACATGGCTCAGTGGTTTCAATTCTAAATAATCACTTGGGTATGATAAAGCTTTCTGCAAGATGGGTGCCGCGTTTGCTCACAATCGACCAGAAATGCAATCGTGTGACAATTTTGCAGGAGTGTTTGGCGTTGTTCAACCGCAATATGGACGTGTTTTTGCGCCGTTTCATAACCGTGGATGAAACATGGATCCACCACAACACACCAGAGACCTAACAGCAGTCAAAACAGTGGGTTTTTCAAGTCGCTCCTAACACAAAACTATTTAGTACTCTACAAAATTGACATGTCAATTGAAGAGTCTGTGATCTATAGTGATGAAAGGGGAGGGGGGGTCAGCTGATGATGGGGGAGGGGAGGGGACTTGGAAGAGGCCTGTTATCCAGAACTCCAAAAACAAAAGCAAAGTCCAAGAGAAGTTGCTAGTTGTCAGTCTTGGGTGCATACTGTGATTTCCATGGGAGTGGCACATCATGCATAGTTGTAACGAAGGGATGGAAATCAGACCACCTGTGGACTGCACTGTTGTTATGCCCTTCATGTAATTTCTGACTTCTGACGATCCTATTGCACATTTATTACAGGGTTTTCTGAGAGAGTATGACACGCCAAGGTCACCTTGTGGGGTTTCAGGTTAATTGAGCAAGTGAATTGATCCTGGGTCTCCAAGGTTTTAGTCCAATGCTCAAACCACAACTCCACACTGGCTCTCCATGAGCTGCATAGTGTGATCCAAATCCATACCAGGTCCCGGTCCCCCATCCCCCCCCCCCCCGGCACAATAAGCCTCCTGTGGGTGTGATTGTCTATTTTAATGTTTATAATTAGTTTTTCAAGAAGCAACACAGCACCTCTTAAACTTCTGGCTTTGAATAAGGGGGCAGTTGTCACCAACACTATGCCATCACAGGAGAGTTTGCAATCCTGGGATCAGTCAACTGAGGGCCAAATCAAATGTAAAACCTTATAGATCTGTAAACTAAATACATTTAAGGAAACCATGACTACTTTAAACCTCATCCAAGCAAGTTGTTTTTTAATCCATTGAGGGCCTTAAACTGGAATATTTTTGACCCCAGTATGAATTCCACTGTGTGCATAGCATGAAAATGTTCTACGCCCACAAGAATGTCTGTGAATACAGCATGAAAAGTATTCTACAATATCTACAGCACTCAAACACCAGGGCCTGGAAACACATATTTACGTGGAATGGAAGTCATATTTGTTTTAAGTAGATGTCAGTTATCCTTGTCTAAGAAAAAAATATATCCAACAATGATGCAGTTAACTTGTTTGAATAATTTGTATTGCAGACTGGAGTTGTTCAGCAGCTGGCTGAAACTCAGGAACAATATGTACAACTGTTGTCAAATATTTACTGACTACTATAAAATGCCTTTTGTAGTTCAGCTAGTTGATGACGAGGGGTTTGAGGGTGCAGGGCCTAATGGTTCTGTAGGTGCCCAGACAGAGTGGCTGTTGGATCAAGATGGTTCTCAGGTTGGGAGGGGGTTTTGGAGCAAGATATTGTTTCTGAGTGTGGGAATGAAACTGCTTTGGAAGCCGACAGGCAGGGAAGGGAGGATAATATGAGCAAAGCCATGGGAAGGAGAGGCAGAAGCGGGCTTCTCAAGGTCAAAATAATGTGTTCATGTCTTGCAGCCCTTCAATGAGAGAGAGAGAGAGAGAGAGAGAGAGAGAGAGAGAGAGAGCGCTGTTAGGATTTCAGATCAAGCAACTGAGTGGGAAACTCCTATCTTGTTCCTAGTTCATGCTCTAAGCCAGGGGTGCTCATTACGGTGATTGGGAGCACCTAGGTGATCTTCGGTCCTCTTCCAGGTGATCTTTGGGCCTCACCAGCTGGATGGCGCGCTCCTGCCATGCGCGCACACATGTGCTCCCGTCGCCGCCTTCGCGGGGCTTCTTTTGCCAAAATGAGGCTTTAGTGGGCAGGCCCTGGCGCTCGTCTTGCCACGCACGGTGTGGTGACATGACCGCCCATTGGTTGTTGCTGGGGGGGGGAGCAAGGCGAAGGCATGCGCATGGATAGGATGCGAGGCTGTGGGAGGGATGGAGGGAATGTGTGTGTGTGTGTTTGTGAGAGAGAGAGCCAAGGAGAGAAAAAGAAATCCGGAGAACTTTTTCGGATCCTTTTAGCAGGCAGGCAGGCGGGCGCTGGAAGGAGAGAGAGAGAGAAAGAGGCGAAGGAGGCCGGGCAAAGTGGGGCAAAGCCAAACAAGCCCTGCCGCAAACCCTGCTGCTGCCCTCGGGACTCCCATTCCAAGCTGAGACCTGGGCGAGCAAGCTGTGTGGGGCTGCTTTCTTTCCTTGGTTGGGGGCGAGGAGGGAGGGCTCCGCCATGTTCGCGAAAGCACGCAGCAGGAAGGAGGAAGGCAACGAAGACATTAAGAGAGAGAGCGTGCGCAGGTAAGGAGGATCCCCTTCCCGGGTGCGCGCGGCGGCGAGTTCGTGGGCAGGCAAGAAAGAAGCCCCGCACGGACAGAAGGCTGCAGTAGGAGCACGCGCGCGCACGCTCACATGCACAACAGGTGATCTTTCCAACTCGATTGTTCATATAGTAGCTCGCATGATGAAAAAGTGTGGGCACCCCTGCTCTAAGCTCAAGGCCCAAGATTCCTAATCAAGTTTTGCTTCCTTCTTTAAGGATTTACCTATGGATTCATGCTCTTGTTTAGTTCCTTGTTTTCTGGATTAATGTTCAAGTTTTAACTCTTGCTTTTGCATTTACCTTTTGTCTATGGGACTTACTTTCTATATGCACACTTGGATTTTTACTCTATTATTTGCTTAAGGTGCCTTTGGCCCTTTCTTCTATGTGTTTTATCAATAAATTGTTTATTACCACGTCTGGTTTCCTGGTGAGTGCTTTGAGCAAGGTGAACGCCTGCTGAGGTACAATAATGCCTATCTTGTAGATCTGGTTCTCTGTGTATTCTGCAACAAAACATGTGGTCAATTTACACTTTCCCAGAACAAACAATCACGTGCATGTATGCCTGTGCTTTCAAGTCACCTGTAAATTTAAGGTGACCTCATGAATTTCATGGGGTTTTATTAGACAAGGAATCCTCAAGAGGTGGTTCTGCCGATTCCTTCCTCTGAAAGCATCTGATATTTGCCGATTCCTTCCTCCTAAGGCATCTGATACTTGTCTGCCGTCTCCTGTCCAAATACTACCCAGGTTTGATCTTGTTTGGCTTCCAAAGTCAGACGGGATCTAGTGCCTTTAAGGTATTTAGGCCCCTTAATCCCCATTTAATTCAGTGGTACATACTCTCATGTTAATTGTGAAAATCAGACTCTTTCACACTTTCTTCACTTCATGTAGTGAACTTTAAAATAATATATATATATATTTGTTGCTATTGTTGTATATTATAGAAACAACCCCTTTAGGCTTACATGGCGCAGGGATTCTGCCAATTTGGAGAATTGCCTAGCTATGTAATTATGTAATTATCCTGTCAGAATTGGTTTGGCATCAGCAAGTTTGATCTGATGTAAAAAAAATAATTTGACTAAATTGTCAGCACAGGTGCACATACAGACTCAAATGAAATTCATTTCCCTCACCCTAATCTAAAAACAAGTCTGCTGGATTAATCATTATGTCGTGATATGTTAAAATTCACCATCCTACAAGCAAACAGTATACTTTGTCCAGGCTACTTTAGAGAGCTTACCAGCATTTAAGGAATGTTTAATTTCCCAAGAATATAATAGAAATTAATTCAGAGAAATATGTCTGTAAGAATGGGGATTATGTGGCCCTCCAGATGCTGTTTTAGTGCATGACCCATCAGAGTTGTAGTACAGCAACATCTGATGGGCATACATTTCTACATTTGGTGTAAATTGACTTTAATCAGGGATTTGGCCAGCCTTCAAACATTTTGCATTGTGTAGTGTTGATGTTATAACCATAACTCATAGCCTCCAAAATTTAATTTATCCAGAATTTAATCCCCCAGGTTCCTTGTGTCTTACTCCCAAGCATATGGGCATAAGGTTATACTACAATCTTATTTATGTCTATTTGTTGTATAGGGGAATTCAACCTTGCAAAGCAACCCCAATCCCTGGATTAGATGGTGAGATGAGAGGATCTCTTTCATGCTCTGCAGCACAGCTTTTCAAACATTTAGTGTTGGTGACACTCGCAATATACCGTTTGGAAATCTCTGATCTATAGCTACAGCATTTTGATTCCACTTTAGGAGTCCTAATATGACAAATCTTGGGATTTGTCATATTATATTTACAGTAGATTATAGGGAGCCTCCGGTGGCGCAGTGGGTTAAACCACTGAGCTGCTAAAACTTGGTGACTGAAAGATAATAGGTTCAAATCCAGGGAGCGGCGTGAGCACCCACGGTCAGCCCCAGCTTCTGCCAACCTAGCAGTTTGAAAACATGCAAATGTGAGTAGATCAATAGGTACTGCTCCGGCAGGAAGGTAACGGCGCTCCATGCAGTCATGCTGGCCACATGACCTTGGGGGTGTCTATGGACAATGCGGCTCTTTGACTTAGAAATGAAGATGAGCACCAACCCCCAGAGTTGGACACGTCTGGACTTAATGTCAAGGAAAAACCTTTACCTTTACCTATTTAGAATTATTTGCCAAAGAGTTCCAGTGCCTCACCAAAATACAATACCCAGGATTCCACAGAATGTGACACTGGCCATTGAATTTATTTATTTACTTTATTTATATAAATAAGGGGACTCAGAGCAGATTACAGAACACATATTAGCAGATAATTCCTGCTATTTTTACAAACACACATAGACAAACAGAGGCAAACTCTTGCCACCAGGGGGAGCTGACGCACTCCTCATCTCTCAGCGTTCCCTTGTTCTTCCGCATTCTTCAGCGTTTTCTGGAATTCTTTAATGGCCTCATAATTCAGTCAAAATTTGCCTCCCCACTTAATGTGATACCTTTATCTCCTACTTGACAGATGCAACTGTCTTTCGGGCTGCAAAGTTCGACAGCAGGCTACACGTAAAGGTCGAGCACCCACCTCGACCCGGGCAGGCCTCAAACTCATGACCTACTGGTCAGAGAGATCTTATGCAGCTGACACTTAGCCAGCTGCGCCACATTCCTGGTGGAATTGAAGTATAATAATTGTGCAATAACTATGTCCCAATGCCAAGGGAGTTCCATCAATCATGGCGGGACTCCCATTGGTCTAGTGGGTCACAGTGTATCCATTAAAATCCTATGAATGTAGATGAACTACTACTACCGTGTTTCCCCGAAAGTAAGACAGCGTCTTACTTTCTTTCCCCCCCGAAAAGTCCCACTACGCCTTACTTTCGGGGTACGGCTTACATTGGGCGACGGTAAGCCGTACCCCGGCTGCCGCGTCACTTGGTCCCGCCTCCTCCGCCTCCTCCGCCGCCCAAAGAACAGCCGCTTTTCTTTTCCTTTTTCCAGGCCTCTGACGCGATGCTGCTTCGCTCCCCCTCTTGCTCCTTCTTTCCCCCCGCCCTTTGTGCGAGTGAACAAAGGGTGGGGGGAAGGAAAAGGAGCAAGAGGCGGAGCGAGGCAGCGTCGCATCAGAGGCCTGGCCTCTGACGTGACGCCGCTTCGCCCCGCCTCCTGCTCCTTCTTTCCCCCGCCCTTCGCATGGAGTACGGCTTACATTCGGGGTACGGCTTACATTAGCCGACCCCGCTGACACCCCCGATACGTCTTACAATCGGGGTGTCTTACTTTCGGGGAAACACGGTAGCAGGTGATAAAGCAGGTTGTTCAAGGAAATAATCCTCTGGCCAGTGTAATTGACAGAGGTGTTAATGAGACTTATAACTTTTACTTATGACAGGTGGCATCAGAGGATAGCGAAAATAATTAAGCAGATTTGGTGTTGTGTGCCATTTCCACTGTATGGTGACTGTTGACAAGCTTGTTCAGACAGTTTGTCTTTGCCTTCCTCTAGGGATGAGAGATTACAATTTGCCTAAAGTAATCCAATGGGTTTTCATGTCTGAGCATGGATTTGAACTCTGTTCTCCAGAGTCATCGTTCAGTTCTGAGAGCAGTACACCATGCTGGATCTTGAGTGGTTAGATGCTCTATTTTTTCACTTGGATGGGTTTCCTATACATTTCCGGGTCACAGTGGCAGCAAATACCATTTTAGAAGTGGACTCGGATTCCGTACTCACTGTGGCAAAAAGGAAAATTAATCCCCCTTCTCCTCCCCCTTATTAAATAACACAAGATGAACAATGATCCTGCTTTCATAAACAGTATACTCAGTACATTTCGCTGCAACAGTGTGTATATATAACTAAGCAAAAAGGGCATCACATGACTTTGCGTCCTTGCTAGACCAGCTTTTTGTTTTGTTCCTGAACTACGTTTGCAAGAAGTTGGTTTTGTCTGTCTGAATGGATGAAAAAGAAGGGCAAGCTGATTGTGATATTCCTCAAGAAGATTTAATTAAAACTCCCATGCATGTCGTGGACTCCACTTTGTAGCCCCACTTCTTCCGATTGGCTCTGCATCTTGTGGTGCCAGAGAGCAGTCTGTTCAGTGACTTTCAAGTCACCCAGTTTTCTGTGTGCCCAGGAGGGTGCCTCTCATCTGTTATCAGCCACTTATTAAGGTTCTGGGTTTTAGCCTGCCACTTTTGGACTCTTGCTTGCTGAGATGTTCCTGCTAATATCTCTGTAGATCTTATGAAGCTATTTCTTGATTTAATATGTTGCCATGCTGGCTGATATCTGAACAGAGGATGCGCCTGAGATGTCCTTTCATTACTGGCTGCTATTTCCCTACATATGTCAGATGATGCAATAACAGCTAAACAGTATAATTTCTCCAGTAGTGTGGGGTGTAGACATCCTGTGATCATTCCGCCACATCCACTGTTTTAACAAGGTGAGATGTATTCCACACTAAGCATGCATATTCAGCAGCAGAGTAGCAAAGCGCAAGGGCAGATGTTTTTTCTGTGTCTGGTTGTGATCCCCAGGTTCTGCCAATCAGCTTTTGTATAATATCATTTCTAGCACCACATTTTTGGTTTGATATTCAAGCAGTGCTTCTTACAAGTCAGAGCACAGTCCAGAGTAACTCCCAGGGATTTTGGTGTGCTGCAATGCTCCAGTGGGATTTCTTCCCAGGTAATCCTCACAGCTCGAGATGCTTGTCTGCTTAAGGTGAAAAGCACATGTCTGTGTTTTAGATGGATTAGATTTCAGCTGCTTTTCCCTGTAATAGGTAATAAGAGCACCTAAAGCTTCGGAGAGTTTCTGTGCAACAATTTCAAAGCTCTTTTTCCCATAATATGATGTATTTGAGTATGTATAACCTTTAGAAAGTAAAGCTACTGCTTTGTGTTTTACAAGGAAAACTAGGTTTATTTCTTTCTCCATCAAACCTGTGGGTAGTTGGCTAAGTTGGGCATTGGCTATTGCTTCTGCCTGGATAATTCAACTACTGATCTTGAGATATCCTGTACTATCTCTTACATTTCTCGGCACCAATGCATCGGAGTGGTTACTGTGTTTACCTTCTTGCATGTACTGAATGGAGAATGTTCTTTTACTGTTTTATTATTACTTTTAATCATACAAGTAGGACAACAAAGTTAAGACTAAACCGTAGAGTACTGAATGCATCATTATAGTGCCCATGAGATTTTTAAAAAATCTTCCATTAGGTTTTTTTAATCAGATCTATTTAATCTTAGAATAGCATTTCCCAACCTGGGATTGGTACCCCTGGAGGGGGTCGCAGGAGGAGTCATCAAAGACCATCAGAAAACACAGTATTTTCTGTTGGTCATGGCCCAATTCTATCGATGGTGGAGTTCCGAATGTTCTTTGATCGTAGGTGAGCTATAAATCCCAGAAACTACAACTTCCAAATGTCAAATCCTATTTTCCCCAAACTCTACCAGTATTCACGTTTGGGTATGTCGAGTATTCCTGCCAAGTTTGGTCTAGATCCATAATTGTTTGAGTCCACAGTGCTCTCTGGATGCAGATGAACTACAACTCCAAAAATCAAGGTCAATGCCCACCAGTATTTTCTGTTGGTCATGGGAGGTCTGTGTGCCAAGTTTGGTTCAATTCCATTGTTAGTGGAGTTCCAAATGCTCTTTGATTGTAGTTTAACTATAAATCCCAGCAACAACAACTCCGAAATGACAATCTTCCCCCAAACCCACTAGTTATTCAAATGTGGGCGTATCGGGTATTTGTGCCAAATTTGGTCCAGTGAATGAAAATACATCCTGCATAGCAGATCTTTGCATTACTATTCATTACAGTAGCAAAATTCCAGTTATGAAGTAGCAACGAAAGTAATTTTATGGTTGCGGGGTCACCACAACCATAGGGACTGTATTAAGGGGTTGCGGCATTAGAAAGGTTGAGAAACACTGCCTCAGAAGTAACTGTGTTTCCATTGTTGATATTTAGAACTCGAATTGCACAACCTTCTGATATAGTAAGGTCAAATGTATGTATTTTTAATGAGGCACATTTTAATACGAAGGAAAGATAAGGGTCAATTGCTTTAAAGATTATTCAATTGAACAGTGAGCCTGCCAATATGATGCTAGCCATTTCTCTACCAGGTTCCCGCAGTATTACTGCTGATTGCAGTTTGCTGCAAAAAGATGTCAGGATAAAATAAATAAATTCATGTTAAAGTACATACTTATGAACTAAGATGATTTTCTTAGATGGTATTAGTGTCCTATGAGAAACGTCGCTTGGAATTAAAAGCAATTAAAAGCCGCAGCCCGACTCCTGGCAGGGGTCTCGGTTGGCTGTCACATCTCGCCAGTTCTGCGCGAACTGCACTGGCTTCCGATAGTATGCCGGATCACCTTCAAAGTGTTAGTCTTGACTTTCAAGGCCTTACATAGTCTGAGGCCAGTGTACCTGCGGGACCGTCTCCTCCCATACCGTCCCACTAGACCTCCGAGCTTTGAAGAGCAAAACCTCCTGGTCATCCCTAGTGCTAAAATCTACCGGTTGACTGCGACTCGTCGGCGGGCTTTCTCGATCGTGGCTCCGACTCTTTGGAACTCTTTGCCTGCTGACGTTCGCTCCATCCAGGCCCTCCTTCCTTTTAGGAAGGCTTGTAAGACTTGGCTATTCCGGCAGACCTACGGATCTGGCTAACCTGTGTGTTCATAGCCACCTTGTAACTGTGTCTGCTGCTGTTGTGTTTAGTGCACGACTTAGTGTCATTTTTATGCTGTTTTAATGCTGTTATTATCTGTTCTGCTTGTTTTTATTATGTAATGATTGATTTGTTGTGAGCCGCCCCGAGCCGCGGGAAGTGGACAAATGCGAAGAAATAAATAAATAAATTATATTTTAACACAGGCTAAAATTGCTAATTAAAGACTGTATTATTTGCCTTGTCTCATCAAGCCAATTACAACTGAAACAACAGCTGTAAGATAATCAGCTTTGCCTATGTGTTGACTGATGGAGGCACTGCTAATGGTAGAATGTATTTCACATTTGGCAAAAATAGTACATTGTAATGTATGGTTTTAGGAGAAGATCCAAAGAGCCACTTAAAAAAAAGACATTGCCAGGGTACATCTCTGATACTTAAGAGGAAAGAAGAGAGGCTCTTACTTAAATCTGAAAGTTCCACCCCGTACCCTGTGTCACTTTACCTAATTACGTACCACATGTGTATCCTACTAATGAAAATACCCAAAAGAGCAATAATAACAAGTGCCCCCCTCTACCCTATATACCGTAATTTTTAAAAATAGCCTAATGGAAAAGTTTGTTTGTTTGGGTTGCTGTGAGTTTTCTGGGCTGTATGGCCATGTTCCAAAAGCATTCTCTCCTGACGTTTCGCCTGCATCTGTGGCAGGCATCCTCAGAGATTTTGAGATCTGTTGGAAACTAGGAAAATGAGGTTTGTGGAATGTCCAGGGTGGAAAAAAGAACTCTTGTCTCTTTGAGGCAAGTGTGGATGTTGCAATTGGTGAGCTTGCTTAACATTGAATGGCCTTGCAGCTTTAAAGCCTGGCTGCTTCCTGCCTGGGGGGAATCCTTTTAAATGCTAATCAAGGTGGCCAATTGAAACATTCGCACCTACCTCAAACAGATAAAAGTTCTTTCTCTCACCCTGGACATTACACAGATATATAAATCCAATTTTCCTAGTTTCCAACAGACCTCATAACCTCTGAGGATGCCTTACGGTAAGTCCTTGCAGGACCATATAAGTGTGTGTGTGTGTGAAGAAAAACCTTATTGTAAGTAATTATCCTATTCAGCTGGACAAGTAGGTCAAGCAGCAATCTTGCACCGCACCCAAAGGGCTATAACAGTTTGAGTTATTTTCTGTATCTTTGGTGATAGTGATGCGATGCTGTGATGGGCTGTTTCTGAAGTTCCAGCAAGGAGAGATCCTGAAGAAGCCTTATTTCTCTGTGGAGACATATTGACAAAGACTTCGCTCTTTGGGAGCATTATGGACAAAGCTATGGTATAATAGCATTTACTTCAGGTTTATTTTTTCATCTCTCATTTATTGTAAAGATGAAGTTTTATTTTATGTTTATTGCGAAGATTGTGTAAGATTTTTGCAATGCTTATTTTATATGCAACATTGGCAGTTTTGTTTTTCTCTGCCATATAATTTTTCTGTTCACTTTTACTGGTCTGAGCGTTTTGCATTTGGACTCTGGGTACTGGCGTTGGGCTGACACACGCGCTGCGTAATAGGCAAAACACCAAGAGAGAAGGCTTCTGGAACATGGTTGTACAGCCCAGAAAACTCACAAGAACCCAGTGATTCTGGCCATGAAATCCTTTGGCAATATGTTTTTTGTCTGTCTGTTTGTTTGATTTAGCAGACATTAGAAATTGCTTTTAAAGTCTCTTTAAATCTGACTACCAGTATTTAAAAACTCTAAAATCAGGACAGTAAATAAAGAGCAACACTAAAAAAAAAAAACAAGATTCAATCAGGAGAAGCGAAACCTCCCAACAAAGGATTGCCCCAGGCAGCAATCAGCCAGACTTTAAAGCTGCAAGGCTATTAAATGCTACTCAAGGTGGCCAATTGCAGCATTCACACTTGCCACAAGCAGACAAGAGTTCTTCCTCCCACCCTGGACATTATTCGATAGATTTATAAAACTCATCTAACAACATCTGAGGAAACCTGCTATAGATGTGCCCTTTAAAGCCCTAAACGGTTCTGGTCCAGCTTACCTGTCCGAACGCATGAACCATCGAGATGTTTAAGATCATCTGGAGAGGCCCTGCTTTCGGTCCCGCCTTCTTCACAGACGCGATTGGCAGGGACGAGAGACAAGGCTTTTTCAGTGGTGGCTCCTCAACATTGGAACGCCCTCCTTAGCGACATCAGATCAGCCCCTTCCCTCCTGACATTTCGTAAGAAAGTGAAGACCTGGCTATTCGAGCAGGCATTTGCAGATGATATATAACTGTTTAATTAGATCTATGAAATATTGACGATGTGACGAAAAGTGATGTTAACAAGATGCTGAGAATTGTATTTTTATGTTGTTAATTGTTGTTGTTTACATAATTGTTTTAATTGTGTTTTATCTGGAGGGCAGTAATTGCCATATGAACTGCCTCGAGTTGCCTTCGGGCTGAGAGGGGTGGTATAAAAATGCAGTAAAAAAATAAATAAAATGTGGGCAAAATGTCAGGAGAGAATGAATCTGACCATACAGCCCAGAAAAATCAACAACCCAATTTTTTGTTGTTAGTTTGCACCCAACCATGATGCCATGTGTGCATATATTCTTGTTGTTATGTGTCTTCAAGATGACTCTGACTTATGGTAAGACTATGGTAGGTTTTTATTGGCAAACTTTATTCATAATTGCCTTCATTGAAGAATAAGACAGATTGACTTGCCCAAGGTCACCTAATAGATTTCTATGGCTGAAAAGGAATTTCAACCCTGGCCTCCATAATCCTAGTTCAATGCTCAAACCACTATGCCATGCTGACTTTCCATTGTATACATATTAGTCTTATTCCCTCCGAGTCCCACATGGTTTAGTTATGTTCGATTTTATGTTCATGCTTTTTTTTTTACGATGGTTGTTGTTTTTAGTATTGTAAACTAAATTGAGATTGTCACACTTTTGCCATATAATGAGAATGACTCATTCAAAAAGTCAAGGATGCTTGATAAGCTAGAAGGCCATCGGAAAAAAGGAAGACCACATGGCAGTTGGATTGACCCAACCAAGGAAGCCAACGGCCCTGAATCTACCAAACAAGAGCAGCGCTGTTGATCATAGAGCATCTTGGAGATCTCTCATTCATGGGATCAAAGTTGACAAGACAGTGGTTAACAACAACAACTAGGCAGTATATAAATATGTATGTAAACAGTGAGACTTATAAATCAAAAAGGTTACAGTTCTCATTTTACAAAAATGAACTTCAAGTCCTAGGAAACTTAAACAGCAGCTCTAAGAGAGCAAGCCCTAGTGTTTACTGGGAACACATTGTTCATTCTACCATAAAAACAGTGCGAAGGATGTTGTTTTGTCTCGCCTTTTCAGCCTGTGCCCCGAGAGAGTTCTCTTCAAAGGTCTTCTGGGAAGCCACCAGCTGCATTTTCTAAATGAAACCTGTGGTAATATCTTTGTTTACATTTCTGATGAACCATTTGGAGATATGCCACACCTATCGCATATGCACAGGCTACAACAATTACCTGCCTGTAATTTCTTAGATCCTACTTCAAAACAGATCCGTCGGCATAAATACACATACTTGCCTTCTCTGAATGGCAAAAATTTCCGGGACAGTCCCAAGCCAGATTTTGGGTCCACTACATTGTAGAATTAATGCGGTTTGACAGCACTTTAACTGTTGTTACTCAATGCTATGGAATCCTTGGGATTATAGTTTAGGACCGGGTTATGGCACAGATAGTTGGGAGCTAACTAAACACAGGAGTTGCTCTCAACACACAATAGGCAAAACACTTATATAAATAATATATTAACCATATGTAATAATGGAGAAATATATGCAAAACTCATATGTTATTGTTATCAACCAATGTAGTTCATTCATGAAGTCATACATGGAATTAAATGTCCAGTACAATACAAGTCACAGTCTTAAATGTATGACTCACACTAGGTTGAATTATCATCCGTGAATGGAAGTAGTAATGAACTTGTAACAAAATAATCTTCGCTACCCAATGTAGCTAATCCAAATGTATCAATGCTATAAACTTAGGTGCTTCCAAATAATCTTTGCCCCACAATGTGGCTAATCCTCCGAATCTCAGGCTTCTGGTATTTAGATTTCGTAAGTATGGAGATGTAAACCAAACAAGGGTAAATCGTACTGCTGTGTCGAATTCGGCCGATGAGGGCGTCTATGCCTCAGGACCCTGATCCGTTTCGACCCAATAAGGGTCTTTCTCAAGGCCTTTTCAACTTGTCCTGGAGTCTTCCTGAGTTCTAGAGAATGGCGCATATAATCCGCATTATATATCTAGAGCATCGTGGTAGGAATCTTTCCCCGATGCACGTGAACTGGTTGGGAGTCAACAGCATTAAGGTCATTACTGACCGAAAGGTCATGAGTTCGAAGCCAGCCCAGATCGGAGTAAGCTCCCAACCATTTGTCTAGCTTGCTGTTGATCTTTGCAGCCCAAAAGACAGTTGAATCTGTCAAGTTGGAAATTTAGGTACCGCTTATGCAGGGAGGCAAATTTAACTAATTTACAACGCCATAAAATTCTTCAGCGTGCAAAAGAATGAGGAAGTACTCCATCGGTGTGACAAGTGAAGCGACAGCTCCCCTGGTGGCCGGAATTCAAAGCATACGCTCATGAAGCTGGAAAGTTAAATAGCCTCTGTGTGTCTGTCTAAATATGTTGTGAGTCTATGGCATTGAATGTTGTCATGTATATGTGCATAGTGATCTGCCATGATTCCTCTGCGGGGTGAGAAGGGAGGAATGTAAATACTGTAAATAAATAAAAAAATAGTGATGCATCTTTGAAAAAAGCTAAAGACCTTATAAAACTACAACACCCATAATTCCATAGCATTGAGCCATTACAGTTAAAGTGCTGTCATACTGCTGCATTATTTCTACAATGTATGTGCACCCCACTGGAAAAGAGGTTGTAGGAGACTAGTTAGCTGGGCCTGTCCAACAGGCGGCCACGGGCCACACACGGGCCGCCAGCCCCTTGGCTGCGGCCCGCCTACCCTCCTGCAAGAAATCGGCACAAATGGGGGGGGTGGCGGGAAGGGCGGCGCGTCAGAGGCCTGGCTGTGACGCGCCGCCCTTCGCGCCGCCTCCTGCTCCTTCTCGGCGGTTCCCCCTCCCTTCCTTCCTTCACTGAAGTGAAGGAAGGGAGGGGGACCGAGAAGGAGCAATAAGTGGTCTTGAAGAGGCGGCGCGTCAGAGGCCTGGTTGTGACACGCCGCCCTTCGCTCCGCCTATTGCTCCTTCTCGGCGGTTCCCCTCCATTCCTTCTTTCACTTGAGTGAAGGAAGGGAGGAGGACTGAGAAGGAGCAATACGCGGCGCGAAGGGCGGCGCGTCAGAGGCCTGGCTGTGACGCGCCGCCCCCTGCTCCCTCGGCAGTTCCCCCCCCTCCCTTCCTTCACTTGAGTGAAGGGAGGGAGGGGGAACCGCCGAGAAGGAGCAATAGGTGGCGCGAAGGGGCGTCGTGTCCTGGGACGAGCTGTGGGGGCGCCTCTCCCGCGGCTCGTCCTTCCTCCTAAAGCCGTGACATGCCGCCCGCCTCAGAAGGGCGATTTCGGCCACTTCTGAGGCGGCCGGTATGTCACGGCTTTAGGGAGAGGGAGGAGCCGCGGCATCGGCTCTGGGGTGGGGCTTTCCTTCCTCCTACTCCTCGCACTGGTGAGGGGGGAAGAGGCGGGGGGCAGGGGTGGGGCGAGGCGGGGAGGGGTGGAGCCAGGGCAGGGAGGGGCAGAGCCAGGGCGGGGGCAGACCCTTTGGCCCCCCAGGTGATCAGTAACCTTCTACCGGCCCTTGGGCCGGTAGAAGTTGGACAGCCCTGACCTAAGCAAAGTCCATTGTTCCCATATCTGGTCTCTAGGGACCCTTCCACACAGCCCTATATCCCAGAATATCAAGGCAGAAAATCCCACAATATCTGCTTTGAATTGAGTTATCTGAGTCCACACTGCCATATATTGCAGTTCAAAGCAGATAATGAAGGATTTTCCACCTTGATATTCTGGGATATAGGGCTGTGTGGAAGGGCCCTAGGAAGGCAACCAGGTAACTGCTTCCGAAGCAATCAACATACAGATTTCATAATTCAGAAATCTGTGTCCTCCTTATATATTCCAAAAATGTGGTCAGTCTTTACGTACATACTCCTGACTCAGACTTTTGCAATCAGAGATGGAACGAAAGTATATCCTTTTGCCAAAATAGTGCTAATCTTCTGGTGGACTCTTCAACTATTCCTTAGTCATTGGAAGATAGGTATTGAGAGCACTCAGCCAACAACCTGAAAATTTTTTTGAAAGTGTTTGATAACGTAGGCAAATCTATTAAGACATGTCCATTAAAGTAGTGTCTAGCAGTACTTTTGCATCCATTGAGTTCCACACCCCAAAGCATATAATATTATTTATGAGATTTGCTTAGAAGTGGAACAGCCATTATTTTCATGGTCTTGTAACCACAATGCAAAACGAAACCTTTTGGCGGAGAAGGAATATCACAGGATTCATGTGCTGTCTTAGGAACCATCCAGATAGGCTTTTAACCTGAGACCTGTCTCGGTTTTATCAGAGGTGTCCAAATTATGCCTTTGGTAAAACTGAATTAATTCAGAATAAAGCAGGGTTTTCTGCTTTGTTCTGAATTAATTAGATACATGGTAAGACCCAAATCTAAGGTAAGATCCAGGCCTTACATGGTGTGGACTCTGTATGTATTGGGACTATGAGTCTGAAAAACCAAGAGAGCAACCACCACCTCCCCCAAACTCCAAAACAAGACTTAAATAAAAAGTACTAGGCCATCATTAAGGTGGTCCTTCAGTCCTCCAGGCACATAGAAATGATGTGCCAGGAGATGGGGCTGGGGAGCGATGTTCCAGTAAGTTTTAAAATTATTGTTTTAAGGTTTGCTTTGGGAGGCTTCGGGGTGGCTGGATGCCATCCCAGTAGTTACCAGGATTTTTGGAGGGTGGGGTGGGGACAGAAATGTGCGCCAAAGAGATTTTTAAAACCCGCTTTGGCACACATTTCTGTCATGTGCGGAAGCAACCTTATACTTCTCCCTGACACTCACTGTCGATGTTGAGGCAATGACAAGGTGGAGAGGTCAGTATATTTCACACAAAAATAGAACAATTAAAAATAAATTTTAGCCCACTGATATTCTTTTTGCAAAATCAGGAAAGTAGAGGGTGATTTTATTTTGAAAAAGAGATTAACTACAATTAAATTATCAACACGAAGATATCGGTCTACAGTGGACCTTTGGTATCCATTTTGGTTTGGTTCCATATGGATACCAAAATCTGTATCCACGTGGATTTTGTTTTTGTGTCAGGAGCAACTTAAGAAACTGCAAGAGAATTGGCCATCTGCATGGACGTTGCCCAGGGGATGCCTGGATGTTTTGATATTTTACCATCCTGTGGGAGGCTTCTCTCATGTCCCCTCATGGGGAGCTGGAGCTGACAGAGGGAGCTCACCCACGTTCTTTCCGCATTTGAACCTTCGACTTGCTGGTCTTCAGTCCTGCTGGCCCAAAGGTTTAACACATTACACCACCGGGGGCTCCCATCCACATGGATAAATTACGTCCCATTATATACAATGGTATAATAAAATGGTGTCCCGTGTATAAAACAACAAAATAAAAGTTTGCTTTTTTGGAATCCGAATATTTTCAAGCTGTGGATGAATGATTAAGTGGATACAGAATCCATGGATGCAGAGGATCGACTGTATAAGTAATTTCTTTGCAGTATTTATAAGTAATTTCTTTGCAGTGTTTATTTATTTAGTTTTTGAAAGTCACATTCCAAGCTCTGCTAAGAAGATCTCTCTAACTAAGGCCCCATCTACACTGCCATATAATACAGTGCAAAAATGCACTATATCAACTGTATTGAATGAGTCTACACTGACCATATAATGCAGTTTCAAACCACGTTATATGACAGAGTAGATGGCGCCCAGGGGGCTGTTGGAAAATGATGCCTTTGGGGTCTCAATGTAGTGAAAAAGCCAAGTTGGAGTGGAAGGCTTTTTCCCAGTCCTGCAGTGCTAGTATGGGAATCTTTTGACAATGCAATCAACTTGTCTGTATAATGTTGAGATGTGCTAAAGATTCCAGGGCATCAGGAACACTTGGTAATTCTCTGCTGGTCAATTTTCTCTGCTGTTCTGTGTTGTGTTGTCCTTGTTATACACTATTAATCACCATTAAGATCATAACAGGATTTTGGCAGAATTATCCCAATGGCTGCACTCTGTGCTTTTCAAGGCGTGCTGTCTCATGATCCAGTCAGCTGCCTCTTTTCTTTTCACTGTTCAGTTTTTTTCCCCTGAGACACGAGATAAGTGTATATCAGAATTGTGGAGTTATTTTTTATCAGCTTACCTCGTTTTTTTAAAAACCAAGTCCTTTTTGTAATTTTGACACAGCTTTCTTGAGAAAGGTTAGAGGCCATCCACACTGCACACCTATAGCAGTTCTGAGCACCACAATTGAAGGGAGATGTTGACAAGCTGGAATGTGTCCAGAGGAGGGTGCCTCAAATGATCAAGGGTCTGGAGAACAAGCCCTATGAGGAGCGGCTTAAAGAGCTGGGCATGTTTAGCCTGAAGAAGAGAAGGCTGAGAGGAGACATGATGGCTATGTATAAATATGTGAGAGGAAGTCATAGGGCGGAGGGAGCAAGCTTGTTTTCTGATGCCCTGGAGACTTGGACGCAGAACAATGGCTTCAAACTACAAGAAAGGAGATTCCATCTGAACATGAGGAAGAACTTCTTGACTGTGAGAGCTATTCAGCAGTGGAACTCTCTGCCCCGGAGTGTGATTGAGGCCCCTTCTTTGAAGGATTTTAAACAGAGGCTGGATGGCCATCTGTCGGGGGTGCTTTGAATGCAATTTTCCAGTTTCTTGGCAGGGGGTTGGACTGGATGGCCCATGAGGTCTCTTCCAATTCTGTGATTCTATGACACCACTGTAAATCTATTCTGTGGAATCCTGATCTGCGTTGTCGTATTTCTTCGACAAAAAGAAAGAACCGCAACTTGGAAACAACATCACCCAAGGAGACCTTCTGCTGTGCTTTCTGCAACTGGACTTGCCTATCTCAGATTGGCCTTTTTAGTCATCAACGCGCTTGTAAAAAGCGTGGGATGAGTCCTTCCTGAATCTTCATTCGCGAAGTAATGCCAGAGAGAGAGGATTCCCGAGATTCACAATTTGTTGTAGTACTAGTGCTGTGACATAGAAGGTTAAAAATCTTACAAAACTATAAATCCTAGAATTCCATAGCATTGAGCCAAGGCAGCTAATGTGGTGTCAAATTGTAATGATTTTTACAATGTGAATATAGCATAAGACAGGGGTGCTCACACTTTTTAAGCATGTGAGCTACTTTTTTTTAAAAAAAAAGTGAAGATCTACCATGTGTGCACGCGCACCATCCGCGCGCCACTCCTCCCCTGTGCCGCCGCTCCTCCCACCCGCCGCCCCTCCCACGGGGCATTGCAGAGGGCAAGGGAGAGTGAGGCGGAGCCCCTTGAAGACTCCGCCTTGGCCTCCCTCGCCCTCTGCAATGCCCCATGGAAGGAGCCGGCAGCGGGAATGAGGAAGCGTGAGGCGGAGCCTTCGAAGGGGCGTGCGCGTGCATGGCAGGAGCGCCCCATCCGGCTGGCAAGGCCCGAAGATCACCTGGAGGAGGGCCGAAGATCCACTAGTAGCTCGCGATCGACCTAATGAGCACCTCTGGCCTAAGGATTCCTTTACACTGTAAAATTAATCCAGTTTGACAACATTTTTACTGTCATGACTCCTCATGATAGGTTCACATTAGCATCACCTTAGCTCACATACAACTTAATACTACAACAATAAAATATATATAATTGGCAGATCATAACTAGCTGATGTATGGATACTATACATTGAGGGACTCTGTGTACAATTTTGACTGGAATGTAGGGGAACAGTGATCTGATTCCACTTGTTTTCTCGCAGCAAAAACAATAATCGTATCCTGAATTCTACTTACTTTTCCTAACCCATATTTTTATTATACAAATTGAGTTTCAAATTGAATGCCTTGGAGCCTTCCTTTCCTTGGAACTTTGCCAGGTGGGTCCTCATGGAAAACATCAGTAATGGCAAATACATTTCCGCGAACGACAGTCGATACTACTATCAGTAATGGGCAGCTGCAGAGGAGGACTGAGCCATTCCTAATTGGTTGGTATATCTCACATTTTTAGCAGTGGCATCACTAGGATTGATGCCTCCCAGTGCAGCAATTCACAGTGCCATCTCCATAGAGCTTCTCCCATACCGGCTATTCCACATTATTATAGTGAAAATACCAAAAATATGACAGAATCATAAAACCATAGAGTTGGAAAAGACCTTGTGGGCCATCTAGTCCAATCCCCCTGCCAAGAAGCAGGAAAATTGCATTCAAAGCACCCTCGACAGATGGCCATCCAGCCTCTGTTTAAAAGCCTCCAAAGAAGGAGCCTCCACCACACTCTGGGGCAGAGAGTTCCACTGCTGAACAGCTCTCACAGTCAGGAGGCTCTTCTTAATATTCAGGTAGAATCTCATCTCCTGTAGTTTGAAGCCATTGGTCCACCTCCTAGTCTCCAGGGCAGCAGAAAACAAGCTAGCTCGCTCCTCCCTATGATTTTTCCTCACATATTTATACATGGCCAACCATCATGTCTCATCACAGCCTTTTCTTCTGCAGGCTAAACATGCTCAGCTCTTTAAGCCACTCCTCATAGGGCTTGTTCTCCAGACCCTTTCGTATAGATTGTCAAGTGCTCTCTCTCTCTCTCTCTCTCTCTCTCTCTCTCTCTATCTATATATATATATATATATATATATATATATACATATATATACATATATATACATATACAGTATATAAACTAGCAGCAACCATGTGCAGACAAAACCATGTGCTTTGGAGCATCGTTGTAATTGGGTAATAACGACAGCATATGCATTAGAGGTTCAAAAATAACATTAGAGAGTTTAAGCCTAGTAGATATATTGTTACAGTACATATAAGCTGGAATTAACTGAAAATGTTTTTGTAGTTATATTGAATTATGGAGATTTTAAAAAATCAAAATAGTAAAAAGTCATTGTGATGTCACCCCCTCTGATGGTGTCACCTGGTGCCATTTGTACCCCTCAAATACTCTTTAACCAACCAGCACCCAAAGCTCTAGTCAACTTGCATGGTCAGCATTGGAGGACTTGAGTTCAGGAACATATTGCCTGTTCATAGAGGGCAATAAATAACCTCCCTGTAATATTAGCCAGTGCCATATAAAAAGTGATTTCTCACTGTAAATAATGGTTCAAAATATGCTTACGTGGTGCAATTGATGGGTCTATGGACCCTAGCAAATATTGTGTGTGTGTGTGTGTGTGCGCACGCGCGCACGGCGCAATTGCCTAACAGACCATTTCTGTGGGTGGGCGGGCATGGGGGCATTCCTTTAATTTACTGAAAACCATCTGCAAATCCCATCACGTTTCTATAGGTATGTTTAAGACACTAAGGGCCCTTCCACACAGCCATATAACCCAGGATATCAAGGCCGATAATCCCCAATGCCGGCTTTGAACTGGGTTATCTGAGTCCATGCTGCCATATAATCCAGTTCTATGTGGATTTTATCTTCTTCTTGGCTTTTCTTTGCGAACAAAGATTCAGGAAGGACTCGTCCCACGCTTTCTACAAGCGTGTTGATGACTAAAGCGCATTGATGGCTAAAGAAGTGAGATGTGTCCTTCGAGCCTGCGCAATGGATTTTTCTGGTGAAGCGCAGCGTGCACAGAACTGGCCTCACCCTGTAAACCAAAGGTTCGTCTGCCGGGGCCTAGCAAGCTTAGGACAGTGGCAGCGAGGTCCTCAGGTCGTAGGTTTGATTTGAGCTTCCTTCTCTAGATGGTTGACCTTACAGGGTTAGACGAGCACCATCTGCACGGGTTTGAAATCAGAGTTTTCCTTCTCTTAGGATGGTTGCCAAAAGGCTAGAGAGCCCATCTTGCCCGTTGACGCTCTTTGTCAGACCCTTCGGTTGTGACCTGCCTGGCATGGGAGGCCCTACCGGTGGCTATTATGCCGCCACCAGCATAGCTCACAACTTCATTAGGGTACGCAAGCCTCTCCCCCACAGCAAGGGGGCGCCAACGGAGAGGGGATTTTATACAGCTGCGTGGAAGGGGCCTCATTTGTCTAATTTCAGTTAATACC
The DNA here is from genome assembly GCA_030556195.1 of Anolis apletophallus. NCBI lineage: Eukaryota > Metazoa > Chordata > Lepidosauria > Squamata > Anolidae > Anolis > Anolis apletophallus. The sequence goes on along the minus strand of JARBWK010000008.1, from coordinate 26,425,511 downwards.
AAATCCCTGATTTATCTTGAGCTTTACTATCCATTCTGCCTCAATGCACCACATATTTTGCGGATGGCTGCCTAAGAGGAACACTCCTGTCATCTCCTCTCTGCTTGTTTAACAGATGTTGTTGCCATTTCACAAATGTCAGGCAGCTTAATTAAAATTTTGATGAGTTCATTAACTTTATTGTTCTATCACCAAAGGCTTGTTTCCCTGTTTTAGGGGATCTGGAGATATGTGCTGTGCTAAAATTGACTTGGAATATCTCCCATGGCGTCCTTTTGAATCAATTCCACCATTCTTTCTGTCCTGTCATTCCAAAACTGCATTTGATTCCAGTTTCCGAATGCATGATCTTTTCCCACAAATATATTTTAGGTCTTGGACATCTTACCATCGTCTGCAGTTCTTTAATGCTCTGATTATTGTAACCCCAATATATTGTGTTTTATTTGCTTTTATAGCCTAATATTACAGTTGCTGGATTGATTTGTGTACCAATTATGCCTATTTAAATGGGCTACTAGATCTTTTTGGAAGTATTTACTCTTCAATGCTTTCATTAACTGCTAGCAATGTATTATTGCTAGCAAGCAGTGCCAAGTTACAAACAAGATATGTTCTGTAGGCTTGTTCTTAGGTTGAAATTGTATGTAAGTTAGAACAGGTAAGTTTTTAAGTGTAACTCCAGCCTAGTATCTATCTATCTATCTATCTATCTATCTATCTATCTATCTATCTATCTAAATAAATAAATAAATAAATAAATAAATAAATAAATAAATAATGTTCGTTTGTGGAATTAACATAACTCAAAAACCACTGGATAAATTGCCGCCAAATTTGGCCACAAGACACCTACTAACCCAAGGAGTGACCATCACTAAAAATGGATTTTATCCTTTGGGAATTGTAGTTGCTGGGATTTATAGTTAACCTAAAATCAAAGAGCATTCTGAATTCCACCAACAGTGGGATGGAACCAAATGTGGCACACGGGACTCCCATGACCAACAGAAAACATTAGAAGTGTTTGGTGGGCATTGACCTTGAATTTGGGAGTTGTAGATCACCTACCTCCAGAGAGCACTGTGGACTCTAACAATGGTGGATCTGGAACAAACTTGCCACAAATACTCAATATGCCCAAATATGAACACAGACGGAGTTTGGGGAAAATAGACCTTGACATTTGGGAGTTGTAGTTACTGGGATGTACAATCAAAGAGCATTCTGAACCCCACCAACCAACACTTTCCAATTACTTTATTTTCCAGATCACCAGACTGGGCCACAGCAATGCATGGCAGGGGATGGCTAGTCTATCTATCTAAGCTTTTGATAGCATAGGGAAGGGTTAACACCCCTGTGGTATTTATTTTGCTGCCTGTGCCCCTATTCAAAGATTTCACCTCACTTTCTGTCCCTGTTTGAACATGGCCATATAGCCCGAAAAAACCTACAACAACACCCAAATACCATTTTAAATATCTCATAAAAGGACATGATGTGAGTTGATATAACTGAGCACATTGTACATATGGTGGCGCAGTGGGTTAAACCCCTGTGCCGGCAGGACTGAAGACTGACAGGTCGCAGGTTCGAATCCGGGGAGAGTGCAGATGAGCTCCCTCTATCAGCTCCAGCTCCTCATGCGGGGACATGAGGGAAGCCTCCCACAAGGATGGTAAAACATCAAAACATCTGGGCGTCCCCAGGGCAACATCATTGCAGGCGGCCAATTCTCTCACACCAGAAGCAACGTGCAGTTTCTCAAGTTGCTCCTGACATAAGGCATTGTTCATCTGCATGGCATATTTTCTTTCTCTGACAAGGCAGGGTGTGGGCTGATCAAATGTAAACTTCACGTGGTTTATTTTAAATTACGTCACAGACTTTGGCATTAATAAACCTATGAATGAGAGAACTCCCAGGACCCCAATCATCAGCTGTCCTGCTCAGGGCATTCAAATAGAAAGCTATGGCTTCCTTGTCCAAATCAGTCTACCTCCGTGGTTCCCAAAGTGCGTGGTACTGCCCCCTAGTGGGCGGTGAGGTGATCCAAGGGGGCGGTGGGAAGCTCAGGAGAATTTGGTGGCGCGCATGCCCTTCCTCTCCTCAACTTCACCCACGGTGCAGTCCTGTATCGCCCCTTCCAATTCAACGGGTCCCTTGGAAGGAAGGGGCGATACAGGACTGCGCCATGGGTGAAGTTGAGGAGAGGAAGGGCATGTGCGCTGCAGTTTCCAAGCAACGCCTGCTCAGGGATTCCAACTGGCAGGATGAGATAGTCGCGCACTTGCGAGTGTGTGCCTGCCAGTCGGTCCAGTGGAAAAGGAAAGCCTCCGCATCTGCAAACGTCCCCTGAGTCTCTGCGGCGTTTGCAGGCGCCTCCTGGGAGATGGCCGTGGCACGAAGGAAAATGCAAACAGCTCCCAATTACCAAGGTCCAGTATTCTCTATTGCTCAAGTTTAGTTCAATTCCATTGCTGTTGGGAGTTCAAAATGCTCTTTGATTATAGGTGAACTATAAATCCCAGCAGCTACAACTCCCAAATGACAAAATCAATCCCCCCAACCCCACCAGTATTCAAATTTGGGCATATTGAGTATTTGTGCCAAATTTGGTCCAAATCCAGGGTTGTTTGGGTTCAGAGTGCTCTCCAAATGTAGGTGAACTACAGCTCCCCTACATCACTGTCAAACCCCTCCAGTATTTTCTGTGTGCCAAGTTTGGTCCAGGTCTGTCATTCATGGGGTCTCGGCTGTAGAAGTCAGAGCTGAATTGGTCGAAGGTAGTGCAAAACCCATCATTCGTTGTCCATACTCCCCCAAACATATTGTTTTTGTGATTAATCACTATGCTTTAATTATGTTCAGTTTGTAAAAATGAAAATACATCCTGCATATTAGATATTTGCATTAGAATTTATAAGAGTAGCAAAATTATTTATGAAGTAGCAACGAAAATATGGTTGGGGGTCACCAAGGGTTGCCACTTTTTGATATAAGAAATAAGGGACATTTACGGGGGGTTTCACAAAAATAAGGGACACTTCATTAAAACTTGAAACTCAAACATTAGGTAGAAATAGTTTTATTTACAGAATAAGATAATGATTGAAACTCATAAAAGAAACTGACTTAAACCCTCTTAACAGTTCATGGTATGTTTCTGCATGCTTTGTCATGCAGAAAAAACATTATTAGAACTACCTAATTTTCTCTACGTCTTTGTTGTATGTTTCACTTTATAATCACAAAACCCAATAAAAACATTTTTTTAAAAAAGAACTACCTAATTTTCTCCATCTGTATTTAGTCGTTGACTTTGCTGACTTTAAAAGTGCACTGTCTAAACATTAAAATAAAATGAATTTTATAAGACAGTACATCTTCATGATTATTATGTCAATAGTTAATGGTATAGTCTAGTATGGGATACACAGCATTGTATAGTATTGGGATGCACAGCTAGGCCTATTTTAAGAGTAACTCTCAAGCAACCAGAAACTATCTTTATCCAACATGATCCAACATTCCCCTTGGGTGATGGTTAATTAGCCTACTGTACTTTGAAAAAGTCCTGTATCGCCTCTTCCTTCCAACGGGGACGCAGGCTGCCCTGCGAGTTGGAATCCCCGGGCAGGCATTGCCGTGGAAACCGCAGCGCGCAGCTTCCTCTGGTCAACCCCGCCCAGTCCTGTCCTGTCCTGCTAGTCAATAATAAGGGACAGGGCCTGAAAAAAAGGGACACAAATTTTAGGGCCAAAATAAGGGACGTCCCTTAGAATAAGGGACATATGGCAACCCTAGGGTCACCACAACATGGGGAACCTTATTTAGGGCTCACGGCATTAGAAAGGTTGAGAACCACTGCATTAATACATATATCTTTCTGTTTAATTGCTATTACATTTAAATAATAATAATTTCTAGGGGGGGCGGTGAGAAAAATTTTTTCTGGAAAGGGGGCAGTAGGCCAAAAAGTTTGGGAACCACTGATCTACCCGATAGGTAGTCTCCCTCTTTCTTTACTCCCTTCCACTTTACCAAGTACCATAATCTTTGCCAATCAGTCAATATGTCCAAAGTGGAGCAGCCTTGTTTTAGTTCCCTTCACTAATGATTTTTATATAATAAAATAAGTATCCTACTTCATGTTTAGTTTAGAATTCAGAATTTTGTGGACATGACTCCAGAAAGCGTTACAACTGTAATTGTGATAGTGGTTCATCATCTTCCTTATCATAAATGAGGAATGGAGGGTCATATAAATAGTTGTTAGTCACCCAGTGAATGTGAGTTGGAAACTGGATTCAATCACAAATGTTCTAGATAGTTGTGAATGCAGTCAGAAAACATGACGTTCAAAATCTCAGATATGTTTTGTATGTGAATTATTTAAGATCAGAATGACACATCCGCCAGAAATAATTTCTCTCTTAGCAGCTGGAGTTGAGGTTGGCTGACAGCATATCATCTGAAAAGCCCAGAATGAAACTGGACAGCTTTCCCATAACACTGCAAGCTGCATTTGTTGGCTGGCTGACATCACAGTGGCATCTGTGGAAACTGTGTGGAATTCAAGAGCCACGCCACAAATGCCAGAGAGAGTGCTTAGTGGTACTCACTTCGAGCGGTAGTTTCCCACCACACCCTCTTAACCGCTTGCCATTTATGAATGTATGAATCATAAACAGATCAAGCTGAGTAATCTAGTACATATTATTTATTTTGAGCAAATAGCTTTAATTAAATATAGATATTTCCAAAATGCCTGCATCCATAATATCAAAAGAACATAAGTTTTAAAAATGTTAATTTCAAAAACAAAATATTTATTCACATACGTGGATCTGTAACTGTTTTCAATTCAGTTACAGATCCAAACATGGAATTAGACGCTGGCAATGATAGTGGCATCACAGAAATAATCCCAATACATTCAAACAATGATTGATATATCTAGAATGGCATTTCTTCATCAATGTGGGATAGCAGAGTCTCTTCTGTAAAAATTTAGCAACTGTTCGTGTTGTACTATAGTGAGACTAAACCCAAAGAAACACAAGACAACAGGTTGGACCAGGATTTAGTTCAATAGGTCAGCAGTTCAAGCCTGGGTTGGGGTGAGCACCCACCATTAGCACCAGCTCATACTGTGTGGCCCAGTTGTTGATTGGGTTTGATAAAAGGCACTGCAGACTACTTCAACCAGAGTAGTCAGCCATAGCAGAGCACTTGATGAACCAACTTGGACACAGCATATTATTTGAGAACTCAGAAATGCTGGATCACTCTAACAACCACCATGTCAGACTACACAGAGAAGCCATTGAAATCCACAAGCATGTGGACAATTTCAACAGAAAGTAAGAAACCATGAAAGTGAACAAAATCTGGCTACCAGTATTTCAAAATTCTAAAATCATAACAGTAAATAAAGAACAACACTCAAAAACAGGGTGATTCCAGACAAGAAACAATCAGGGACAGCTAATCACCTCCCAACAAAGGATTCCCCCAGGCAGTAAGAAACCAGAACTTGAAACTGCTAGGCCATTAAATGCTATTCAAGGTGGCCAATTGAAACATTCACACCTACCGCAAACAGACAAGAGTTCTCTCTCCCAACCTGGACATTCCACAGATATATACACCCCATTTTTCTAGTTTCCAAGAGACCTCACAACCTCTGTGGATGCCTGCCACAGATGTAGGAGAAACATCAGGAGAGAATGCTTCTGGAACATGGCCATACAACCTGGAAAACTCACAACAACCCAATAATGATAGAGTAAAATAATGGAAATGTAATAATAATCGTAATGATAGAGTAAAATAATAAATGTAATAAAAATTAAAATAGAGTAAAATAATATATGTAATAATAATAAAGTAAAATAATAAATGTAATAACAATAATATAGAGTAAAATAATTAAATGTAATAATAACAAATAGAGTAAAATGATAAATGCAATAATAATAATAACAACAATAACAGCAGAGTAAAATTATAAATAACCTTGACTCAAGTATAAGCCGGGGGGGGGGGGGGTGGGCTTTTTCAGCCCAAAAAATGAGCTGAGAAACTTGACTCATACTTGAGCATATTCGGTAATTGCATATTGCAAACTCTCTTACATTTCTCAGAACCGGAATAGTTCTTGCTGTTCCCATATCAGTTGTTGTTGTTCATTTGTTCAGTCGCTTCCGGCTCTTCGTGACCACATGGACCATCCCACGCCAGAGCTCCCTGTCAACCGTCACCTCCCCCAGCTCCTTAAGAGTCAAGGCAGTCACTTCAAGGATGCCATCCATCCATCTTGCCCTTGGTCGGCAGGGGCGGTCCTACAGGTAGGCCAAGTAAGCGGCCGCATAGGGCGCCATCTGGGAAAGGGGCGCCATCCTGGCCGCATGGGGCGCCATCTCGCCATGTTCCTCAGGCAGCGCCGCAGCTGCCTGCTTTTAGGCCCCGGCCTTGTGCACTCCAACGCCGCTTCTGGGCATGCACGGAGGTTTTCGTGCAGGCGCAGTTGCCCCGGAGCTGAAATTGAGCGCAGGAGCAACTGCACCTGCGCGAAAACCTCAGCGCAGGCCCAGTAGCTCCCTTGCGCAGAAGCCTGTAAGCAAAGCACTCCCTATCGGGCAGGCAGGGAGTGCTTCCCCTCTCCCTTTGTCTCCGCCGTGCGTGCATTTGCGGGGAAGGAGAAAATAATCAGTGAAGGAAGTGTAAGTGAAGGAATGAATGAAGGGCTTTCCTCCTCCTCTTCCTCTGTGACCTCTTCTCTCTCTCCTTCCTTTCTTCAGCTCTATTTCTGTCTAGACCTGAGGGGCCTGAGGCTCTGAGGAGTTGTGGGAGTTGGAGTCCAAAACACCTAGAGGGAGGGAGGGCCCAAGTTTGCCCAGGCCGCGCTGCCTGTATTCGACCTCATTTGAACATTTTGGCTGTTTTTCTATTTACATTTACATTGGGATCCTAATTTTGGACTTATGGGAGACTCCTATGGATTATGAGTCAGGTGATAGGTAATATATTCTGATTTTGATGCATTTACATTGCATTTCTTGTTGATTATTATACAGTTCTGCTTAATATTGTCATACAATATAATAAAAATGCAATATAACAATAGAATAATGATATATTTTATTTTACATGTAATATTACAAACAATATTGCAGTATAGTGGTATTGTACAAAATAGTAATATACAATATTTTATTTTACTTTATTTTGGGTTATTTGAGTTTTATAGGAGTCATGAAAATATTTAGTAGAGGATAATTTCATTTAAATAAATAATTTTATTTATTATTTTATAATAATAATAATAATATAATAGAATGTTATATTATATTATAATGTCAATATATTATAATATAATTATATTTGGTCTGGAGTGTTATCAGTACGCGGATGACACCCAGCTTCTGCTGAGAATGGACGGCAGGCCAGACACCGTACCCGATTGTTTCCATCGATGCCTCGAAGCCGTGACTGGTTGGCTGCGTGCCAGCCGGCTGAAGGTGAACCCGTCGAAGACGGAGATTCTGTGGCCCGGTCGCCCTGGGCTGGGTGGGTGCCGGTTGCCTACCCTGGATGGCGAGCGGCTTAGCCCGTCATCTTCGGTTAAGAGCTTAGGTGTTCAGTTGGACTCCCTGCTGACCATGGAGTCCCAGGTCTCTGCGGTCAGCAGGGCGTCCTTCTTTCACCTACGACAGGCTAGGCGACTGGCACCCTACCTGTCCAGGAGCGACCTGGCGGCGGTAATCCAAGCGACGGTCATCTCGAGACTGGACTACTGTAACGCCCTCTACGTTGGCCTTCCTTTGTCGACAATTCGGAAACTCAAGCTAGTGCAGAATGCCGCCGCCGCTTGCTGACGGGCTCGTCGGTGAGGAGCATCTCACGCCCATCCTTCGGCAGCTGCACTGGTTTCCTATTGAGTACCGAATTGCCTTCAAGGTGTTGGTATTGACCTTTAAGGCCATAAACGGCCTAGGGCCTGCGTATTTGAGGACCGCCTTACCCCGTATTTACCCCCGAGATCACTGCGGTCAGACGAACAGAATCTGCTGACGATACCATCAGTCCGCTCCTGTCACCTATCTGCGACCAGACAGAGAGCCTTTTCTGCAGCAGCCCCAGCGCTGTGGAACTCTTTGCCGGACAGTGCTCGAGCTATCTCTGAGCTAGTACCATTCAGAAGGGCCTGTAAGACCGCTCTCTTTGAACTAGTCTTTAATTAGGCATAGAAGGATTATACCTCAAGAAACCTATGTATGTCACCCTGCACCCATAATGTGTTGGATTGTGTTTTTAATGTGTTTTATGCTTTTTATTGTAGGGCTGCATGTCTGTGACATGATGCCCATATACATTGTTGTTATCCGCCCCGAGCCTGTGGGGAGGAGCGGAATACAAAATCGAATAAATAAATAAATAAATAAATAAATAATATAGAATGAGTATGGTATAATATATTATATATACATTGATACAATATACTACTACTAATGGTATTGTGATATTATAATTGTATATTTGTTTTACATGGGGGGAGGGCAAAAATAATGTTTTTTTGGGGGGGGCACCATAATAATGTTTGCTTACCATTTAAAATTACCTTAGACCGCCCCTGTTGGTCGGCCCCTCTTCCTTTTTCCTTCCATTTTCCCCAGCATCATTGTCTTCTCCAAGATTTCCTTTCTTCTCATGATGTGGCCAAAGTACTTCCTCTACTATGCTTCCCTCCAATGAGCAGTCGGGCTTTATTTCTTGAAGTATGGACTGGTTGGATCTTCTCGCAGTCCAAGGCACTCTCAGAACTTTCCTCTAACACCACAGTTCAAAAGCATATATCTTCCTTCGCTCAGCCTTCCTTATGGTCCAGCTCTCACATCTGTAGGTTACTACGAAGAATACCATTGCTTTTACTATGCAGATCTTTGTTGCCAGTGTGATGTCTCTGCTCTTCACTATTTTATCGAGATTGGTCATTGCTCTCCTCCCAAGAAGTAAGTGTTTTCTGATTTCCTGGCTGCAGTTTGTATTTCTAGTCTTTGCACCTAGAAATACAAAGTCTGTCACTGCCTCCATGTTTTCTCTCAAATCAGTACCGGTCATTTATTCAAGGACGTTTATGGTGGGTGTCCAAACCATTGATCAAAATGCGTTCCTAATTACAGACTCCTCTCTCTCAGGCTCAACTTAAACATAGGCACCGAGCTGGATATGTTACACAATTAAATGCTAAAAAAAAGTAAAAATTAAGAATAACATTATGCCTGCCTGTCAATAATAATAATAATAATTCAGCTTATTGATTAGTCAGTTTTGACCATATCAAATCATACAAAACATACACACTTACCCATACATACGTACAATAAATGCCAATGTGAATACAAAGCATACCGATTTATTGATCTGCCAATCCCACTCCTATCTGTAAAGCTTTTTGTTTAAGGGATTACATGATTAAAAAGTAATTGATTAATTCCTTTGAATAGAATTTGAGTGAGGGAAGGGTGAGTAAAACTAGTAAACATATCCATGTTAAATGGCAGTAATGTCACAGCTCTCTGCTTCCATCTTCTCGCGGATGGCCAGCGCTTTTTGCGTAAAAAGGGTCAGTTTTAAAATAGAATTTTTATCTGAACCCTGTAAGAGAATGTGCAGTTTCACCTTATTCTCTAGGTGAGTATAGTTCTCCAGAAGAGGCTCTAAATAGTAAAGTCGGATCCTGTTGTAGTAGGGGCATTTTAGGAAGAAATGTTCTGAGTCCTCCACTTCTGCGTCTACCTCACGACATCCACAGGTTGTCCTCATATAGGGAGTTTTCTGATGTCGCCCCAGCTTGGACTTAATGTCGAGCTGCTCAAATCTAGCCCTGGTAAATAGTTTTCTGATATACTGTATAGTGGTAGCATAAAGGAAAGATAAGTTTCTGTGCCCACATGCCATTTAAATTTAGTCAGGTATGGAGTGGCTCTAGCTTGCGCTATGATCATTAGGTCATTTTGTGCAACAATGCCGAGAGCTCTTTGATATACAATTTATTTATTCGTGGGATGCAAAACCTAGCCTGCTGACCATGTGGCCAAGTCTGCTCAGCCATGATGACCACTCTTTGTGGTTTTCTTGTTCTAATAGGCATGTGGCTGGTAATCTATGTGGTTGCATTTGTCTTATTTTGTACCACCAATTGATCTGCCTCTTCAGGATTACAATGGAAATTAGGGGTACTCCTATCTCTGCTCTAACTGCTGCTGATTTATCCACCGCCTGTCAATAGTTAACAATTGATGGTAACGACTTGCAAACTGTAGTGTGCTTTGTTGCCACAAGATGGCAGGTTTTGTGTCTTTAGATTTGTTTCCTAAAATGTGCTTTAGGTTTTACAAGGCAGTATATTCAGGTAAAGTAAGATGGTAGTAGGAAATGACTTGTAACCATAGATCTGCAGGAATTCTTGAAATATTTCATAAAATATAATATTATATACACACAAATTCCTAGCAGTTTTCCACGTTTGTATTTCAATGGTTCCCTCTTTTTTTAAAAAAATGATGTTATTTTCATATACCTTGAGCCAAAAGACCGTAATTTCAGTGACGTTGTCAAAGTAAGTGATGTTACATACGGGTGAAAATTGACAGTGGAACTCACTGCCTTGGGGTGTGGTGGAGGTCCTTCTTTTGAGGCTTTTGAACAAAAGACCTTGTAAAACTACAGTTCCTGTGATCTCATAGCATTGTGCCATTTCCGAATGAAGCAGAGAGTGTTTGAGAATCAGGACATCCATAGAGATACCAAGGTACTTGTTTATAAAGCTATTGTCCTCCCAACCCTGCTATATCCTGTGAGACATGGACTGTCTGCAGACATCACACTCAACTCCTAGAACAATTCCATCCGCGTTGTGTCTGAAAAATCCAGCAAATCTCTTGGGAAGACAGGCGGACAAGTGTCAGCATGTCAGTAGAAGCAAAAACCACCAGCATTAAAGCGATGCTCCTACACCATCAACTCCGCTGGACTGACCATGTTGTCCAAATGCCCAATCGCCGTCTTCCAAAGAAGTTAGTATATTCCCAACTCAAGAATGGGAAATGGAATGTTGGGTGACAGGAAAAGAGATTTAAAGATGGGCTTAAAGCCAACCTTAAGCACTGTGGCATAGACACCGAGAACTAAGAAGCCCAAGTCCTTGAGTGCGCTAGCTGGAGGTCAGCTGTGACCAGCAGTGCTGTGGAATTTGAAGAGGCATGAATGGAGGGTGCAAGGGAAAAATGTGTCAAGATGGTGTGTCAAGCCAACCCTGACCAGCACCGCCTTCCACCTGAAACCAATGTACTCACTGAGGAAGAACATGTGGGTTACCTGTGTATCCACCGCCAAGACACTACACTTGTAGGGCCATAATCCTCGGGCTATGTGGGATCACCTACTGTAAGTAAGTAAGGCATAACAATTAAAATGCCAAACTGCCTTAATTCTACAGTGTTCGCAACCTGCGGGTTCCCATATGTTTTGTCAAATTAATGATTTGTAAGGGTCACCATATGCTGGGGAAGGACTTGAAGGTGCCTAACAACAACCAAGTCACCCTGGGAGTTTTTCTGCATTAGGGGAAGGGTATACATACTCTAAATAGAACAAACACAGGAATACTAGCTGGAATGGTGAAGAGAAGTTAATGCTCACTACACTCATGAATTCTCCAAAGCAAATCTCATCCACTCTTCCAAATCAAATTCTCAACATTTAGTGTTATCTTAAACCATCTGAATTGGATGAATCCACCACAGCATGGAGAAGATCGCATTGTGTGCCTGCTTGTCATGCCATTGTTACACACAAGGCTCTTTTAACCCATATCTATAATCCAGCATCACAGCTATTGCCCCGGTGGCACAAATTATGGGTTAAACCCTTGTGCCAGCAGGACTCCTGACCAACAGGTTCGAATCCAGGGAGTGGTGTGAGCTCCCGTCTCAGCTCTAGCTTCTCATGCAGGGATATGAGAGAAGCCTCCCACATCAAAACATCCAGACGTCCCCTGAGCAACATCCTTGCAGATGGCCAATTCTCTCACACCAGAAGCAACTTGCAGTTTCCCAAGTCCCTCCTGACATGGAAAACAAATCACAGCTATAGCTGAATCTCTATGAATTCAAACATTCAAAATCCTTTCTGGATAGAAGTCTGTTCTTCTGTATTTATGAAGAAAGTAGCTAATTTTAATTGTTTTTATTTTTAAAAGGTGGAATTAAATTTTAACACATCCATACACATCCCTTTTCTTTCAAGGGCCAGCACACACCTCTGTGTCTTTCCTTTCATGACGCTACACCCACCATGTACTTTAAGTCGAAACTGAGAAACCCACAGAGTTTCAGTCATTGAGAATGAAGAAAAAGCTTTTTGTAATTTAACAATGAGCTGTTTTTTTCCCAAGTGCCATGGAAACGAGAAAATTTAAAAAATGCTCCAAAGCAGCCCCTGCAATGCTTCCACTTGATAAACAAACCAACCGATCACGGAAAGCTCTTATCCTGGGAAAGGAAGACAATTTCCAAGTGCCACTTTTGGTCTGGATTTCACATTTGACATATAATAAATTAGCTTTGTACAACAAGGTATTTGCAAAATCGGCACAAGTCGTCCTCAAGTAGTTCAAGCAATGATTCCTTGAATCTCGTTGTATATCTCTTACCTCCTGACAATGAAATCACGGAGCCTGAAAGTCAGATGGGTACCAACATTGTTTCATTTTTTCTGTGACAACAGGTTGATGGGTTTTTAGAGTCCTTGTTTACACTATAGCCAGATGTTAACAACTGTTTCGTGCCATAGAAAATGATGCTTTGTACTTAATGACTTATATGAAAACTAGGAATGGACTGGGAGAGTGATTTTTCCCATGTTTGTGCTATTGTCATAACTGTGGGTGGTGTTGATGGACATTTTCTTTGTTCACTTCTGTGCTATATAATCCGTGGGAATTCATCTTTCCTCTACCATTGTCTGCAAGGGAATGTTGCACTCCATCTATTAAAGGGCTGCAATGCTTTCCTGCTATATATCACCTGCAGAATAATTTCCCACCAGTCTATTCATCCCATCTGCTTCATAACAGAGGTATAATGGAGCCAGCATTCACAAGGTCAAAGCAATGGGAAATGGCTCCAATTGCAGTGGAGAAATGCATCTACTCTGGAGTTAAGGTTGAATTTGAAAGAAGTCGTGCAATGGCCTCAAAATATGTTCAGGTTCTTGGATAGCTCATTTAAAGTTCACACCGAGACGTATTAATAGATCCCAGACAAACAAGCAAACAAAAAACATAACAGGGAAAATATTAAGCAAATGCTGTTGCCAGATGATACGTCCATTGGCCACAAGCCATTGTAAACTCTCAATTAGTTGTGTGCCTAGAGGCCTGATATCAAGAACAAACTGAAATGATTATGCAATCTGATAAATTGCTGTTAAGCACACTGATTTATAGCAAATGTAAATGTATGCCAAAGTAGTTATTTGGATACCGTTTTCTTCAGCACACAGTGGGAAAACCTGCATTATAATTGCTACATGCTAAGCACAGCTGTAATTTCCACCTGTATGGCTATTGTTAGTTTTGCTACAAGGGGTAATTTCACAGCTATGTTAGCTGGGTAGCAAAGTGTTTATAGCAAACAGAACCAAACTGCTACAATTAGTGTGATTAAAAGCCGTGTCTTCGTGGGTAATTGTAATTAGGAAAGGCTGACCTTGTTCGCTTCATTTTCTATATCCACAGGAAAAAGGCATCAGTTTATCATCTGTTCAAGTTTAATTCATTAGCAATCCTTACCGTGTGTGAACAGAATACATATTGCAGAAATGGCAAATCTGTGGACAAGAAACACAGAGAGACTACAAAGAAGGGAATTGTTCTGTTGTGGTTTTGCAATGTATGGATTTGCGGTCTATAAAAACAACTGGCTGATTAATAAGGTTAGCAAAATAAAATGGCAGAAAGTCCCTCCTGTCAAACTGTCACTAAAATGACCTAAAATCTACTTCCCTACTAGTCACTTTCCTAGGGCGCATCCAGACAGCCCCTTTATTGTGGAAACATCCACAATAAAAAGGGGGCTGTCCAGATGATGTTCTGGGCAACCCACAATTAATTCACCAGGGAAAACCCTGGTTTGTGCCAAATTAATTAGATAATGGATTTATTCCATGCCTTCTTGGAAGGCACAGGATAATACCACTACTTCCCGTGTCTGGATTGCAGTCCAGACACCATTTTCAAATTAGTCCAGAAAACTGTGGGAATCCCAACCCCCTCTCCCAAAACCCTAAAAACCCCTTTAAAAGGAAAACTTACCTGGCCTCCAATTGCTCCCCACCCTGCTCTCCTGACACATCATTTCTATGCGACAGGAGAGCTCCAGCAACACTCCAGCTCCAGCAACACTCAACTGAAGGCCCAATAAGTTTTCCTTACTTTTAACAGTGGTTTCAGGGCTTTGGGGGAGGGGAGGTTGAGTCTCCAAGTGTTTTCCTGGGCCAGTCCTGGAAGAACATCTGGACACCCACCCCAGAAAGTGCGGGTTTCTGTGGTGTGTGTGTGTGTGCATAGGGGCCCAAGAACATCCACGTTCTTCAAACATAGATGCTCCTGGGATAAAGGGCTGTATGGAAGCTTCCCTAGTATTCCCAGTTTACATTTGGAAAGGAGCAAGTATCACAAATTCCATGTAAGTTGGCACAGTGACGTCCAAACACTACTTCCTGAGTTGCAGTGTCTACTGTAAGGTAGAAGTATTTGTGTTACTGATACCCGATGCCAAATCTATAGGTTTTATCACAGTGCAATGGAATGGCTTGATGTGAGCATATTGATTAACTTTTTAGCCCAAGGGTTGGCATACTTTACGGTTCAAATATGTATGGTGCTGTTTCCAATGTCAGTACTAGTCAGGTGGTTTCCTACATTCCGCTATCAATCAGAGGGGCCAGATGGCCAACTACCTTTTTCAAAGGGGTTGGCTTTGTCTGGAAGTTACTGGGTGCAAACAAGTGCATACATTCTCTGTACTAATTGAACTTTGGCCTAAAATGTAGAATGAAGTCTCACTTGCCTGTAATGGAACCACAATACATACTTATTTCCTCTTGTGCTACAGACTGAATTTAGTTTTGCTTCTGACTGCTTTTCTAGTCATATTCTGGTAATTCTTACCAAGCGCTTCTCACTCTCTAGTGGGAAACCCATTAAGAACATTCCATTTCAATGGCAAGTGAATTTGCAATAGAGTTTAGTCCTGCTCATCATCTGATTGCTCATTTGAAGTTTGAACTAAACCCACATTAACCTTCCCACCAATGTGGAGAAATCTTAGGGCCTGGCATTATTCCCTCCAGCTTTCTAAATGTTTTTGTTGCTTAAGAGTTCTTTCATGAACGTCATACTCTGGGTGGAAAGTTTGTAAAGTGACTTTTGAGACAAAATCTGTTAAGTCAAACTTTGTTCATTTAGATATAACTTGTTATTGTTGTGTGTCTTCAAGATGCAGCTTACAGTGAGCCTCTCATAGGATGTTCTTGGCAAAATCTGTTCGTTGTCATTGCCTTTCTCTGAACTGGAGAGTGTGATTTGTATTTAATGCTCGTATTTGGGGGGTTAGAGAGAGCAAAGTTGTATTTTCAAAAACTAGATGCAGCTTGTGTAGGAAGGGGAAAATGGAATAGATACCATCTAATTAACCCTCTGTAGTTGCTTATACTTGCCATACATAGTGCCTAAATTCTCCACAAAACTATAATAAGCTAAGAACTTCAGCAGGTCAGTTCTCTCTCCTATTGAAACCTTTCCAACCTGTAATGGCTTTGAAAACACTGATAAATCCTTGTTAGGTCGTTTGATTAATACATGTTAGTAATTGTACATGGTGGAAATTTCTCCTCAGACTGCAAAAGAGTAGAAGTCATTTTTGGAGGGAGGTTTAACCCCAATTAACTGACAAACATGCAAGGGATAGGTCACCTCCTATGGCTGGGACGAGTAAGGACAAGTCAGAGCTGTGATAAAATGCTAAAGCTTAGAATACCAATGATCAGATTTAAAAGATTCTTCATCCCACTTCCACCCGATCTGCCTTTATTCCATGTACACTGGGCCATGCAGAACTTACATTAAATTTGTTTTCTAAAATGTTATTCTTCAAACCTCAAATTGTCCCCAAACATGTCCACCAGATCCCCCTCCCAAGTGTTGCCATTTTTTAAAAAATGGTTTTTATTTTTTATATATATACAAATATACATTTAAAAAACATTCTATATAAGGGTTTAGGGGAGGGAAAGATTTAGGGTCTCTTGGGGAAGGGGAATGGGAGAGATGTATAGGTTAGGATAAATTAAGGAACTCGGGGAAGGGAGGGGGTTCTGTGACTTCCAAATCATTTGTACTGCGTTTATAATCTAGTTTCTTTCTTCTTTCCATATCGACTTCTCCTTCCTGTCAAAGGTATCAAATGTTCATAATTTAATCTTGAGGAATAATTTTCATTAAGTCCTTCCCTATTCTTTGTAAGTTTTCTTAAATTCTTCATATAGTTTCCAATCAGTTTTTTTGATGGGTCTCCCATATGATATCTTCAAGGCAAAAGTTAATTTATCCATTTCTTTTATTTCGTCTATCTTTTTCAGCCATTCTTCTACTGTAGCAAGTTCTTTTTGCTTCCATTTTTTCGCATGAACCATTCTTGCCAGTGTAGTCAAATATGTGAATAGAATATCTTGGTATTGATCCAATTTCATTTCTTCATCTATTATTCCTAGTAAGAAATATTCTGGTTTCAAACTGTCACGCCACAAGGCCCACAGCCTCTGCTTCCTATGAACCAAACTGTAGCCATGCTGGCTTTAAGATCCTTTCCAGGCCTGCTTGCCTTTCTCATGAGAACTTGGTACCAGGCAGGCCGGGTGAATCGTTCAAGGTTACCAAAGCTATCCTGTCCGATAAGTGGAGAGGCCTGGGACTGAGAAGAGCTTGACTCCCTGTTGCAGCTGGGGAGCCTAATTGGGTTTACATTCTTGAGGAGCTGAGGTAGCTTAAACAACAGCTACCATTCATCAAGCCCACTTTGACACTCGATGCAAAGTTACGTGGCTAGATCAAAGGGTTTGGACAGTATATCCGTGTGGAGTTGGCCCGGAGCCTTATCTCGTGCCAACGAAGCTTCCAAGACAATGGATCTCTGAAGGAGGCCGCTGGGCCTTACTAAGGACACTGCCTGCCTATAGAGGATCTGGCCCATCCGGGCAAAAGCCTTGTTCCCTTGCTACGTTCCTGTTTGTTCCTGAAAAGACTTTCCTTTGCTTTTGAATCCAGCTTTGTTCCTGCCTGCATCCAGCTTGAATCCTGATTGCTACGGGACTATTTACTCATTGCTTTGTTCCTGAGATTTGCTGCTATTGAAAGCACTATAGTACTGCTTTCAACCTCTTTCCTATAAACTATAGTCTCAATAAACCTGTTGTACCATAGCTGGACTCTGTGGTTTATCAAAGGAGGTCTTGCCCAAGGGCCTAGAGGGCGACACAAACTAATTCTCATTTTTAATATTTTTTTCACATATTTCTCATATTTTTCTCCAAAAAGAGATTCACCTTTGGGCAAGTCCACCAAATATGGTAAAATGTTCCCACCTCTTTTTCTCATTTCCAACACTTGCTTGCTGTTTTGTACATTAATCCCAACTTATGTGGTGTAATGTGGTGTGGTGCCATTTTGATTACACGACTAATGGCATATGCAGCTAAACAGGTGTGGAAAGTTGATACTATTTCATCTTAATAGTGTTTAATATTGTTATACAACTTATTTTGTTTGCAGAATTTGTTTTTTTTCCAGCATCAAACAACATGATGGAGCTAGAAATATATAAAAAGCCACTCACAGCAGGAATTTTTCTTCCCCATCTTTTTTGTTACCTTTGTAAAAGCAAAGTCAGAACACATTTTGGACACTTTACTTCCTTTGACGGATTGGTGGCCTGATCTAATGGCCCTGAAGAAATGATGCAAGGTAGCAGAACAAGAGGTAGTATTATCTGCTTGATCCAATGGTTTTAATTGTAAACAGAGCAGTATGGTGCTGAATTACTCTGCAGACCTGTAGACCAAGTGGGATGGACACCCAATTGAATAAGTAAATAAAACTGGGTATAAAACACACGACACGCTTGTCTGTCAACATGTAATGCCCTGGGTTTATTTTGTGAGTGTTCTATCACAATTTTCCAGGTGGGATTAAAAACCTTAAGGATAATGTACGCCATTGGAGTGGGCATTCTGGCTTCGGTACTGACAAAGCACAAGTAATAGAGTCTTAAGTACCAGTCTCTTCACAGAAGAGAGGGCAAATATTTCCAAAGGAAGGCACCCGACAGTTGTGGTTCTGGCCTCGCAGCCTTCTGGAGAATCTTAAAAAGGAAAAAAAGCTGGCTGTTTTCAGAAACTGGAATGATGATACACGTACAGCAATTACTGCATTTCTTTCTCCCTTATAGCCTTTTTCTTAAGAACAAGTAAAGAATGAAGTCTTTTAACAATTATACAATAAAAAAATATAATTTGTGATCAAAAATAAGGGCAAGACAACATAAAAACTCCAGTTGTAAGGACTCCATTTGCATACTTGATTCGACACCACTTTCTTTTTTTGGTGCGCAAGGAAATGGGACAACAGAGGGGGCTGTATGAAGAGCAGCAACATAACTTTTAGTGCTTTAAGAACCAGAAACTGCACACATTTGTGAGCTAGTCAGTTGGTAGAATCCATGAGACTTCATTTTTAGCTTGTTACTTGCTTTATGATATTAAGAACAGGAAGATCCCATTGAATAGTACATTCCCCATTTTTAAACTGATGCTTTTAAAAAAATTCTGTATGTATGTCACCATTTTTCACATGATACACAGAAAACTCAAGGACCCAGAGGGGGAACCAAGTTATGTTAATACCATTTACAAAATACCAAGGAGTCCACAGCTACCTAACACATTTACTACAGCACAGGAACCAATGAAGGTACAGTGTACAAAAAACTGTAAACACGGCACAATAAATAGATAAAACAGCAGGTTCCGCACCATGCACATGATGTGATGACACTTCATCTCTATACAATCTCACCTTCTCACACTCTTACTTTGTTGCAATTGTCCCTCCCGCCCCTCCCCTCCCCAGCCCCAAGTGCAAAGCATCACAAATGAACGGTTCTGTATTCAAGTAACGTATATACAAGGGTATTACAAATATGCAGTACTGTACAGATAATTGCTGTAGTCTTAATTTACAGGTGTTGATTCCTTTCCTATTAACAGTAAGAAAAGAAAAACCAAAGCATGAGAGATGTGCATTGCTGTCAAGTCCCCACAGCTGCCATGGAAACGCAATAGGCTGCATTCCATCATCCCTTGCATTCAAATTGCTACTGATGCATAGCACCTAAACAAGTTCCCAAAGGCTGCAGTTCCATTACTATAGAAACTACGTCACCTCCATTGCTACTGTATTGTCTGCTATATTGTTCAGTGCTGGCTTTTCTGTTTCATGGTTTTCCCTGTGGAAATAAGAAGGAAAGGGGATGCAGTTAATATCAAAGTAGGACAAAAGAATCAACTCAATCTTTTTAAGAGCCCCATTAAAATATCTTTCCAATATCAATTTGGCTGACTCATATAATATCCCATTTCCACTTCATATCTCTTCGTGCAAATGTAGACAAAAGGTCCACACACAAATATCAGTTGCTCAGCGTAACTCTGATGTTTTTTAAATGTTTACTAAAAATAATATGATAAAATGATGCCCAAGACAGTTAACAATACAATATACACATAAAAAGTAATACTGAGAAAATAAGTTTAAAATGCCATAAATAATATAACATATAATAATAAAATAGATCAAACAGATAATCAGCATAAAATAGTTAAAATTCCTGTCAATAACAGCCTAGTTTAAATGACAAAGACCTCTTTGAATATTAATGACTTCTTTGACCGGGAATGTCAGAGCCTCAGAGTGACTACAATTATTTTTTTTTAAAACGTAGGGGGAAAACCTTATAAAACGCTCAGTAAGATTCAAAGGGGATTGAATATGGCATGACATAGGGAGGAAACCCCAACAACCAAGCAGGAGGGGGTGTGGTATTGTATAGGAAATCTGATGGCTGGAAGAAAATGTGTTAAAAATTGATCTCATTGTCTGGATTCATACTGAGAAGCTGCCTGTAAACATCTCAAGGGACACAATAAAATGCTGCCAAGAAAGTACTGAAGGTAGCTAGGACTGGGTACAAGTGGGTCCTTTTAGCAACTCCTGCCAAAATGAAGGGCAAAGACCAACATTTGACCAGTGAGGAGTGATTGTTCTCTGCAATCACAGAAGGCCGACCAATTGGGGACAGAGTAGGGGAAGAGGGGCCGAAAGAGCAACCCGATTCTGGCTAATTTAGCCACCAATTAGGAAGGAAGGCAGAGTACAAATAGAGTAAATAAATGAAATTGTTATTTATGTATTTACTTTATTAGCTGCTGGTCTGCTTTTGGGCTAAATACAAAGTGCTGGTTATTACTATAAAGCCCTCAACGGTTCGGGCCCATCGTATCTAGAAAAACACATCTCCTTGTACAAACCTACCCGAACTCTTCGATCTGCCAAGGAGGCCCTACTCTTGGTCCCACCCCCATCTCAAGCACGGCTGGTGGGAAAGAGAGAGGGGCCCTTGGTGGTTCCCTCCTTCCCCCGACTTTGGAATGCCCTCTCCAGAATGATCAAAATGGCCCCCTCCCTTTTCGCTTTTAAAAGGCAACTACAAATGTCCGTATGCTCTCAAGCATATGACGAGGTGGAGAAATAAAGCTTGAAACACTGATAAATGGAACAGAAAGGAAATGGATTTGGCATTCTACCTTAGCTGAGGCTGCCTTTGAAGACAGCCCAGAAATTGCAATTGGTACAAAACTCGGCAGCCAGGCTTCTAACTGGACCTAATTATAGGAAGCGCACAACACCCTATTAAAGCAGTTACACTAGATGCCAATACGTTTCTGGTCCCAATTCAAAGTGCAGATTATAACCTATAAAGTCTTAAACGGTGTGGGTCCTGCCTATCTTTGGGACCACATCTCCCCCCTATGGACCAGCGCAGGCTCCAAGATCTGCTGGGGAGGCCCTCCTCTCGCTCCCATCACTGTCACAAACATGGTTGTGGGGACGAGAGGGGGCTTTCTCGGTGATGGCCCCCCAAGGGAAATTAGACAAGTCCCGACATTGTTATCTTTTCACAGGGATTTGAAATCTTGGATTTTTCAGCTTACATTTGAGAAGGCCTAGTCCCTCCTTATAAATGCCCAGTCCCTAGGTTCAATAAAAATATTTTGTTCTCTGAATTTCATCCAATACCCGGCCCTACGATATGCTGCTCTGGGGAGATGGTGGCGGGGTATATTAATAAAGTTGTTGTTGTTATTATTATTATTATTATTATTATTATTATTATTATGTTCAAACCTAACAAAGCTCCTCAAAGTGTTGCTATTCATTCAGAAGCAAATTCCATCCACTTGAATGGAGTTGGCGAATAAAGGTTTCAAAATTCAGAAGGAAACTCATGAGACTCCCTCATTGTGGACTTTTGAATTCGTATTTCATATAAACAGTAACCAAAGTGTGCACGGAAGACCAAATACATCTGAAGAATTTGGATTACCATGAAAATTGTCAAGGATTTGTCCTCTTTAATTGGAGCCACACATTATGACAGGATTATTTTCAGTTGTTAAGAGAAGTATCTGGACCCACTGGATTACCAGCACAAAGGCTTACCTTGGTACTGCGTCCACAGAGGATGAAGCTGGCACCTTGGGCACCTGACAGTTTGCTGCAGCCAGCTTTAAGGCAGATGATGGAACAGCACTTAAAGTCCTAGGTATGTGTCGTGCATTGAGCGTAGTAATAGAATTTGCAGTGGCAACAGATGAAGGTACAGTTAATCGGATGTTGTTCCCAAACAGAACCTGAGTTGTTGCAGAATTGGCAGCAGTTACTTGGTGACTCAGTGCACTGTGGGAACTTGAAGTCTGTGTTATATTTGAAGGCTGTAACAAGGTGGAACCTGCCGTTGATGAGGAGCTTGTATGTACAAGTGCTGTAGGCGTACTACTGCTGAGGTGTAAGCCCTTATATACTCCTGTGAAGAGGAAACAAAACATGGTTGAAATTTTTTAAGCCCATATACCAATTTTTAAAGCCCATTTATTTATTTATTTATTTATATACCAATGCGGATAAACACAGGCATGACTTGGCCATACAATAAAAACATAATATAAAACAAAATACAATAGATCCCGAGATTAAAATCTTCATCCTTTCTTACCTGAGGCTTGAAGGATGCCATTCACCCCAATTCCAAGCACCACATCATCCTTCATTTTGAATCCCATGAGCTGTTCTGATGTAACTAGTGCTGAAGCAGCGAATTGAGCACTAACAGAATCCAATGTCTTGGAAACAAAACCCTTTAAAGAAAGAAAAGGAAAAGTAACCAAAAAAGTAATGCTGAACTATAATCCAAATGTTTGTGTAAAACCAAACTAACGGAACCAATAAACTACTGCAATAATGATAAGGCCACAAAGTTTGAATATAATTACACAAAATAAAAAAATACCAACTTCAAAAACAAAAGATTAAACCATTATTTGACTCCAGGAGTCTGAATCTTTACTCCATTGCAGAAACAACAACACCAATATCAAAGAACTTGGGCTCCAAAGAAAAGCATTTCCTTGATCTTGGGAACAATGTACTAAAAGCAGTTATCCAAATCTTCTTAAAAGCAAAAACCTTAGTGGCCAGATCAGGGCAAGCACTATAAGCAAGATTTAAAATCAAGTACTGATATTTGAAGAAGTGATAAAGCCAAGCCTTTGTACTGTAGCATTAATCTACAACCATCCTCTGGCTTTTAAGATAGTTATTAAAAAACAAAATGAAACAAGACATTCAGGAAGTCAAGCACATCCAATCCTAGAAGTAATCCCTATTTTTATTAAAAATATTAAAATCAATGTTAACATATTAATCTCTAGAGACCAGGGCATGTTGAAAAGGTCACTTGACATTTTGCAACAGTTAAATTTTGAATTTCAAATGGGAAAAATATACACACAGAACAACAAAAACATGCAAGACTAGATTACAAATGTTATCTGAAGCTCTTTAAGATGCATATAACTAAGCCACCTCTTTTCTGTTCGGAGGGAGCAGAGGCAATGCCTACTATACTCACCTGTAGCATCCCTTCTAAACACTCTAGAGTATGGCTAAGATGTAGATTCGAGCGAAAGCCACTTTCCTGTTGGTTAGTTGCAAGGTGCTATGGCAACAGTTGACAATTAGAGATGAACCCTGGTGGAAAAAATGAGGGATAAATCATAATACAGACAACTCCCTCACCTGTGAAGCGTTCGCAGAAGAATTACTATTTGCTTGCTGCTGATGAATTTGTGCAAGCTGCTGTTTCTGCATTAGTGCCAGTTGCTGTTGATGTTGCTGGTATTGTTCGGCGGTAAATGCTGAACAAAATATAAAAGAGAATACCACATCAAAATACGTAAATCTTCTGTGTCCATTCCTTACCCTAAAAAAGGAACACCGTACAGGTGTGAAGCACAGCAAATGTATTCAGTGCTCTCACTCCAATGGGAGCTGATAATAGCCATACTTACACAGTGTGTATAAGGGAAAAAAGAAGTTGGCTTGCTCTGGCAAAGAAAGTAGTTGCTACATTTTAATCCCTTTGCTAATAGAATTTGTAACCACAAATCAGTCCAGTTAATTTGTTACCTGCTTCTAATTTAGATAGTATCTACATTTAATCTGAAGGAAGAATTTAATTTAATAAGTATACAGTAATTCTATTTCCTACAATTAACCCATGGATGGTGTTGTGATCCTATCAATAAAAACAGAGTCTGTCATGCTAAATTGTAATGATATTAAGAAAAAACTATACTACACAGCCTCATTTTCAAATGTAGACTTGTAAACATGGAAAATTGACCATGTTTTTTCTTTCATTTTCTTATTGAAAAACTTCATGTTGCAAACTTTTAATGTGAAATCAAGATAAAGAATCAGAATTGCATGCTAATTTCAGTCTTTTAATCTAATCTTGGCCATATGCATTAGCACGTTTTTCTAAGTTAGAATTCTTTAATTTTAGATTTTGGTAGAGATTCAAAATATGAACAGGAATATTTTAGACTCTTCTCTATACCAGGTACCACCATCTTGAATCCAAATATTCTAAAACAGAGAGACTCGCAATATCTTCAACCACATCAGTTCAGGATGCCCGAGACTGCATTCCAACCAATTTGGCAACACTTTGGAGAAGTTTTTCCCTTTACACTCCAATTTTACATAAGCCATTTACTTCTGCAAAACTACTACTAATTAATAGAGGTGAAGTTCATGTGCAGAGAAAGAAGTATGAAAAGGAAAGACAATCACGATTTATACACACTTTGTTCAGCCACAGATTAATTCATAACTGGAACAGCTGTGGCTCTTATGTCATTTTATTGTATTTTTAGATGTGTTTTATCGTGTTTTAATGCTTGTATGTTCGATTGTTTTTATGATCATGCTGTTAGCTGCCTCGAGCCCTCGGGGAAGGGCGGCAGATAAGTATGAATTAATAAATAATAAAATAAATAAATTTCAAATCAGAACATAAATGTTCTGTTGCCTAAATGTAAATATTAAGACTCATAGAATCATTGAGTTCGAAGAGACCTCATGGGCCATCCAGTCCAACCCCTGCCAAGAAGCAGGAAAATCGCATTCAAAGCACCCCCGACAGACGTTCAAGTGCATGGCTCTTTACTATGCAAAAAGACAGAGATGTACCTAGGCTTTTAAGATTCCTCATCTTCTGCACCAGAACTATTCAAGTAATGACATTTAGACTTCAAGTTACACTACAAGCATAGGAGTTTGAAACATTACAGCCTACAAACACAGGATTTACTTAACATATAGATCTACTCTTGTCAGCTTTTATCAGTTCTCATAAAGGCAATTAATTTCAATCTCACTCATGACTCTAGTCTTTCAGGCAGAAGATATTTTTTTGCTTTCAGGTATTACATCAAAATGTTAAGCAAAACTATTTGAATTATACAAAGAGACTGAATTAAATGGAAAAATGGTACAAAGCTCTACAAATAAATTTCCTTAGACACATATAAACAAGAAAATTAGATGATAGAATTAATCTCAGTTTCAAATTGATGTCCTGTGTTCATAGTTTCCAACTCAATGAAGAGGTGAAACAGACAATACTTGGGACAACGCTAATGTAGCATCAGCAACATGTTGGCTAGAAGTAAAACCAGTTATTCTCGAATTTCTCTATAATCATGTGTAGGTACATCATGACAAGGAGGAAAGAAAGTAGTCAGTGCAAAACAGGCAAGCAACAACTAGAGAATTATAGAAATGGGCACTACCTCACTGGTTTACAAAAAGCTTTCTCCACATTATTACCGTATGTTTATTTACACTCTACTTTTTCTCTCCACAAGGAGATTAAAAGATGCACATGATTGCTTATACTGGTAGACCCTTGTTGTTGCTGTTGTATGCTTTCAAGTCATTTTGACGCATGGAGGCATTAAGGAGAACCTATTGTGGGGTTTTCTTGGCAAGAAAGATTTGACATTGCCTTCCTCTGAGGCTGAGAGTCCGATTTGCCTAAGGTAACCCAGTGGGTTTCCAGGCCTGAATTCAAACCATGGCCTTTAGGAACCGGAACCCTGCATAGATTTACTGGAAGACAATACAACATAAATTTGCTCCAAACATCTATATTTTGATTGGGTCATCAAGACATGTCAAAGCTAATTCACATCCCCACATACCGATCTGCTATTGAAATTTGCCTGCAATTTCATATGTGTTTTCTGTGTTGCTAGTGCGGCTGCTATTTGAGAAACAAATCCTAAGTGCCCTGGAGCATACAGACCTTAACTTTGGACTCTAGCCCATGGAATATAACTTTATTTTAATACTTATACTTTTACTATATGCAAAACGTCAATCAAAAGACATAAAAGAGACCCTGGTCCCTGGACCCAAGGAAAAGCCAATAATGTATATGTACAAGTGAAGAAAATAACAGAATTTGTTCCATTCATTATTCCTCCAATTATATAAGCAGTTAGTATTGTACACCTGTTTCTAATTGCTCTAATTATAGCAATGGTCAGAATTATACATCTATTTTGAATAGTAACATATGACAAGATTGACTTGTGAAATGCCTAGGTGTGCTGGAGGACATTGTTCCCTGTATGTTATTTGTGAAATGTAGTATCTATGGAAAACACAGTTGAATTGAATTTCCACTTTAATTGTAAACCTCCATAATTAGACACACATATACAGTCATTAAAATCCCAGAATAAAAATTCAGTTTCCAAAATAGTGACCACTGTTGGCTATGAAGGGGTAAAATTCACAAGTATATTGCCAAGGTAAGATCAGGCAAACCCAAAATATTTATGTAGGATCTTTCAATTTTAAAATTTGCAACTGACATAGCACTTTACATTTTTGCACTTTTTAGATTTTATGTATATATGTATGTATTTATTTAGCAACATTTCTACCACACCTTTCTCAATCCTGGAGGGGATCTCAAGACGGCTTAACAGCATAAGCAACTATTCAATGCCATTAAAAACAATGTAAAATTAAAATAAACATTTTAAAAAGGATTATACATACATAAAAATATTTTACTGCTTAAAAGATTTTACTAAGACATGTAACAATAGCCTGAATTTATTTGTAAACGTCAAAGGTTAAAATAGACTAAGCGAGCCTCTCTAGATATTGCTCTGCTGTGACCTATGTTTTAGCTGCCTAGAGGTGATGAAGAAAAAAATTCAACATTTTTTAAAAAAACTAGGGCTTGGGTTTTAGAAATTTGGATGATTTTATTTGGCAAAATTCTAATTGGGGTTTTTTAATTTTTTATCCATAAGGAGAGGCAGGTAAGAAAAAAGCCTGCCTGAATAAAAATATTTTAGCCTGCTACCAGAAGGACAGCGGTTGAGGGGAGGGGGGAATTCTGGCTTCCTTGGGCAGGGAGTTCCAGAGTCAAGCAGCAGCCACTGAGAAGGCCCTCTCTCTTGTTCCCATCAACCGAGCTTGAGATGGAGGTGGGACCAAGAGAATGGCCTCTCCTGAAGATCTCAGGGCCTGGGCAGGTTCGTACAAGGGGATGCGGTCAGCCAAATAGCCTGGACCTGAACCAGCTAGGGCTTTAAAGGTCATAAACAGGACTTTGACTTGTGCCTGGAAATAGACTGGCAGCCAGTGGAGCTGGTGCAACAGGGGGGTTATCCGTTCCCTGTAGCTAGCCCCACTAAGCAACCTGGCTGCAGTTCATTGGACCAGCTGAAGTTTCAGAGCACTCTTCAGAGGCAGCCCCACATAGTGCGTGTTATAGTAATCCAGACGGGATGCAACTAAGACATGTAACACCGTAGCCAGATCTGGCTTCTCAAGAAACAGGCACAGTTGGTGCACAAGTTTTAATTGTGCAAAAGCCCTACCAGCCAACACTGATACCTGGGCCTCCAGGTTCAGTACTTAGTCCAGAAGGACCCCCAAACTGTGAACCTGTGTCTTCAAAGGGGGGGGGTGTAACCCAATCTAGCACAGGCTGAATCCCTAATCCCTGGTCTGGCAATTCCTGGGGATCAGAGACTGCTAAAATATTTCCCCCTACACAGTCCAAGACATAAATTTAAGGCAGCACTTGTTAGCAGATTATTTGAATAATTGGCAGCGGGAAGCTGTATTTTCAAACACATGAAACATAGAATCATAGAGTTGGAAGAGACCTCATGGGCCATCCAGTCCAACCCTCTGCCAAGAAGCAGGAAAATCATTCAAAGCACTCCCAACAGAGGGCCATCCAGCCTCTGTTTAAAAGTCTCCAAAGAAGGAACATGCTCCCTCCTCCCTATGACTTCATACATGGGTATTATGTCTCCTCTCAGCCTTCTCTTCTGCAGGCAAAACATGCCCAGCCCTTTAAGCTGCTCCACATATTATTTATTAAAAATTTTTGTACCCCGACCTTCTCACCTCCAAGGAGGGACTCAGACCGGCATAAAAACCACATTGCCATTAAAACCACATTCAACTCGGTCTATAAAAGTGGTCACCCATTTCAGATTGAAATCAATCTCAGCTTATTCTGGGAAGGCCTTGTTCCACATCCAAGTCTTCACTTGCCTCCTGAAGGACAACAGGGAGGGGGCAGATCTAACATCGCTTGGGAGGGAGTTCCACAGCTGAGGGGCCACAACAGAGAAGGCCTTGTCTCTCGTCCCACCAGACGCGCTTGCAAAGATGGCGGGATCGAGAGCAGGGCCTCTCCGGAGGATCTTAATGTCCTTGATGGTGCAGAGGGGAGAATCTGTTCGGACAAGTAAACTGGGCCGGAACCATATAGGGTTTTGTAGGTTAAAACCAGCACTTTGAATTGCGCTCGGAAACTAATTGGCAGCCAATGAAGCTGGCGCAACAAGGGAGTTGTATGCGCCCTGTACCCCGCTCCTGTTAGTAACCTGGCTGCCGAGCGTTGGACTAATTGCAGTTTCCGAACAGTCTTCAGAGGCAAGCCCACGTAGAGAGCATTGCAGTAGTCTATTCAAGATGTAACCAGAGCATGGACCACTGTGGCCAAGTCAGACTTCCAAAGGTACAGGCTCAGCTGGCGCACAAGCTTTAACTGTGCAAAAGCTCTCCCGGCCACCGCCGAGACCTGGGGCTCCAGGCTCAGCGATGAGTCCAGGATCACTCCCAAACTGCGAACCTGCGCCTTCAGGGAGAGTGTAACCCCGTCAAGCACAGGCTGTAACCCTATGTCCTGTTCGGCCTTGCGACTGACCAGGAATACCTCTGTCTTGTCTGGATTAAGTTTCAATTTGTTCGCCCTCATCCAGTCCATTACAGCGGCCAAGCACTGGTTCAGAACTTGAACAGCCTCCTTAGTAGCAGGTGGAAAGGAGTGGCAGAGCTGGACATCATCTGCGTGTTAAATAACATGGGGGACAGTACTGAGCCCTGCGGGACCCCACAGTACAATGGCTGTGGGGTCGATTGTACATAGTTTGTTCTCCAGACCCTTGATCATTTCAGCACCCTCCATTCCAGCTTGTCAACATCTTGTTTCAATTGTGGTGCCCACAATTGGACACAGTATTCCAGGTGTGGTCTGACCAAGGCAGAATAGAGGGGTAGCATGCCTTCTCTGGATCTAGACACTATACTGCTATTTATGCAGGCCAAGATCCCATTGGCTTTTTTAGCCTCAAGAATGGTTTTAGGAATAAAAATTAGAGCATATAAAACATATTTTCACTTGGTCAGAATGGATTCAATTTTATGCATGAGATCTCAAGTATATCAGAATATTACATGCAATATCAACGGTTCCTCATGCCCTATCAAATTATGATAATAATAATAACAACTTTATTTTTATACCCCGCCACCATCTCTCCGAAGGGACTCTGGGCGGCTTACAAGCAGGCCCAGGCCCAGAATGTACAACAAAATTCACCAGCAAAAACACAATTAAAAACTTACTAACAATCCAATTATAACACAATTAAAACAGCAAAGTATAAAAGCAACGTTAAAACTATATCAAACCAAACTCAATAACCAGTAACCAGAAATACGATGAGCATGATCAGACTAGAGAGGGCCGAGCATGGACGTGAGCGAAAAGCAAACTGTAGGGCCAGGGCAAGGGGTAAAGTTCTGAGTACACCCTTATCGGTAAACTGGGCTGGGCATTCATGAACAGAGACTAACAGTCATCAAATGCATACTGGAACATCCAGGTTTTCAAATCCCTGCAAAGGCGGGCAGAGTGGGGGGTAGCCTAATCTCTCTGGGGAGGAAGTTCCAGAGCCAGGGGGCCACCACTGAGAAGACCCTTTCTCTTGCCCCCATCAGCCATGTGACAGTGGCAGGAGCAAGAGGAGGGCCTCCCTGGCAGATCTTACAGCCCATGCTGGTTCATAGGGGACGATGTGATCGTGAAGATAGGCAGGACCCAAACCATTTAGGGCTTTGTAGGTGATAATTTGCGCTTTGAATTGAGACTGGAAACTTATTGGCAGCCAAAGGAGGTGCTTTAGTAGGGGTGTCCGCTCCAGTTAGCAACCTGGCTGCCAACTTTTGCACCAGCTGCAGTTTCCGGGCAGTCTTCAAAGGCAGCCACACATAAAGTGTGCTGCAGTAATCCAGTGTATCTATGTATCTAAGGCATGGATCACCGTGGCCAAAAGCAAAATAAAAGCAAACAAGTTGCTTGGTTCAGGTGGCACATACGTTTAAAAGGCATAACTAGCAGCATGTCATCTAATAAGTTAAGTAAACTCAGGCTCTCAAGAAATTATTTATTTATTATTTCACATTTGTCTGCCGCCCCCCCCCCCCCCAACGTCTTGGGGCGACTCACAACAGTTCGTAAAATACGATTGACAGATATCTCATAAACCACAATAACACCATTAGAATAGAATTACAATTAGAACAGTTGAAAACAGCAGATGGAGTCGCAGTGGGGTGTCAGCTAGGCAGCGCGAGCTACAGTCTAGTTAACCCCGAAGGCTTGCTGGAACAGCAATGTCTTAACTGCTCTCCTGAACGGGAGGAGGCTCTGGGTGGCACGGATGCCGGCGGGCAGTGCGTTCCACAGGGTTGGGGCTGCAACAGAGAAAGCCCGCCGGCGTGTTGCGGACAGATGGTAGGTCTTCACATTTGGGATGACCAGGAGATTTAGCTCTTCGGAGCGCAGTGATCTGGTGGGATGATATGGGACAAGGCGGTCCCGCAGGTACACTGGCCCCAGACCAATGTACAGAGCGTTACAGTAGTCCAGCCTCGGGATGACCGTGGCTTGGACCACTGTGGCTAAGTCGTGCCGGGACAAGTAGGGGACCAGCTTCCTCGCCTGTTGAAGATGGAAAAATGCTACCCTGCACAACATTGTTTGACAATTTGAAATCCAAAAAATATATCTATCATTCATGATATTTCCTTCTGTAATCTATTTCAGATTTATCTTTTGAGCCAGTGTTGGTACACTTTTCGTAAGAGGTTTTCAGAACTGGTTCTTTTAACAGTTATAGTAACAGCTTTCCCTATATACAAACCTCTAGCTTAGCTTGTACATCTAAGGGAAGCATGTGAACTGGTTATTTAGCAAAGTTCACTTTCAACAGAAAATGTATATTATAAAATAAAGACTCAGAAGAGGAATAATAAACTCCATTGTATTTATACATTGTAGAATTAATGCCATTTGGCACACATTAACAGCTACAGCTCAATGCTATGGAATCCTGCGATTTGTAGTTTGGAGAAGCATCTGCACTCTTTGAGAGAGGCTAAAGGCCTTGTAAAACTACACCTCCCATGATTACAAAGCATTCTAGTATTGTTTACAGGAGGAAAACTAGTTAAGGAGACTATTAAATTTCTAGATTGAAAAAAACATTCTATCAGTTACAACGCTAAACCAGAACGGTCCAACCAGGTCTACAGTTCAAACTTCTATTCTGTAAGTTCAACAAACATTTAGCTTGTTATGTAATATTTCTATTAAGCTTGTCAAAATATTATAATCTGAGAATTATCAACACGCTCAAGGAAGTCACATAAAATGATCAGTTAGTGAATTTCTTTCTATATGTAAAACCAACATTAAATTAATTGTGGCAGATCTGAACTGACCCACAACTCAGGACTGATTGGGTGTGCCAAATATTGGATTGGCCCTTGATATGATACAGGTAAGGACTCCACAGCTACTGTGTAAGTGGGAGGGAGTCCCAGCCCCAACTGTCCTTTCCGCCCTCCATATCATGATCGTCTCCAGCCATGACATCAGGGCTATCTGCCGCCATTGCATGCTCTCCTCTCTCCTCCCTTCCTAGCACATCCTGTTGCCATGGCCAACATCATGGCACAAGACAACAGCCAAATAAGATCCGTCTTGCAGCTGGAGACGACCACAAAATGGTGGGTGGAGGAGAGGTAACTACTATTCTATGGAGTGGCAGTGGTGACAGTTGTGGCTGTTTCAGTTCCGAAACCAACTAACTGTTCTCACAGGCCCTAAGTCAGGAGAAAGTCCAAATTCTACCAACTTTGGCTAATGTGGAATGAGGCTGCATTAAGATAGTCTTGCCTCATGTTACCCTGCATCAACTGTGTGAGAAAACCTAAGCAAATTACTAATACTGGAACAAGCACAATCAAAATTTCTAAGACAGATACTTGGTGTTGATATTAAGACCAGCGCTGCTGCAGTCAGAGCAGAGCTAGAAATATATTCTATCGAAGGACTCGCCAAAATCAGGGCCTTTAGTTACTGGTCTAAAAAAAAAAAATCTTGAAAATAATAGACTTCCAAAATTGTGCTTTTTAGAACAATCTCATGATCAAAACCAAGCTTCCTGGTCAGAACAATTAACAAGGTTCCTCCGCACCTGCGGATTACAAATTACCTCCTTAGGCCAGAATAAGGATGCTGAAAAAAGGACAGTAATTCAAAGGATCCTAGATTTTGAAGCCTAGAAAGATAGAGCCATCCTGTCAAACACAGGATCCTTGAAGTGGTTAGGGCACTTTAAACATAATTTCCAGCGGGCGTCATACCTAAAAGCTGATTTGCTAAGACACCCAAGAATCGCTTTTACCAGGGCAAGATTTGAACAAATTTATTTATTTATTTATTTATTTGAATTTGTCCACTGCCTCTCCCTGTGGCTCCAATTGAATCCATGGAGAGACACGGCAGATCAAATCATATCCCACATGAAGAAAGACTATGTATCTGTGGCACCCCTGAAGTCGAAAATCTGAACCAGACTTTACATCACTGCAATCTATCTGAAAAAGAAACGAAACAATACCAAGGGAATCAGTAGTTACTGAAATGGACATCCAAGTGCCACCTCTGTGTTGATGGAGGCAGGCAGGATTTCCCCGGGTACTGGTTGTGGGGGGTCGGGAGCAGGTGAGGATTTTGCCCTCCTTTCTGCTAGAGATCCCTGTGTACAACTAGTGGGCCACTGTGTGACACAGAATGCTGGACTAGATGGGCTGAGGCCCGATTCAGCATGGCTCTTCTTATGTTCTTATGTTCTTAATATTTATGGCCTTTTATTTTCAATAAAATAAGCTGGGATACAGCGGCCAAAACCTCATTTTTTGTTGCCGGTTAAAATCCCATACTGACAACAAACGTTGCCCTTTATTTGTTTAAAGCTGCTAAAAGGAGATCAGAGTACATAGATCAGATTGGGGTGCAGTGTAGGGGAGATGAGGATGGTTGATGCATATATCTACGGCTAAGCTACATTGGTTTTAAGTTGACAAATACCTATATATTTGTATTCTATTTTAAGAGAACCAAATGTATGGTGTATGTTGTGTTTGCACTGTCTGTTTTTGATAAGGCCAACTGGCTAATCAATAAAAATTGTTTTTGTTGTTGAGAAGACCACCAAGACACAGAAGGGGGGGCACTGATACGAATCTGCAAAAACCTAAGTCTAAGATATCAATGTGGATGGGACCTTGGTTTCTATTTGAAACCTTTCACCAATTGTTACTTAAGAGGTTTTCTCAACACATACTCAATAAGGCTATATATTATGATCAAACCCAAATAATCATTCCATATGCCTTACACAAGTTTGAATTTATGTTTCTTGAATACTAGCCCTCATTTTCTCTTCAAAACAAATCAAGCTTTGCAACATACTATTTGATGGCAATTTAGAAAAGACAGAAAATATATGAGACATAATCTCCAGTGGGCACAGTGTAAAGGGCACCTGCTCATCTGACCAAACACAGCTTTCTAGGTTGTGACACATATCCAGAATAGATTTATTCAGCACTGGTCTGAAGGCAGGACAATATTAATTTTAATTCTGCTAAAACTAAATGCGATATGCTCATGTATATGTTATGCTATGAGGAGTATCTATCTCTACATCTCTGTTTTGCATAAAGACAGCAGCAATATTCCTCTGAACAAATCTTGTTAGGAAACCCCTTTGTCGGGTCACAATGAACTCTGAGTTGACTTGAAGGCACATGAAGGAACATAGTTTTCTTCCCTTTGCTGTAAGCATTCCACTGCCTTTCCATATTCATACACTACTTCTAGGAGAAAGTTAGACAAAGTAGTCTGTTAAGTTCTTTCCACTATTTCACTTGTTCAAATGCAAGATCACAGCAGGAGGATATTAGTAGGAATGAAACCAGAGTTCTGACAAAATGGATATATGAACTCTTTTAGAAATACTTCTTTAAAACTATGGTAAAATGATAAGAATATAATGAAACGGTGCCTTATCAGATGAATAACAGGATTCTCGGTCTGACCTAGAAACAAGCCATACGAGTGTATCTTTCATCTAACCTGAAGAGGCACAGGGGGTTTTTTTGACAGTGAAGAATACTTTAATCAAAATGTTATTGATTGAATCCAGATTGAATGATGTTGGCTGAATCAGACTTCTCTGTGCCATTCATTATTATTATTATTATTATTATTATTCTGTTTTTCTCAATGGCAAAATTCAATGCCTTACACATATAAAACCTCACATATCAAATCAACCACATATGACAATAGATTAGAACTATTAAAACTATAAAATTATAAAACTATAAACAACAATCACCAACAGAACATACAACATTTAGGCCTTGCATCGATCCCAGGGTTATCTATGGCAATCCCTCCAGCCTACTGATAATTCTACAAAGAAAGATCCCCTGAAACTAGACAGAATAGCTTCAAAGAAGACAGAATTGTGAATCTGTTCAATCTGAATGTAAATCTAGCAGAAATATTATTGCTCATGTACCAAACCAAGAGCTGAAGTTTGCCCTACTATCAAATTATTAGCTTTCTGCCTACAAGATATCCTAAAAGCATCAGATCCTGTCTGATAATGAAAGATAAGCAGTTTCTAATTCTCCAAAATGCAAAGGTTCTCCTATTGCTTTGCGCGGAAGAAGAGAACTGAGGGGGTAGCTCCTCTGAGGGAGCTTATATATGGAGGGGCGGGGCTACTCCAGAGAGAGCGGTATACTAAGCTGAATAAATAAATAAATAAATAATAATGTATCATTTTATCTTTCTAGAAGGTTCCGGTTTGCTCTGTGTGCCCACAGATATTGCATGAGTACGTATTCGCAGATGATCACGACAGAAAAGTAATAAATCTACTCCTGGGTATTCCTTGCCTAAGAAAACCTCTATGAAATTCATGAAATCAACCTAAGTCGATATGTGATTTGGAGGTACCTACACACTAGGTCAGGGGTCCTCAAACTAAAGCCTGAAGCCCAAATACAGCCCTCCAAGGTCATTTACCCGGCCCTCACTCAGAGTCAACTTAAGTCTGAAACAACTTGAAAGCATACAACAAAATCCTATCTCATCAGCCAAAATCAGGCCCACACTTTCCACTGAAATACCAATATGTTGTTTATATTTGTTAGAATTGTTGACTTCCGGTCTGGCGAAGATGGCGGCAGGACGGGCACTTTGAGGGCTCCTTAGAGTGCCGCCTGCTCGTCTGGCCGGAGGGCGATCTACGCCCTCCCTCCCAGCGGACAGAGGGGTCCGGAGGGAGCGCGAAGCCGACGGGCAAGATCCGGTGGCCCCAGAGGTCTCCCCCTCCTCAAGAGGAGGAGATCGAGCGGGCCCGGATCTCTGCCGGCGCGGCGAGCGAGCCGGGGAGCAGGGAGCGGGCGGCGACTCGCACTCACTGCTGGCCCAGCCGGGCCTCCCCTCCCCCCCCCCCCCCCTCCCAAACTAAGGGCAGGAGAAGAGGACCAGCATCGGCAGTGAGTGTGGGGGAGCAGCGGCTGTTCGGCCTGAAGAAGCGCCACCGCCAGTGGCGCGAAAAGCACGAAAAGGGAAAAGACAGCGGGGAAGCCAGTGGGGAAGCCAGGGGCGCCGCGAACGGCACCCGAGCGCAGGGGATCGGACCCCCCAACAAAGAAAAAGAGGTGAGCGACACAAGCGAGACCGGGGGACGCAGAGGAGGGAGCAGAAGAGCCCAGCGGACCCAGGCTGGGAGAGAGGGAGAAGGGATTGACAACGAGCACAAGATGGCGGCCGAGAAGTCTTAAGGGGAAGAAGAAGGAAGTTTTGGCGGGAGCGCCATTTTGAAAAGCACTCCTCTCCCCTCTCTCCTTAGGAATACAGGAGACTCCCTCACAGAAGCCCCTGCTTGCTTCCCTATTGCCAGAAAGTAGGGGGGGGGGAACCAAAACAACAATAAGACCAAAAAGAGAAGGCAAAAGGAGATCAAAGCCAGTTACAAGAAGTAAAAGCAACGCCAGATTAGGGGGAGGAAGGCTGGAGGGCGGGAGAGATCACGGGCAAGATCAACCCACGTCCCAACAACCCAGGAGAAAGAGCAGGGCGAGGGAAAGCAACCACACAAGAACGTGGGAGGCCATCCCCCTCTCTCCCCTCCACCTTCTCTCCCTCACCAGACTGTCCTGTACGGGCCACCAGTAAAGATACCTCCCCGGACACGCAGGAGGGTCAGAGAACCAACCACGAGGCCCCCCCCCACCTGCCTAGATTACCCCTCCCTCCTCACTCTCATAAAGCCGCAAGTCGCTTAGACATAGTGCAAGCAACGATAGAACGCAAACCTCCGAAGCACCCCTCAAGGAAAGACGACACACCGCCCCACCTTCTGGGGCCCAGCATCAGCACGCTTCAACTAAAACGGGAAAGAGGCCCGAAAGGAAGCCAAACCAGGGTCATGGCGACCCCAAAAGCGACCAAAGACACCAAAGGGCCCTCCAAAAAGCAATCCAATGCAGAGGAGATGACCCTTAAAGAGATCCTGAGGGAAGTTCAGAAAATAGCGGAGAGGCAAGAACAAACACAGAAGACGGTTGACTTGGTGGTTAGCAGGCAAGAGTCACAGCACAAGACGGTGCAAGAACAGCTGCTGAATATCAGGACGGAGCTGACCAGAGAGTTGGCGCACCTGCATGAGGAGATTAAGGAAATAAAGCAAGGGGAGGAGAGCCTCAAGAGCGCCCAAGGAACAATGAAGACAAGGCTGGACAAAATCGAAGCAAAGAATGCGAAGATGGAAAGAATCCAAACAAGGCTTGAACAGAACGAGCTAGATTCCTGGCTTCGTTTCCGCAATATTGTGGAAGAGCCGAAGGAGGACCTACAGAAGATTGTCCATGGGCTGACGGCCTCCATTCTACAAAAGGGAGATAGCGAGACGGCCAGGGAGATCGATAAGGCATACCGGGTCTCCACGGCGTTCGCAAAAAAGAACAATGTCCCAAGGGATGTGGTGGTCCGCTTTGGGAGCCGGAGAACCAGGGATGAGGTCCTCCGGGAGAACAAGAAGGCTAACCCTTCATATAAGGGAAGCAAAGTAGCAATAATGAGAGAATTTTCGGCGGAATCCATCAGTAGCAGGCGTAACTACCGATTTCTGACGGAAGAGCTGAAAAACAGAAAGATACGCTTTCGATGGGAAAGGACAGAAGGGGTCATGGTCACAATGGGAGACCAAAGACACTGGCTAACGACCGTGGAAAAAGCCAAAGCCTTCCTTGAAAAGATAAAAGCAAACAACAGACAAGGCCCACAGACACAAGCAAGACAAGGGGACTCGGCAAAGAAACGGCGCTTCAGCTCGCCAGATCACGACCTGACCCACCATGGACGAGAACCGCACAGCAACGACAACGACAACGACGCCCGCGACTCGGAGACTGGCCATGACGAACCCGATCACACAATAGAAATGCGTGATGAGTGACCTACAGATTCAACTGGCCTGCCTTTCCAACAACATAAACGGCCTGAACTCTGCCCCTAAAAGGAAGAGACTCTTCAACTGGCTACGAAAAAGAAAATATGACGTGATAGCGCTCCAAGAAGTCCATATCAAGAAGGACCATGCACAACACCTGGAGAACAAAGGGGCAGGCAATCTCTTTCACTCGCTGGCAGAGAGGAAAAGAAACGGCGTAGCCATCTATGTGAACCCCAAACATGTAGCAGAGCTGGCCTTCAAAGATCAAGAAGGCAGAATAGTAGGAGTAAAAATCAAGGTGGGCACACAGAACCTCCTGGTCTGTAATATATACGCCCCCAATGGCCCCAAGGCCAACTTCTCCAGGGAGCTCCAACAACACATAGAAGACCAAGCCTTTGATAGTCTGATCCTGATGGGAGATTTCAACGGAGTAGTAGACCCCCACATGGACAGATCCTTGGACGGGAGGAAGAAGCAGGGGTCGACCCCCGAGTATAGTGGATCGCTCCCAAAAACGTTCCTTCAAATTAGAGACAACCTTGGCCTTCAGGATGCCTGGCGAGCGCACAACCAGACCAAAAAAGACTTCACCTTCTACTCGCACAGGCAGCAGTCCTGGTCGAGAATTGACATGATCTGGCTCTCCAGATCACTGGTGACGAAGGTCTCAAAGATGGATATAATGCCAAGGGACCTCTCCGACCATTGCCCACTGGAAATGACAGTGAACCACAGGCTCCCGTCAAGGAGATGAAGAATGAACAACAATCTCCTGAAAAAGAAGGAAGACATCCTAAAATATAAATCGTTGACCAGGGACTACTTTGACCTCAATGCCAACAGGGAAGTACCACCTGAAACAGTCTGGGACGCTTATAAGGCAGTGATTCGGGGCCATCTGATCCAACATAATGCAATAAAAAACAGAAAACGCAAGGAGAAGATGCACGATTTTCAGGGGAAAATCAGAGTGGCGGAAGCAAAGCTGAAAGCATCCCCCAAAAACCAGGAAGTGTCTCACGAGCTAGTCAACCTGAAGGGCCAGAAACAACATTTGGAACTGGAACAAATGGCCAAGGACTTGAAATTCCTTAAGCAGCGGAACTTCCAAAACGCCAACAAGCCTGGGCGGTGGCTGGCAAGGAAGCTTCGGAAGAAGAGGCAAGCAGGGGTTATCACCAGCATCCGCAGTGGCGACAAGCTACTCACAAAGGAAGACGACATAAAGGATGAATTCCAGCGGTTCTTCGCTCGACTCTATACAAACGATCGAGTGGAGAAAGAGGACATCACAAAGTACCTGAGAGACCAAAGACTGGGGGCACTTCCAGAGTATTATAGGTTGATCCTCAACAAAGATATAACAGACGAGGAGATCAGGAAGGCGATCAAAGGGTTGAATGCGAACAAGGCACCGGGCCCAGATGGCCTGACGGCGAAGCTCTACAAGGTTCTGCCCGACGAACTAATCAGCCACATGAGGACAATATTCAACAGAGTAATGTCAGAAGGGACTCTTCCTGACTCATGGAGAGAGGCCAATATTACAGTGATTCACAAGGAAGGGACAGATGACTCCATCGTGGCCAATTACAGACCTATATCTCTCCTTAATACCGACTACAAGATAATGGCTACCATCCTAGCGGACAGGCTGAAAGTGTGGCTCAGCGACTGGGTGGAACCGGACCAGAATGGCTTCCTCCCGGGCAGGCACACCAGGGACAATGTCAGAGTAGTCCTCGACCTCATGGAATATTATGAGGCTCACCCAAAGAAAGAAGTGGCCTTCCTCGCTCTCGACGCGGAGAAGGCCTTCGACAACTTGAACTGGGGATTCTTTCAAACCCTGATGTCAGAAATGGATATGGGTGAGCGCTTCAGAAACGCCATAGGGGCAATTTACGAGGCTCAAACAGCGAACATCTGGATCAACGGCCAGCCCACGGAGAGGTTCCATATACAAAAAGGCACACTGCAAGGTTGCCCCCTGTCCCCCCTGATATTCGTGTTGGCAATAGAGGTTCTCCTAAGAAAACTTAGGGCTAACCAACATCTGAAAGGCCCGAAGATAGGGAAGCACACCTTCAGAGTCAGAGCCTTCGCCGACGACCTCATCTGCTTCGTCGAGGAACCCGTGACCAATATGCACCTGTGGCTGGCAGACATCGAGCAGTTCGGGAGGCTAGCAGGGCTACGGATAAACAGGTCCAAAACGAAGATCTTAACGAAGAATATGCCCAAAAAGCGCCAAGACCAACTGGAAAAACTGACGGGCATCCTAACGTCGAAGAAGATCAAATATCTAGGCATCCACCTGACAGCCCAGAACTCCTACCTGGTGAAGAATAACTACGACGCGCTGTGGTCAGAGGTGCAGAAGGATCTGGACAATTGGAAGCATGCAGGGCTATCCCTCATGGGAAGGATAGCAGCTATCAAAATGAACGTGCTCCCCAAGTTGTTATACCTGTTCCAGAACATCCCGGTCATCAGGTCAGACCGAATCTTTGGGGGCTGGAAGAAGGATATCCTGAAATGTGTGTGGGAAGGCAGAAAAGCTAGGATCAGATACTCGACATTAATCGACGGAAAAGGGAGAGGAGGCCTGGGCCTCCCAGATCTCAGGATTTACTTTGAGGCATGCGGGCTAGTTTTTCTGGCGGACTGGCTGGACCTGAGAAAGGACGGGCTGCTGGCTCTCGAGGGATTTGACCTGCAACTCGGGTCGCACAACTTTGTCTGGTATGACCGAAAAGAGGAGGGGAGATGCTTCAGAAGACACATATTAAGAGCAGCAATAATAAGAATTTGGCGGAAATACAAGAACTGGTTCTTCCGCCGCACACCCCTCTGGCTCTCTCCTCTAGAAGCGCATCAGAAAGGCCCATTGGGCTGGAACAGGTGGCCCACGTATGAAGACCTATCCAGCAAGGTGGGAGGAAAGAGGCGCTTAAAATCGTTAGATCAGATCCAGATAAACTTCAAGAACTTGACCTGGCTCCAGCTCCACCACATTAAGAAGTATTTCAAAGAGGATGACCTCTTGGGCTTTGAAGAAAAAGAGGACTTCTGGAACCCCCTCCTCAAGAAGCACAAGAAACGAATCTCCAAACCCTACTCTAAGCTACTGGAGTGGGCCACAGAAACTGAAGCGGTGAAAGATTGCATGGTGAAATGGGCCAAGAACATCGGCAGGCCAATCACACTCCACGAGTGGGAGAAAGTTTGGAAGAAAACACTGAAATACACCTACGCGATGGAGCTGACCGAGAATTGGCACAAAATGTTCAATAGGTGGTACATGACCCCACACAAGCTGAGTCTCATGTTCAAGGAGTCGCAAAACAAGTGCTGGAAGTGCACCTCCCAGACGGGCACTTTTTACCATATGTGGTGGTCCTGCCAACATGCTGTGAGCTTCTGGAAGAAGATACACATAGCCACACAAAAGATTCTTGGACTCTCCATGGAACTCAAACCTGAAGCCTACCTACTCGGGCTAACGTCGGAAGAAGACCTACCGGACGAGGCTGCGGAAAGGCTATTCGCGTACTTGTCAACGACGGCGAGAATAGT
This sequence comes from Anolis apletophallus, assembly GCA_030556195.1. Classification (NCBI taxonomy): domain Eukaryota; kingdom Metazoa; phylum Chordata; class Lepidosauria; order Squamata; family Anolidae; genus Anolis; species Anolis apletophallus. The sequence continues at coordinate 26,383,904 of JARBWK010000008.1, read as the reverse complement.
CTACACGAGGAAGTGGAAGAGCGAGGAGGTTCCCGAGTTGGAGGAATGGTTGGACAAAGTACGAGAATCCATGGACAAACTTTCTTTCTACCTATCTGAAACGGGAGGTCACCCGCTCAAGAGAACTGACTGGTCTCCGGTGAAAGCCTACTTGAAATCGCGGGGCTCATCGTGATCACTCTGAAACCCAGCCACCCCCCGTTCGCCTCCGTAACGAGAGTAAGAGGGAGTAACCACGAACTTGTAGTTCAACAGTTCCCACGACGGAAGAAATTCTTACCCCCCAGAGACCCAGAAGAGGTTGGGTACGAGGAAATACACTGTCCCCCCTTCCCGCCCCTCTCCACCCCCCCTCGCCCTCAACCACTCCCAGCCTCTCCTTTCTCTATCTTTCCTACTGTCCTATTCCTGAAAATGTTCCCCCACTTTTACTGTTCATGGAAAAACCCTAATAAATATATTTTTTAAAAAAAAGAATTGTTCTTCATTTTAATTATTGTATTTTAAGTGTTTTTTTTCCACTACTAAGAAGATATGTGCAGTGTGCATAGGAATTCATTCATGATTTTTTCAAATTATAATCCGGCCCTCCAACAGTTTGAGGGACTGTGACGTGGCCCTCTGTTTAAAAAGTTTGAGGACCCAGATTCCTGTCAATAGAGGCCCTACTCTCGCTCCCACCGCCTTCGCAGGTGCGTTTGGTGGGGACGAGGGAGAGGGCCTTTTCTGTGGTGGCCCCCCGACTCTGGAACTCGCTCCCCAGGGATATTAGACAAGCCCCCACATTGGCAGTTTTTCGGAGGAGCCTGAAAACGTGGCTGTTCCAATGTGCCTTCCCTGAATAAAGCAAGAACGCCCAGCTGTGATCAATTCCTTACAAAATGTCCTCATAAGCACTTTAATTACCTGTTGGGTTGTCTGCTCCACACTATCCTGTAAAACCTCCGTTACATACATTCTACCTCTGTTCACACCCAGTATTATTTATGTTAAAATTTTAATGTTACATTTGGCCCGCCCAGAATGGTTTCAAACTGTATTTTATTGCTGATGTGTAAGTATATTGATTGTATTGTTTTATTATTTGCTGTTATGTTGTTATTATGTGTTATTGGACTTGGCCTCATGTAAGCCACCCCGAGTCCCCTTGGGGAGATGGTGGCGGGGTATAAATAGAGTTAATAAATAATATATTCTATATATTCTACACAGTCTCAAAATGCAAACTTCTAGTTCACCTTTTCTTCCTATACTCAAGATATGTTAACCAGACTAAAATATTTTTACCTTTCACCTACATTCTAATTTCCAAATACTTAGGATGCAAATTATTCAACGCTGTTAACTGGAAGTCTAACATTCACTTCTATGGCCCATGCAGAATAGGAGCAGGAAAGAAAGGAAGTTAAATAAATCTGTAAAGTATACTCTTAACTTCCTTAGCCTGTAATTTTCTTTAAAAGATGATCATAAATTTCTATACTTCCCAATATAATCTAGCACAAATATGTAATTATCACAATCATATTATGATATGATTTCTCAACTAGCAACTCAGTCTTTTTTGAAGGGTGGGGGGAGTACTCCAGTCCACAGGTTACAAACTGATTCTCAACTACTGCTCCACAACTGCTACTTTGGCTATAATGTGGCCTGCTCTTACATTCTCTCCATGGCCTTCCAGGTGGTACAAACTACAGGACACTTTCAGGTTTTGACGACAAACACAAATTGATGTAATCACTAATTAGGACTTTTCCAAGCAAAGGAGTAAACAAATGGGGTGGGAAAGAAGAGTTGAGAACTAAGAGCGTGTTTAGAGAAAGAGAGCCTAGATCTGATAGCCATGCCAAGGTTGAGCTACTGTGTTTAAAACAGCCACTTACTCAACCTCAGGAATTAACACATGAATGGTGTTGACTTTTAAGATTTCAGATGTTATTATCACTATCTTGTATTTCACAACACTATGCAAACAGAACTGTTGCCTTAGAAACTGTTCTGTTTGTTTCAACTATAGACAAAAGAAGGATAAAATAACAATGCAAACCTTGCTTGTTTCTATGGCATTTGCAGGGACTTGTTTCATAATGAATGTGTTTAAAACTGGAACCTAAATACTTATTTAGACTGTAGCAAATATTCAATCTATTTATACATACATTCATAACGGTAAATGTTGTAACAACTGTTCACACCTGACAAAAAGCCGTAATTGGCAAAGGAATGACGCTGATTATTCCTGGTACAACTAAAAAATGTACAATAGCAGCAAACTCTCTGGAAGTCACTAAAATAATGTCCTGAGTCAGTTAAGCTTTCTTAATGCAGGGCCTGCACAACTATTCAGAACAAAATATACAGAACACTAAATTCTGACACTATTGCTTCTATTGGTATATATGTGGTACTGTAGTTCTCTCTAAATCTGATGCTAATTTGCCTGATTACAGAAGTTGCCAATAATAATAAATGTCATGAATTCTTAAAATAATTAGATTATCAAATGTCCTAATAAAACTTCTAGGGACAACACTGTTGATACTATTTTATTCTGAAATCATACACGTTTTTCAAAAGACATATATTCATTGCTATTAAAGAATTCAGTGGAATTGAAGACTGATGAGTCCTCAGCCTCATAATAGTTCCAAAGAAGAGCAAGAATTCTACTACCAGAGTATGAATATTAATTATAACATATACATCATCTTTCTGCACAAGACTGGAAACTGAAAACTAATCTAATAGGATGCCAACAATATTTAGAACCCAGGCTATTTGCTTAGTTGTATACCAATTGCAGAAAATGCTTACCTAATTCAACAAGATAAAATGCTAGAAGTTGGACCTTTGAGAGTTTCAGCAAAATATGCCTGTTACTTAGGTAGAGAGTTTTATTATTTACTTGCCATTCCACTCCATAAGATCTGCCACTGGAAGTCTGCTGGTTGCCCTACTTTCTATAAAGTTAGAAGCAACGGTCATATTGGATGCTTTCTATTACTTTTTTCCAGCTTTAAAACTAGTACTTTGACATATTATAAGACACAGCTAAGAGATTCTTGAGGCAGACCTTTTCATAGTTAGGCATTCAATGTACAATGCTGGCTCAATTATTTAATCTATCATAGGTCCCAGCAATTGTTTACTTTAATGCAGTGGTTCCCAACCTTTTTTAAAACTAAGTACCACTTTGACTAGGGACCACTCTCCAACATGACTTACCAAAAAGGTTACGAATCAGTTTTTGGTCAACTTTAGATTCGGTTTGGTTATTTGGGATGCTGATTCAGAAAATTGCATTTGATAGACCACGTGGGCACCACAATTGCCTTAGAAACTGTTCTTAACAAGCTGGAAAGTGTCCAGAGGAGGGCAACTAAAATGATCAAGGGTCTGGAGAACAAGCCCTATGAGGAGCGGCTTAAAGAACTGGGCATGTTTAGCCTGAAGAAGAGAAGGCTGAGAGGAGACATGATAGCCATGTATAAATATGTAAGAGGAAGTAATAGGGAGGAGGGAGAAAGCTTGTTTTCTGCTGCCCTGGAAACTAGGATGCAATGGAACAATGGCTTCAAACTACAAGAAAGGAGATTCCACCTGAACATTAGGAAGAACTTCCTGGCTGGGGGAGTCGTTCAGCAGTGGAACTCTCTGCCCCTGAATGTGGAGGATCCTTCTTTACGCCTCAGCACTATAAGATGGTTTTGTGAAACCGGTCGCTCTCATTGCAACAGTGTAGTAATGGTGAGGCCGCAGACTACATTTTAGTTCTTGCAGACCACTGATGGTCTACGGGCAACAGGTTGGGAACCACTGCTTTAATGTCTCACATTTTCCACTTTGCTTTGATAAAACTGGTTGAGAAGCAAACAATGACTGCTCTATATCATTAAATATTAATAGCACAGCCAGGAAAACAGTGAATATGTGAAGGTAGGCATATCAAATTAGATTGATAAAAAACATTTAAAATATATTGGACTAGATCCAGACTTAATAATACAGTAGGTCTGATGAAACCAATAGTTTCAATAAAGGAAATAGAATAATTCACCATCACAAACCTGACCAAATCTGGAACTAACATACTATTATTAAAGTTTAGATTTTAGCAAACCAATTGTTTTATGCAACAATAGAAACATTCAAGAAAAATGAGGAATTAAACAGAATTAGAATTAAGTTTATCAAAATCAACATACCAAAATGTGCTGAACCACTGCTACTTTTACTTTGTATAGAGGTACTGCATGTCTGGGTCCCAGGTTGTGTTGTGCCTGTTCGATTTACACTTCTGTGTAATTTCCTATAGGAAAATTCATCATTGTCACCGTCATGTAGGGGTGGTGTCCGAGGCCTAAAATGCCGCCATCTACATGATTTAATATTGACTAGTATCTGACTGAGGTCTTTAGAGCAAGTTCTGTCCGAGGTATTTGTTTCTGAGGTATTGGCTGATTGATTGATTGAAGAGTGTAGTTGTGAGGAAAGCATTTCTGAATCCAGCTGGCAAAATACACTGTTGTTTTCCGAATACGCTCGGTCCAGTTGTACCCTTAAAAAAGGGAGGGGGCAGCAATTAATTTTTATAGGATTGAAGTAAAACATACTTATGATTACAATACAACAGCATCTTCAGGTAGACAAAATAAAAACACACTGAGAATTCTGTGCCAAAAAACCTTTCTAAATCCATTATTAATACAATGTATCTTCAATGTATACAGGCATATCCATATTAAGAGCCATATTTGAAACAACCAATTAGCAGAAATGTTAATTTGTTACTGAAAGAAAGTATTGACATCACAGTATCATTACTTACATATCATTAAAACCTGGTTTCTAGATAATATTTTATTATTAAGGTGTCATATAAAAGCATGTGAAGATCTACTGTAAAACACATCAGAAACTGACTTCAGAAACTGTGAGGAAGTATCAAATATCTTTTCTAAAAGAAAACAGGAAGATTCTGTCTTAGATATACTGTATGCCTGAGATTTATATGCTTCCTTATTCTACCCCTGAACATCATAATTCATTGCTTTTTACTTAGGTTTGAAGCAAACCATGGTTTGACCTCTTGAATGAAATGAAAAAAAATTGGTTGGTTGAAACCAGATGGGGAATCAGAAAAATAGCACTCAGAAGAAGTTGACTATCTGCTACAAGCACCGTAGAACTGATAGAAGGGGAAATGAGAAAGAATAAGGCAGAGTAATGATATGTATTATAAGAATTTTCTTTGTGAACTAAAGAGTACTCATGGTTGGTACTATTTTCAGAGTATGAATTACCATCTTCTTTTACAAAAACTGTTTACTATACTAATTGTTCAAGATGCCTGTAATTGAATAGACCAAGCATGTACCACAGGGTTCTATTCATTTCCAGGTACCTTTAGTGTTGTTATTATTTATTTATTATTTATTTATTTACTTTGCTTCTAGACCGCCTCTCTTAGCCCGAAGGCGACTCGAGGCGGTGTACAACAGCAAAAACTGCTTAAGACAAACATATCAACAATTATCAATACAATACAATTCCAACATATACAAATTAGCATTCAACGTTAAAAACACAATATCAGCGTCTCATTAATTAAATCGACTTCCAATTGCTTCGTCGTCGTTCCTTAGATCTCAATTTGACAATCACACTACATCTGCAAATGCCCAGTCAAATAGCCAGGTCTTAACCCTCCTGCGAAATGTTAGGAGGGAGGGGGCCGATCTGATGTCATTAGGAAGGGCATTCCAAAGCCGAGGAGCCACCACTGAAAAGGCTTACTTATTACAGCTTACTTATTCAGCTACAACTAGTGCTAAACTCCAGAACACATTATTTGAAACTGCCTTAAAGGAGGCATGAAAGTCATAACACAGTTAATGTTTTAATAGTGATTCAGCTGGCAGACCAAGCACAAGCTCTGCATACAGAAATACCAGAGTGGAGTCACTTGGTTCCTGGTAGGGGTGGAAAACTTCCTGACTTAAACCATGTTAGCTACCTATCTGGCAGTGTCAACAATATTAGGCAAAATGGACTTACAGTCTGATTAAGTAAATGATAACCTCCTGTTTCTTATGAAAAAGTGTTTCTGCATTCCTGTATACAAAAGTATGGGTGCACTACAAATTCCACATGTAGAGATTAAAAAGCAAAAGGTTGGTTGACATCTTTGTAATTGTTTTAAAAACTAAGCAAAACTAAATTACAACAGTTTGATGCAATATTCAAATTTTTGTTTTTTTATAGTAATATGTAACTGGCCAATTGTAAGATAAAGAAACCTACCTTCCACCACGTCCAACCCGTCTACGTGAAAACCCAATGCACCTCTGTGGCACAGTCAGGGTTGTTAAGCAGTATCTATAACGCTCATCCCCTGATGTTCCCCCTTTAGGACTACTCCATGGCCAGTCACCAGTTTGGTCTAAGTGAGGCTAAAAAAACACAAAAATTGAGAATTAAGTAATACTACTCAAATGAATGAACTGGCCTTCAAAAATTCTTTAGAAACTAAAGACTTACGGCGTAATACTGACAGCCTGCCTTCCTACGGAAAGCAAATTGACCATCAGGATCATTATCTTCCTCAGCTTCCGAAGAACCCGACAAGACCTTTAAAACATCCAGGAAGAGATAACGTAAGAATAAGAACCATTTTCTTTTATTTTTCAAAACCAATGAAAATATAGAGGACGTACTTGAGAAAGAGGTTCCTCGTCAGAGCTGGGAAAATCATATTGATTCATATCTTTAGCATTAAAGACTGGCAGTGCAGCAGGAGTTGTCTGTTGAGTAGCAGCAGTTGCTGATGAAGGTACGATTTTAGGTTTCTTCTCATATTTTCTTTTGGGTCGTATAGCATCAGCTTTCTCTTGCTGTAGAAAGAGAAAACAGGTTAACAGTTTTATATTAAGCTCCAAAATGCCTAGTCAACTGAAATATAATAAAAAATGGAACCAAAATACTAAGTTTTCTCTATTTCTTCTGTAGTCCAATTCTCTGACCGGATCTAGATTTAGAGTCTGACAAGGATCTGCCGACATGATGGTGAACAAATTATTTGTATTTACAGTTTTGTACTCCAATGTTATGGTTCTAATTTTAAAATAATAATAAACACAATAAATAAATATAAATAATAAAATTTGTGATTCCTAAGAGCAATTGCCTTTTACGGAGTATAGCAAATAAGATTACCCACATAACAGAGACCAGTAACCCTATATAAATCTAGAATTTTAGTCAAATAATCAGCCGAAAAATCTTGAGTCGACTTATTCATGGGTCAATGTGAAATTGTACTGTAACTCTTATTTTAAAATGCTCTCTCCCTTTCTCTGAGTAAATTGGTGGAAGACAAGAAAAACCTGAAAGAAGCACCATCACTCTCTATTCTCTCTACTGTGATGCCACATCTTGCCTATTTTGAATGCCTGGGTGCGGAAATGGTGGCAGCTGCCAGGAGCAGGCGACCCCTGAGGCAGCACTGATGCTTTCCCTCTCCGTGGAATGACCCTTAACTTATCCACAGATAATATCGAAATCCATACTTTGGGCCCCAAACCTGTCCCTGACTTATACATGAGTGAATACAGCACTTTTATATTTCACTGGCTATTACAAGAGGATTGATGTGTTTCTAGGAACATTTACTGCATGTAATTTCAAATGGCATTTTCCTGTATCAACATCTAATAATGTATTACATATATTTTAAAAAAGAGTTAGTCACCTTGTTTACTTTAAATTCTTTTAGTTCCAAACTTTCTTGGTGTTTAAACTGAGTGCTGTTAGGAACAGGAATAACAGGGATGGCATAGATGGGCTTCGTGGACTGTCGCTGTGCCATTACCTCAGACATGATATCTCCATTATAATCACCCAAATTATATCTGTAAATTAAGAAGCAAAAAATTAGTTGTCACAACTTTAGAATAGCTTAATATTTGTTGTGCATATTTTATCTCAGGGAAGCAAATATCCATACAGAACACTATGAACCCATGTTCAAAAGGAATTATTACAGTAAATATATTACAGAGGAGAGCAAATGATGTATATTCACTACTCTAATACCAGTTTACTAATATTAAGACAAAATGATGGAACCAAGTCTGAATAAAGTGACTTTCCTTATTGAGCAAGCTGGCTGGTACGGATTACATATTAAAATTTAGTATAGACACAAAAGTAATATTCTAAGTAATAGCAATATTAATACTAGACAGGCATTTCAACTTTCTATCAGTGTAAAAACACATACATGATTCATAGGAATACAAAAAGCTGCCTTATACCAGCAACATTAACAATCATTTTAAAAATCGCACCCCAAATAATTGAAGTATTCTTTACCTCTTTTCCATAATTTCCAGTGTTAAATGCAGCAGCTCCCTCTTGCTCTTTTCCCTCCTTTTTATCATTTCTAAAATGGTGACTGCACGACTCAAATCCCGACGCAGTTTAAGCATCTTTTCATAAGAAGCTTCATCATTCTTTCGATTCTGCAAAATATATAAATACATAAATAAGCAAGGCAGGCACACACCTTTAAGTTAAATTTAAACCAAGCAGTGCCAGGTCATAACAAGGTCCATATCCATTATTTTGATTTTAGTTTTACAATGCTTTGTTCCAAATAACCTGAATGTGCAAGGATTTTATATATAAATATGCAAATGTACCTTGCGAGTCTGCATCTTTTCTGTTCGCCTCCTAAATGCAACGTAAGGATCATTTGTGCTGGAGCCATCACGCTTCTCCTGTTTCACTGCTGGGATAAGAGAGGGACCTCGACAGTTTTTCCTCTTTTTGATCCAGTACTCATATACTTCTCTAATCAATTCATCATCTTCCTTCAACAGTAGCTTGGCCTCCTGCAGGCTAACTGGCTGAAAGCAAAACACAAATGTGTCATTTTCATATATTAATTTCTTTGGGGGTTAAATTACATTTTTGAAGTGGTGTTGTACCTGCTGACCACTGCCCTTTTCCAACCGATCTATCATTTCTTCAAATTGCAGAGGAGAAATATCAATTTTTTTCTTCAGCTTATTCACAAAGGCCTCATCTTCTGAATCCAAGTCATAATCTGGTTGCTCAGCATCCAAACTAAAAGCTGAGGGAACAAGAAGTAAAGTACATTTGTATTTGTTGTCTTCCAAGTTTTTTTCCTACCAAGATTTAGTAATATGGCAGAAAACAAACTATTGCAAACTGTGGGTTGCTGTACATTTTTCGGGCTGTATGGCCATGTTCTAGAACTGCCTTATGGAGCAGATCATCTTAGCAACTGCTCATTTTATAGGGGCCCAGATTAACATGCACACTATCATGACCCTATGTTAGATAAGTAGTATTTAAAATGGTCAATCCTGGGAGTTCTAGAAATACGCATGTAGTATGAGTACTGCAAACATAAACACTGTATTTCGACTGAATTCCGAGAATCCTCATGTAAGCAAGTGGGCTATTTCTAAAGACCAGATAAGCAACTAAGTGTAACTGAAGATAGATTATCAACACATAAAAGAGGATATCAGTAGCATCGGCTTTCATAATTGAGCCAACCTTGCAGAAAAGACTAACTGCCCAATGTTTAGATTGAATGGCAAGAGGACACTTTAATGTTTGGTCCCTGCCAACTCTTAGCATTTATGTCAAGATGGAGGCATCAGGAATGATAGCTGAAGTGCTTCTGTTACATTTATACTGCAAGTAAGTAAGTGGATCTTCGGAGGGAAAAGAGCTATATTCAGACTATAATTTGAAATTACAACTTTTCTGTCCTGTTAACAACTAAAACCTTCCAACAACCATAACTTGATTTTGAGGGTGGGGAGAAAACAGGTCCTAAAAGACAACACTATTATGTTAATATCAAATCAAATAATTTATTTCGGTCATAGACCAACACAGGAAATAAATGTCATGGTTTCATACGAGTTTGGTACATTTAGTACATTTAAAATGTAAATATACTTAAAATGTAAATATAAATACTATTATGTTAATAGTTGTATAAGAAGCCAACAGCCGGCTTCTGAAATGTCAAAGCAACAACAACAAACCTAACACAGAAAACATTATAGACTTCCTTAGAGATTAACTGTTTTATTTTGGCATGATAAAGCATGCTAGTATTCTGAAAACCAATGCAACTGTGCTAACACACTGAGAAGCATCACACAAATGCAATATACATTAAGATTTTTTTTGATGCAACAACCATCCTTTCCTTTCTCCCTTGCCTCAAAAAAGTTTTTAAAGCATATTGTTCCACTGAATCCTAGAAAATATAATTTCTGGTTACTTGAGAGTTCCTATTAGAAATAGACCTAACTGATATTATGTCCCATATTATGCCATACCATAAACTATATTGACTTGATATTAATATTGAAATATCGTAATTAATAGCAAATAAACAAACTTAACTTAAAGTTATATTTTAATTAAAATTTTATTTTATTTTTTATTTTAAACATTTTCCCAATTGCTTGCGAGTTTTGGTTGCTTGCGTTCTAGTTAACTGAGAATCTACTATATATTGATAATGTGCTGTTCTGTACATATAGATTATCCTGCATCTGCCAATCCTCATACATGCCTGTTAAATGAGAGGCTACTGTATCAACATTTAAACTTTTTAAAGAATCTATTTTTGAATTCTATTTCCAATTACAAAATATTTGTAGCCAAAACATCAGAAAGCATCTGTTTTTGTATCTGTTGTTAATACTCTAAAATATTTCCCTTTCATTTCCGAATATTGTTAGAAATAATACATACTTTTATTGGATAATATTAATAATTGCACTGACACATTTGAATTGTCTTAACTATGTTCATTGTAATAAAAATCCCAGTAGCAAGCAAGAATTAAATATAAGCATTTATTGTACAGAAAACAAAAAAAACTAGATAAACTATCAACTGTGACTGGACACTTTTACACATTAATACATTCTGTGGGACAGAAAAAAGAGAAACAGACAAGTGTTTATAGATCTAATTTGAGGTGTAATGTCTTGTGCAATGGAAAATAATTACAAAAATGTAGGGAATGTATATTTTAAATTAAAGTATTTTAAAAAGCAAAATAGAGTTAGAAAATATAAGATTCTAAACTAAGAATATTTAAAGAGCTCAATCCCATCACTTATACCTATTAGCCATGGAAAAAGGCTGAAATCTTATACTACTGGTTTAAACTAGGCTACATGGCTTGCTTTTGTACTATGAAAACTCTGTCAAGCTGAAAAAAATTGTAACTAATAAAAAAAGATCAGTGGAATAGGAAATCAGTTGAACAGCAGCTGCCTCAATGTAGATGGTTTGAAGTTCCATAGCTTGCTTCACTGTGAAAAATATCAGCTTACTCCTATACTCTACTTTTTTTTCAGTAACTGGTAAAATTAATCTTACACAGATACAAGTATATACCTGCCAAAATAAATTTTAGCTATTCTTAAGAAGACAAAGTAACACTGTAATGCAATTATATAGCTATTTTTCTGATTATCTCGCGAAGGGGAATGTTATAAAGAGTAGGCTAACAACCAGCAACATTCAGGAAACCTCATGTGCATAATGCTACTCTTTCCTGTGGCTTTCTTACAAAGCACTCAGTCTGAGTATAATCATTGGTATATACAATGGGCCCCTGGTATCCACTGGAGTTTGATTCTAGGACCCATCCACCATACACACTGCTGATACCAAAATCCTTGGATGTTCAGGTCCCCTTATATCAGTGTTTCCCAGCCAGTGGTCCTCAAGAACTAAAATAAGATTTGCGGCCTCACCGTTACTACTCCATTGCAACGAGAGGGACTGGCCTCCTAAAATCATCTAATAGTGCTGAGGCTAATTAAATATGGTTTTCTGTGGGCGAGCAGATGGCAACTACTGGATGGCATATGTTCTGTATCGGAAACTAGAGCTGGTCTATCCAATGCAATTTTCTGAAACAGCATCCCAAATAACCAAACCCAATCTAAAGTTGACCAAAAACTGATTTGCAACCCTTTTGGAACTAATGTTGAAGAGTGGTCCCTGGTCAAAAAAAGGTTGGGAACCATTGCCTTATATGAAATGACATAGCAGAATATTGTCCCTTATATAAAACTAGCTGTACCCGGCACGCGTTGCTGTGCCCTTTTTAGGAGATGCGAGAAAGTCCAATCATCCACGGTGTGTCCTCCTCTAAACTGCAGTTGGATGGAGTGTGGGTCATGGGGGGCATGGTGTGCCAAGTTGGGTCTTTATTGGTCTTGGTTCTGGGCCAGTGGTCTGTGGGGAATGATGGGTTTTGAAGTACTACAAATCCAATTTTCCATGGTGGTACTTCAAGTCCCATCATTCATGGTCGGGGATCTGTGTGCCAAGGTAGGTTACTGTAAATTCAGGCCATACACAATGTCCCATGAGCTGAGGCCTAGTTAGGAACAGCAAGTTAATGAAGCCTTACTGTCAATTCAGGCCATAAACAATGTCAAATGAGCTGAGGCCTAGTCGGGAGAATCAAGTTAATGAAGCCTTACTGTCAATTCAGAGCGTAAACAGCTTCCCAGTAAGTGAGGCCTAGTTAGGGAAATCAAGTTAATGAAGTCTTACTGTTAATTTAGAGCATAAACAGCTTCCCAGTAAGTGAGGGCTAGTTAGGGAAATCAAGTTAATGAAGCCTTACTGTCAATTTTGGGCATGGTCTGTGATTTTTTGGGGCGTAAATTTTCGTTTAGAAGTGATTTGGGTGTTTGTGTTGGGGATTGGCTCAGGCCTTTTCCTTATTATGTTTTGGCAGTTTATGATGGATCGGAATTTTCATGTTGGCTGGCCACTGCAGCAGTTATGCAAATCCACCCTTTTTGGCAGCCAATCATGTTGTTCAGAATGTAGAGGCTGGGTGAGTCTTGGGCTGCCGCAGAGAATGCTGGGAAATGTATTTTTTTTGTATTGTTGTTTTGGGGGCCTTCTAGGTTTTGGGGGGGAAAGTTTATTTGCTAGAAACCTTCCTTGCCTGAGGCCTATTTGTGTTGGCAAGTTTGGTGTCTCTGCCTTGGAAGGTTTCTCTGTCTCTGTCAGTCGTTCGACGACGGGACCTCCTTTATATAATAGACTAGCTGTACCCGGCACGCGTTGCTGTGCCCTATTTAGGAGATGTGAGAAAGTCTGAGTATGTAAGGGTTGGAATTGTTGTTAGTTATGGTGTTGTTGGGGCCATGGCTGTGTCGTTGTGGGTTGTTCTGGTGGGTGGGATGTTGAAGTCCTGGGGAGTTGTTGGTGTGTGGTGTTGCTGGCGTTCTGCATAGCTTGTGGATATACAATGTTTTTTGTCATTCCGTCTGCTGTGTTGATGTAGAGGTTGATGCTTGTGTGGTTGGAAGTGAGTGGAGGTACTTGAAATACCATTATCCATGGTGTGTCCTCCTCTGAACTGCAGTCGGATGGAGTGTGGGTCATGGGGGGGCATTGTGTGCCAAGTTTGGTCTTTATCGGTCTTGGTTCTTGGACACAGTGGTCTGTGGGGAATGATGGGTTTTGAAGTACTACAAATCCCATTATCCATGGAGGTACTTCAAGTCCCATAATCCATGGTCCACCCTCCTCCAAACTGTAGTAGAATGTAGCGTGGGTCATAGGGGCTCTGTGTGCCAAGGTAGGTTACTTCAGGCCATACACAATGTCCCATGAGCTGAGGCCTAGTCAGGAACAGCAAGTTAATGAAGCCTTACTGTCAATTCAGGCCATACACAATGTGCAATGAGCTGAGTCGTAGTCGGGAGAATCAAGTTAATGAAGCCTTACTGTCAATTCAGAGCGTAAACAGCATTCCATTAAGTGAGGCCTAGTCAGGGAAATTAAGTTAATGAAGCCTTACTGTCAATTTTGGGCGTGGTCTGTGATTTGGGTGTTTGTGTTTGTGCCTCAGCCCTTTGCCTTATCCTCCTGACAGTTTATTATGGGTCGGAATGTTCATGTTGGCTGGCCAGTACAGGAGTTATGCAAATCCGCCCTTATTGGCAGCCAATCATGTTGTCAGAATGTAGAGGCTGGGAGAGTCGTTGGCAGCCCCGGAGGATGCTGGGAAATGTAGTTTTTTTAACTCATTGTTTTGGGGGCCTTTTAGGTTTGGGGGGGGAAAGTTTCTTTGCTACAAACATACCTTGCTTGAGGCCTATTTCTGTTGGCAAGTTTGGTGTTTCTGCGTTGTAAGGTTTCTCTGTTCGGGACAGTCTTTCCATGACGACTCTTCCTTTATATATATAGATGGCAAAATCAAAATCAAGGCTCGCATTTTGGACTGGGAGGTCCAAGCCATGGATGGCTGAATTCGTGGATGCAGAATGAAGGGCCAATTGTATTTCTCAAAACTACCCCTCTCTCCCTTGCTTTTAGTTCTGTGTGAAATTATATTAATCTCCCTCTCTCCACTGATTACAATTCAAATCATCAGAGACTTCTGACAACTAATTTAAAACTTGAACAGCGGTTACATCCAAATTCAAATGTAAATAAAAGATCACATTTTAAATAGAACAACAACCATACTAAAGACTGTAAGGAAAAAAATATTTATGCAGAATACATCCCTAGTGCTTTTTTCTGTCACCAGACATGGCAATTCTGCAATGTGGAATAAGATTTCTTGGCAAGCACATTAATGAATTCACAGAACATAAGTCTTTTTGGTTTCCTTCTTAGAAGACAATGGCAAGGTGCAACAAACTATTGGTGCAGAAACAAAGAAGGAAAGACTATATATTTAACAGTGGCACCCATGATTCTGGTCTATTTCCAAAAACCTGAAGCGTTCTGGAAATAGCAGTTTGGAGACTTCCAGCACCATGAATCAATTGCTACTCTTCCTAGATGACGTTTGGTAGCAAGAACTAAGCTTCATTGAAAATAGGCTGCTTGGAGCTGGAAGTATAAACTAATTGCTTTTGTTGCTACTACTACTACAGACACCACAGTATAATCTGCATCCTCCTTCCTGCCTCAGCTGAGACAAAGTACAATAGTTAATATAGTACACCATTATGTCAGTGTGAAGCATCAATAGAATTCTGGCTAAGGAATTTTAGAAATTAAATTTTACTACCCAATGAACTGATTCGAAGAGCCCCTGGTGACACAATGGGTTAAATTCTTGTGCTGCCAACCAAGACTGCTGACCAAGAGGTCAGCGGTTCAAATCCGGGGGGGGGAGCGGGTTGAGCTCCTTCTGTCATCTCCAGCCCCCCATGTGGGGACCTGAGAGAAGCCTCCCACAATGATGGTAAAACATCAAACATCCCCTGGGCAACATCCTTGTAGATGGCCAGTTCTGTCACACCAGAAGCGACTTGCAATTTCTCAAGTCACTCTCACTCACTCACTCACTCACATGCACACACGCGCGCACACACACACACAAACTAACCAGAAGTGCAGGAGAAATGTCTGAATGAAACAACAGCACTACATGCACAACTGAAACTTTGTTGGTTTGATTCTTGCTAGATTTTATCAGAAAATATTGCAAATTAAAGGTTTTGAGACTACTTCCTTTCTTGACATATTAGTTTCCACAATCTAAGATATTACTTAGCAAATGTATGTGCTACTTTATATAAAGGAGATGTCAATCAGTTCAAAAGACAATAAAAACAATTCAAAAGAACAGAAATAATGACATTTGATGGATCAATGGCTAAAATCCCACAGGGGACTTCTGCTGATGGAAGTGCTTCTGTCAGCAGAACTGGGAGGAACCCCCCCCCCCATCACAATTATTCTTCATAGACTCCAAAAACCTCCTCTAGAATATTGAAAATTCCTCTAGAACTGATTTCTGAGAATTGCTGGAGGCAGAAATGGGCAAGGAAAGTGAGATCATGCTGGTGCTGTAAAGCCAGAGTGACCCTGCATTTAGGCTATTATTTTATGAACCCCTGCAAGTATAGGTGCAAACATTTGTTACAATAAGCCAATTAGTTTTTTGTTATTTTGAAACAACTCTTCTGAAATGAAAACAGCAACCCTGATAAACCCGACCAAGATCCCACACATTGCATTGTTTTTATAAAAATACACTCACGCTGTATGTGAATAAGCTGCTTTGGCATCTTAAATTCTCCAGGGTATATAGATTCATAATAAGCAATATTACTTTCGGCTTCTGGGACTGGTATAACCATATTATCCCTCTTCTCTCCATAAACCTGCTGTGCTGAAATGGCCCGCTGAAGATGATGTTCCTGCAATTGAAAAGAAAGTTTTGAGGAACACTGGAAGCTAAAAGACACTCTACACATGAGTCAGTATAGGGCAATGTGAGCAGATTTCATAAGAATATTAACATTATTTTAGCTAGGTAAAATAGGAGATTTGAAAGAGACCTGCAAGAGGTTATACAGATTCTCACTCTTCACTGGTGAGATTATCAGCATTCTTATTAAGTAAATGTTGCTAACGGCTTAGGAATGGCAAGCTAAAATTGAACACAAATATTACCGTAAGACTTTCTAGCGGAGTATTTCAGAAAGCATGGGAAAAATACAGTAAGCCATGCTATTCCACTGTTGAATACATTCTCTTCCATTATTTCCTTCTACTCCATGGAGCCTCTTAAATATCATTAATTTAAATGGCTCTATTTATTTATTTCTATCCCGCTTTACTCATAGAACAGCGTACAATGTAACAAAGACATATTACATAAAATATAGTCAAAACCCCCGACATATGTGAAATTAGCAATTTGTCACATTTAAAAAAGGATCTGTGAGGTTGAGGAAATGAATTATAGAAGTGATGGAATTTTAACATACATATATTACATCATGGTGCAATACTAGATCATCAGGATGAGGGGAGGGGGCTTGTTGGGTGGGGGGAGTTCCATTGGTCGGGGCCCCTCATTCAGGTAATGATGGGAAGGGGGAGATGCGGGGAAGGGGGATCTAATCAACCAATTCGGCTAATTCAGGAAAAAACTTTAAACATTACAAAACATTCTCCTGACATGGTAACTTGGATTACCCAGGATGATGGCCCCTCCAGGTTAAGGGTGGTGCTGCTGAACGCCAGGTCTGTCAATGGAAAGACAATAACCATTCAGGATTTAATCCTGGATGAAAAGGCAGATCTGGCATGCATTACAGAGACCTGGTTGGAGGACGCTGGGGGAGTTAACCTTACCCAGCTTTGTCTGCTAGGTTAGGCCGTGCAGCATCAGCTGAGTTTTGGGGGGTGGGGTTGCAGTAGTCTATAAAGACTCCATCTTCCTAATCAGATGCCCCATCCCACAGTCAACCTTATTTGAATGTGTCCACGTGAGGCTAGGGAAGCGGTACAGAATAGGGATTCTGTTAGTGTACCAACCACCCCGCTGCACTACTTCATGTTTTCTATGGCAACCATGGGGCTGTCCCAATTAGTAGCTGGCCCTACCCACTGTGCTGGATACACATTAGATTTGGTTTTCTGCCAGGGATGGGAGAATGGTGGTGGTGTTAAGGAGCTGTCCATCGCTCCGTTGCTATGGACCGACCATCACCTGATCAGGTTTAGGCTTTTAGCACCCCCTAACCTCCGCAGGGGTGGTGGACCCATTAGGATGGTCCGTCCCAGGAGACTTATGGATCCAGAGGGATTCCTGACGGCTCTTGCGGAATTTCCCGACTCCTTGGTAGGTGATTCTGTCGATGCTCTGGTCTCTCTTTGGAATAGGAAGTTGACTAGGGCAATAGACACGATCGCTCTGGAGCATCCCCTCTTTAGTAGCCAAGCCAAACCATCTCCTTGGTTCAACGAGGAGTTGGCAGCGACAAAGCAAACAAAGAGGTGGCTAGAGAGCATGTTTTGAAAATAGCCTAGTGAGTCAAACCGAACATGGCTACGCCTTTACTTAAGGGCATATGCCGCAGAAAAATAGACGCCGCAAAAAATTCCTTCTATTCGGTTAATATTGCATCCGCAAGGAACCATCTGGCAGAGTTGTTTCGAGTAGTCAGAGGGTTGTTGAATCCCGCCTCTCTGGTCGGGTAACCTGGTAACTCTGCAGGCCACTGTAAAGCATTTGCTCAGGTCTTTGAGGACAAAGTCGCTTTGATCCATTCTGGCTTTGACACCATGTTAATGGCAGTCTCTGAGGATGTAACACGAGCACCTGCTTGTCCAGTTTTGATGGATTTGTTTCAATCTGTTCAGCTCAATGAAGTGGACAAGAGGGGAGAGGGACCACATGCATCCTAGACCCCTGCCCACCCTGGCTTGTAAATGAAGCCAGAGGGGGTTTGGCAGAGTGGGTAAAGGTGGTGATTAATGCCTCCCTTTGGGGAGGCAACACTCCAGCGAGCTTAAAACAAACTCTTATAAAAACGCTGTTGAAAAAACCATTACTGGACCCCACTCAATTTGTCAACTATCGACCAGTTTCCAATCTCCCCTATTTGGGCAATGTTGGGAATGTCAGAGTTTGTTGCCCTTTAGTGTGATTAGAAGGACCGGTCAGATAAAGACATTTGTAAAAACAAAAGTCTAATTTAATAAGAAATAAATAAACATTCTACAGAGCACAGAAAAACGTCTTCTCACTAGAGCAAAAGCATGGTGAAAAGAGCAAAGTCTTATCTATAATCTCCTTTAACAGGGAATCAGCCTGTGTTTGTGTTTCAGGATCATGATGCTTCTGATGTGGGCAATGAGGTGGACAATGTTGTGGGAATTAATGAGGGAAATAATGGTGCTGAGGCTGAGGTGCAAGATGAAGATGGTTTGGTCTATGATTTTCATGCAGACAAGGACAGAGAGGCCTCAGTGCAAAGGGCAGTTTCTCATGAGAATATTCCTGCTGGGCAGATATAGTTTACTTTATCTCTGTGGGTTTAGGCAACAATCTGACACCTGGGAATTTCAATGAGCAGCCAGATAAGGAGTTGGAAAATTAGGTGAAAAATAGGTGGCTGGAGTTTAGCTAGCAAGCTCAAGGTCTACGTCGCTCTGAAAGACTTCGTCAGGTAAGAGCCAAGAGTGGGGGGGGAAACGAAACTAGTTTCTGGGTTTTGGGATATAAGGTTTGCTTCAAGGGGAAACCAGTTAGATCAAGCATCCATGTGCCATGGAAATCCTATTCAATGGATCTTGTTCCTGTGGATATTTTAAGCCTTTTGGTGTTGACTAGCATTGCCTGGATTTTTTGTGTATTCTATTGATTCCTGTCTGGATTGATACTGCTTTGGAATTACTTTTATATCTTTTGTGGACATTGCTTTGTGTTACTGCATTTTACTGACTTAATACTTTTTGGAACTTTCTTACAAGCATCTATTTCTACTGGCTATTTTAAGAACTTCAATAAAAAGAATTAGATTTTTCACTCAACATGTGGTGTGTTTTAAGTCAGAGCGCTTTTCCTGCTCTGAAGTGCAACAGGAAAAGTCCTGGAACGTGTGGTTGCCTCACAACTCCAGGAATTCTTGGTAGACACTGATTATCTAGATCTGACAGAGTCTGGCTTTAGGCTGGGACATGGTACTGAGATAGCCTTGGTTGCCTTAGTTGATGATCTACACCGGGAGCTAGACAGGGGGAACCTCTTATTGGCCTTCGATACCGTTGACCACGGTATCCTTCTGGGATGCCTCGCAGGAATGGGCCTTGCTTGCAGTGACTCCAGTCCTTCCTCAAGGGTCGCTCCCAGAAGGTGTTGTTAGGGGACTCCTGCTCAGCCCCACGGCCATTGTACTGTGGAGTCCCGTAAGGCTCAGTACTGTCCCCTATGTATTCAACATATACATGAAGCTGTTGGGGGAGATCATCCGGACTTTTGGGGTGCAGTGTCATCCATACACAGATGATGTCCAACTCTGTCACTCCTTCCCACCTGCTACTAAGGAGGCTGTTCAAGTCCTGAACCGGTGCTTGGCCGCTGTAACGGACTGAATGAGGGCGAACAAATTGAAATTAAATCCAGACAAGACAGAGGTACTCCTGGTCAGTCGTAAGGCCAAACAGGGCATAGGGTTACAGCCTGTGCTTGACGGAGTTACACTCCCCCCTGAAGGCGCAGGTTCGCAGATTGGGAGTGATCCTGGACTCATAACTGAGCCTGGAACCCCAGGTCTCGGCGGCGGCCGGGAGCGCTTTTACACAATTAAAGCTTGTGCTCCAGCTGCGCCCGTACCTTGGGAAGTCTGACTTGGCCACGGTGGTCCATGCTCTGGTCACATCCCGTATAGACTACTGCAACACTCTCTACATGGGGTTGCCTCTGAAGATTGCTTGGAAGCTGCAATTAGTCCAACGCACAGCAACCAGGTTACTAATGGGAGCGGGGCACAGGGAGCGCACAACTCCCTTGTTGCGCCAGCTCCATTGGCTGCCAATTAGTTTCCGAGCACAATTCAAAGTGCTGGTTTTAACCTATAAGACCCTATACAGTTCCGGCCCAGTTTACCTGTCTGAATGTATTCTCCCCTATGAACCATCAAGGCTATTAAACCCTGCTCTCAGTCCGGCCACTTTCACAATCGTGTCTGGCGGGAATGAGAGACAGGGTCTTTTCTGTAGTGGCTATGGAACTCTCTCCCGACTGAGATTAGATATGCCCCCTCTCTCCTGTCTTTCAGGAGGCTAGGGAAATCCTGGCTTATGGAATGAAGCATTCTCAGAATGACACATACAGACTGAGTTGGACATGATTTTATCTTGGCGATTTGGTTTATTTGTAATTTTATTCTGTATGTATTTTAATCTTGTGTTGTTGTATGATGTTTTTAGATTGTATTATTGCATTGAATCCTTGCTGTGAGCTGGTTTGGGTCCCTCTACGGAGGTGGGGAAGATCGGGATATAAAAGTTTTAAATAATAAATAAATACTCATCACCTCACTACTGACTGAGCTGGCCAGAGTTGCTGGGAACTTTAATATAACAACATCTGGAGGACAGTATCCAAAAGTAGCATTCTGTTGGCTGAAGAGCATGATAAAAAAAAAACCAGGATGAGGAGGCAATTCAAGTATAACCATTCTATCACCCCATGGACTTTTCACAATTGAATGTAGAGAGCTAGGTCACTCTTCAGAGGAATTCTTGAGCAGCATGAAGCAAAAACAGGGAAGGGAATTTTCTATTCTGGTTGTGCGTAGAATTATGCCCTTTAGTCCCTGATGCTTAAAACCACAGCACCACACCCACTGGCAAGTCTCAATTTGCACTGCCTTAATTTGTAACATTTCAAACATAGGTATCTTCAGAATAAATCAAAGTCTCACCCAGAAACACAGCTCTCCCACCATGCCTGAATGAGGCAAAACAAAGAAGAAGAGCCAAGAGAAATATGGGTTGCTTACCTGTAACCGTAGTTTCTTTTCGTGGTCAGCCGTGAATAGCACCTATGGTATTTCCTGCCCTGCGCAGAACAGTTGAATCTTTAAAAAGTTAATATCACTTTAAACTGTAGCCCGCCCACATCCCTCGAGCATATATAGCCAGTGGGAGGGGCTGCCACCTCAGATCCTTTTATCGCTGCTGCAAAAGCTAGGAATCTTATCTCATATTTCTTGACTAGCGTTAAGGACTACAAATTGTAAATTTCTAATATTCTACATATTGGTGGTGTTTTGCCACCACCAATTATTAATTGTAATTATATTAATTATTCATCTTGGTGAAAATTAGCCATCACCATAGCCATCACAATTTATTATTAATTAATTATTACTTTTGATTAATCTTCTGATATTATTAATTACCTTTTGGAATTATTAATTATTACTTTTTGATATTAATTATTACCTTTTGATAAGAGGTGTTTTGTTACCACTTATTTTTACTGAAAATAATATTAATAAAATGTAACATATTAATATGGCTAATTTTCACCAAGATGAATAATTAATATAATTACAATTAATAATTGGTGGTGGCAAAACACCACCAATATGTAGAATATTAGAAATTTACAATTTGTAGTCCTTAACGCTAGTCAAGAAATATGAGATAAGATTCCTAGCTTTTGCAGCAGCGGCGGATAAAAGGATCTGAGGTGGCAGCCCCTCCCACTGGCTATATAGGCTGGAGGGGATGTGGGCGGGGCTCCAATTTCAAGTGATATTAACTTTTTAAAGATTCCGAACTGTCTGCGCAGGGCGCAGGAAATACCATAGGTGCTATTCACGGCTGACCACGAAAAGAAACAATGGTGGTCTAAGAAACTGACTGTTTGGAGTTAGAAACAGAGTTATGGTGTTTGTGTTTTTTACCTTCCTAGGATGGGGGAGTAGGAAAAAGTAACTGCATGGATGGAATAAAGGGGTTTCCTTTGCCTGCTTAGAAGGGAGAGGAAGAAATATGAATCTTGCCATTCTTTGGAAGAGGGGGTTTCCTTTGTCTGCTTAGAAGGGAGCTTTGGAGAAATGAACTTGAATCTTGAGATTTTGGTCAAATTCAAAAGGGTTTCCTCTGCTTGCCTGGAAGCGGGAAAATCTTTGTCTAGCAAAATGGCTGGAAAGAGCAAAAAAGGAAATCAATTCTCATCACCCTGTACTTTCTCTACCTGGGAGGTCGGATGCAGAAACCACAACAGAAGAACAAAAATCAATGTTTGCCTACTAATAAGGCAGATCACCACAGCAAGCCCCCCCCCCCCCCCAAGTCAGCAATTAGTTACTGCTTCTTGTGGCCTCTTTGGAAAGCATCTGCACAATATCCAATGTTTCCCGATTCTGACTTCTTAATAACTGGTGGTAGGTTGAGTATTGTCACTAACTGGATTGGCTACTTCAGTTCCTAAGGGACATATCCTCCTAGTCTTCAATTGTTCCATGTTGGAACTGGCTCCTCCAATTTATGTCAGCCATAATGGGCCAAAACTAACAAAATGAATTTCATCAAGATACTACACGTAGACAGAAAAAAATGAAATGCAAAGATACAACATGGGTGATGCCTGGCTCAACAACAGTCCATGTGAAAAAGATCTTAGGAGTCTTCATGGACAACAAGTTGAACATGAGCTAACAGTGTGATGCAGCAGCTAAAAAAGCCAATGGGATTTTGGGTGGCATCAAAAGGAGTATAATATCTAGATTGAGGAAAATCATGGTGCCTTTCTATTATGCTTTAGTTAGACCTCACATACTGTGTCCAATTCTGGGCAACACAGTTCAAAAGTCATATTGACAAGCTGGAAGGTGTCCAGGGGAGGGCAACTAAAAGGACCATGCCCTATGAGGAATGTCTTGAAGAACTGGGTATGTTTACTCTGCAGAAGAGAAGTTCGAAGAGACATGACAGCCATGTATAAATATGTGAAAGGATGCCATAAGGAAGAGGGAGCAGGCTTGTTTTCTGCTGCCTTCAAACTAGGACTCAGAGCAATGGGTTCAAATTACAGGAGAGGAATTCTACCTGAACATTAGAAAGAACTTCCTGACTGTAAGAGCTGTTCAGCAATGGAATTCTCTGCCTCCAAGTGTGGTGGAAGCTACTTCCTTGGAAGCTTTTAAAGAGAGGCTGGATGACCATGTACTTTGATTGTGCTTTTCCTGCATGGCAGGGGTTTGGACTAGATGGCCCATGTGGTCTCTTCCAACTCTATTATTCTATTCTATGATTCTAGCCACATCATAGATTCCATGTTTGAACTTTATTGATTCATCAATTAGATCAGGCCATATACTGGCTCTTTCTGTCCTGGGCATCAAACACTATCACTAAATGTCCATGATGTCATGTATCAGTTCAGCTGAGAAATCTGAGACAGCCTCACATGCCAAAATATATGTAAGAAATGTCACATATGCCATGTTTAGAAATGATCACGTGATGAACAAGTGAGCTTACTTAGGGAGGAACCAAAAGAATCTGGTTACTCTCCTCTGTCTCCACATACTTAAAATATGTTAATGGGACAATAAGAAGGCCCTAGTGAGAAAACTCAGTGTTTGGGTCAGTAGATAACAGAAGGCAGTCTTTAAGATTCCTTGATCAGCCTTTAAAAGTCAGGAACAGTCTGTAAGCATATCATGTTACAGTAGCCAAAATGTGATTAATACCAGCTGCAAAGCTCAACTTGAAAAGAATGACAAAACATGGTCTGATACTACTAGCCATAATCTGCTCTCAACAACTATAGTCCTGAAAACCAATAAAAGCAAAAGTGTCTCTGAAAAGGAACCAAATAGGGGATTCTGTCAGCCTCTGTCACATTCTTGATTCCCCAAACAATGGGCATAGTTGGGCCTGCTATATCTACTACAGTCCAGTTACGGAATTGTGAACTATCTGTAACATTGAAAATTAACTCAATGACAGTAATCATTTCATTTTTATACATATCTATTTGATCCCATTTTTTTCTTTTCTTATCAGTCCTATACACCCTGCATCTAATACCTAAATGGCTGTTAAAATCAAACAACCAAACCAACAAAAAATCCAAAGGTATGCTTTGTTGAACATTTTCACCATCACTGAAATATCTTTGCATACAGGGCTATGAGAAGACCAGGGGCACACCTCTTTTAGGACATTTAGATTATAAATCTTTCAAAATACTTCAAAATACATTTCCTTTCTTACAATTTTCAAAAGTAAATCTAAAATTATATATTTAAGCTTCTGCCCCCAAACATCATGATAGTATTATGTTTACAAGTAAATTTTCCCTTCCTTGAATGCAGCCTATATTTAATCAGTTACATTAACTATTATATTATAGAGATTGTCCAATAAACATTTGTATTGCAGTAAAGTTTCTAACATTACTTTAGTTATCCTATGGAAATTAATGCTGTTTATGTAAATTAAGTATAATGCACTCTTGCCAAATCTTCATGATTGTCATAATGACTTTAATTGAGAATCAAATCAGCCAACTTTTACTTAAGCATAACCATAAATGTGCTTAGGAGTATGTATTAGTTTCACTTGTATAGATACAACAGGCATGGTCAAACAAAGGCCCGGGGGCCAAATGTGGCCCCCTGGGCGCTTATCTCAGACCCTCCTCATTTTCCCTGTCCTCTTGGCATAAGGACACGGTGGCCTGCCACATCCTTATGCAGAAAGGACAGGGGAGGAAGGCATGCAGCAACGGAGAGCCCTCTGGAGCACTCTCAGCCACCGCACCTCTCGCCCTCCTCCCAGCATAAGGACGGTGTGAGCAGCCTGTCCTTATACTGAGAGGAAGATCCAAGGAAGGCACACAGTGGCTGAAAGCCATCTCGGCCGTCGCCTGTCTTGCCCTCCTCCTAGCATAATGCTGAGAGGACAGCCCAAAGATCGGGAGAGGAGGATCGGGGCAGTCGCTGCATTTCTCGTTTAACTCCCTGCATAAGGATGGGGTAAGCAGCAGGACAACTTGAGGATGACCCAGGACCTGCCCCAACCCACCCCTTCTCACCCTCTCATAGGTCCTCTCTCCCCCAGGCCCATCTCAGCTAATGTGTGCCAGGCCGCCCTTCCAGCCCAGCCCAATCCTCTCGGTTGGGCCCACAATGCATTCCCAAGGCAAAAAGGTTTGCCCATGCCTGAGATACAACCGTAATGTACACCTCTGATCCAGTCTGAATGACACTCAAAACAATATGTATCCAATTTTAAACAGCTTGTTTAAAAGTATCCCAAAAGGCAAAAGATGTAAATATTTTAAAATTAATCATTTTCTATCAATTTTCTAAAGCACTCCCAAACAGATATTGATGTTTCAAACCAAATTTGATGCGGTGCTGCTCTTGAGAGTGGTTACCAAACATGTTATTGATAGTTTTAGACATGCATAAAAGTACAAATTATACTTGGAATTGTTCATATATCCAATACAGTACAGTTTGAATACCCCTTATCTGGAATTCCAAAATCTGAAATACTTCAAAAATTCAAAACTTTTCACATGACTGGTTGAAATATTGAAATCTTTGTTCTCTGGTAATTCAATGTACATAAACTTTATCTCATGCACATTTTTAGAAATACTGTGTATATAATTACCTTCAAGCTATATGTATAAAGTGCACGTGAAATATAAATTAATGTCATGTCTGGACTGGGGTCTCATCTCTACGATATCATTATATATATGCAAGGACAATCTGAAAGTTCATTGACCTGCACACCAAAATGCTAAAAATAAGCAGCCTATCTACATAAAAATAGTGACTAACAATGGCCAAAGAAGGGTTCTATATTGTTACAATTCATAAATAGGTGTCATATTTTTAGCATACCACAAACTTAACTCATACCTCTTAACTTCAAAATGCAGCAATCTAAGAGTTAGGGGAACTTTTTTACATCAGAAAAGCTTCAACATTGTAAAATTTATTTGTAAGTGCCTATATTATGGCCGATGTATGTAAATTATACAAAGTAGGTATGGAACATATACAGAAAGTTTGGTCAAACCCAGCGAACCAGAGATCCATGGAAACTCTAGTTTATTAGCTATGAGCAGAGATCCAGTAGTGGAGTAGTGGTGTGAGCACTGGATTTAAAAAAAAACCCAGTTTGATTCACCACTGGGCCATGGAAACCCATGAGGTGACTAGAACAAATCACATTCTCTCAGCCCCAAAGCGATTCAAAGGCAAATCTCTCTGATCAAATCTTGGAAAGCTTCAGGGTTTCTAGAAGTTGAAAAATGGAACACAACACAACAACAAAGGTTCACGGTCAAACAAAGGTGTTAGCAATGTTTTCTTGAACATATTACTAATATTGCTTTACCTTTCTGTAAAATATGCAATGAAAGAGGCTATTAGTGATTAGAAATTCAGGGGGGAAATCAGCAAACAAATATATTCCAAACCAGAATCACCATCAGGGTATTACTATTTCAAAGCAACATCCATCAGAGGCTCATGACATGAAGTCACTTTTACACTCTGATGACATCTGAGTACTTCTATCTAGTCAGCAATGGTTCCCAACCTTTGTTCTTCCATGTGTTTTGGACTTCAACTCACAGAAATCCCAGCTAGTTTAGCAGCTGTTAGAATTGTGGGAGCTGAAGTCAAAAACACCTGGAGCACCACTGCTCTAGTGAAACTCCTCCAAATATCAAACATCACTCCTAAGCACTCTTTTTTGAAGAAAATTTTTAAGGGTTTTTAAAGCATGGGATAGTGTTTAAAGTCATTTGTGTGGGAAGATGGGGCGTGGAAATTTTGTGAAAACATGGGAAAAGGCAATTTCCAGGGTCAAAGAAAGCTACATTGCCTTCATGTGACCTCATAAGGCTGTACCTCTTATTTTACTTCACAAACCTTCAAAATTGTGAATCTGAAAACCATTTTGACTCAAAATGGCCAAGAATCCCTTTAGGAGTGAGGAGTCATTTCACTGTCCTTTCCCAACTCTGCAGAGGACCCCCCGACAACCTGCACACTAAAAATTCAGTGTATTTACCAACAGCACCCCCTCCCCCTTTTAGGGAAGCTGTAAGGCATTTTTTCAGATAAGAGGAGGTTGTGAGGATATTCTGGGAAGCCACAGAAACAATTGTAGATGCCTTTTACCAGGGGTCCCCAAACTAAGGCCCATGGGACAGATGTAGCCCTCCAAGGTCATTTACCCAACCCCTGCCCTAAACTTTAGACTTAGGGTCATCCTAAATCTGAAACTACTTGAAGGAACACAATAACAATGCCAAAAGCAGGCCCACACTTCCCAACTGAAAAAGTGGTAAGCTTATGTTGGTTAAAATTGTTCTTAATTTTAAATATTGCATTCATGGGTTTTTTGGCACTACAAATAAAATATGTGCAGTATGCATAGGAATTACTTCATGTCTTTTTCAAACTATAATCTGGCCCCAACAGACTGAGGGACCGTGAACCGGC
The DNA here is from genome assembly GCA_030556195.1 of Anolis apletophallus. Classification (NCBI taxonomy): domain Eukaryota; kingdom Metazoa; phylum Chordata; class Lepidosauria; order Squamata; family Anolidae; genus Anolis; species Anolis apletophallus. Next base: position 26,356,047 of record JARBWK010000008.1, on the reverse strand, counting down.
TCTCTATTTAAAAAGTTTGAAGACCCCTGCCTTATGCAATTCACTGGCCACAATGTACTCATCACATTTTTCCAGATTTGAATTTAATAGGAGATTCTTTAAACACACATTTTTAAAAAGCATATCACTGTTGACATTGCAATTCATCAAGACGGACAGTTCAGTAAAATTATCTCTAAACTAGGTTGAATAAAATGCAATCCAGGTCCCTTTGGAAATAATTTTTAAAAACCAAATGTCCTCTAGGGCAGGGATTTTTAAATTTTTCCACTCACAACCCCCTTTACTCTGAGAAAAATTTACACGACACCAGGTATATAAAATAGCTATGAAATTTATTGATAACAAATCAGCATTTGCAATGCTTGTTAACCAGGCTGATTTTCCTTTTTATGAAGTACAATGGAAACATCTTCACTGTAAATACTGAACAACAAATTCGTATAAATATCCAAAAGAGCCATTAGGTGATGTCTAGAAAACTTTTACTGTTGCCAAAATTTTGGGACTTCCAACATTTATTTATTTATTTAGATTTATTGGCCGCCACTCCCAGCCGGCTCAGGGCGGCTTACATCAAGCACCACAATAAAACAACAAATCTACAACAGTAATAAAACCACAAGGATAAAACAATTCCGAAGAGATAACACAAGTCCTAGGGGATAGCACTTTACAACTCAAAGGCCTGCATTAAGCTAAGCAGACCCCATTTGGAGCCAGGATCCATAGTTTAAGCAGTGCTCTAGGAAATGTGGGGTATTTTTGTCATTTTGGGGGGAAATCTGTAGTCTATTTAAAAACAGGCACCAAAAAGTAAGGATTTGGTGTTAGGGAACTTTAGCCCTCCAAGGTATGATGCAGGACCTAGTACAACTCTTAGCCTCCCAATCTTGCCCCAAACATGAAAATATATCCCAACATCAGTCATATGTCTCTAAGAAGTAATTTACTTATGTAGAAGTACAGCTGTATATGCTAAATATACAGTATAGTGAATCTAAAACCCGTTAGATATAAAATTAAATTAGCTCTTTTACTATCACAGTTGTGTGTATAATGTGTAATTTCTAAACTGAACTCATTTTTACTGCTGAGAGTATGATTTTATTATGCCAGACTAAATCTTCCAGCTAGCAAGAAGGAATATTTTGATCAGCTAATGCCAATAAAAATATTACCTTCTTAAAAGTAACTGAAACGGATGCATTTGATTTGCACCAGCTTTGATAATTGCTGCTGATACATGCAAAACAGTTAATAAATCAAACTATACTACAATTAAATTCACAGACTGAACATTCAAATTTTTATCCTTAAAATGTGCTTTTACAGAAACTCACCAGACTGCTTTGGAACATAAACTCCCAAACTATAAAGGACACCAACTGTATGAACAAAGCATGAGTCTTCAGAGTTCTGTTAAGTTACTGGTCATCAGTAACTTAACAGAACTCTGAAGACTCACACTGGTTTCATTGGGACTGACCTTAATAATTGTGGTCATCAGTATCACTGACTGAATTATGCAGAAAATGATTTCCTTAATGACTTCAAAAAACTCACCAGTTTTATCAATAGTTTCTAAAAATAGTAGCTATGAACACTATTCAAACCTCATGGGAGAAATCTCTTCCCTAAAACTCAAGTGCTAATTAGTGACTTGGTTCAAGTTAGGATAACTCAGCATGGGAAATCCTGATTACAAGATTCCAAGCGTTAATGTTTGCACAGCTGTCTACACCGAATGCAGAACTGGAAAAGAACTCAAGCAAAGCATAATGATAAGAAAAACAAAAACATATAGGTTGAGGAATGATAAAGGGATTGCAGAGCCCTAATGCCTTGCTTTTGCTATATGGGAGTAAATGCAATATACATTCAAGTAGGATTTATTTCCAACGAAGTATAAAAAGAACTGGGACAGAAACAATGGTAACCATGACATTGCAATACCCTTTTTCAGAATTCTCAAAGTTCATTACTACATGAGCCGCACTGCAATAACACAAGCATCTCAAATAATTTAGCTAGATGGTAAAACAGAGGATCTCTTCAATCCTCTGGGGAGGCCTTCTTTTCGCTCCCACCTTCATCACAAGCACAACTTGTGGGAACGAAAGAGACAGCCTTCTCCGTTGTGGCCCCTCGGCTTTGGAACTCGCTACCCTGGCAGCCTTTAAGAAAGACCTAAAAACATTATGTCAATTCCAACTACAGTTCTGTCCTCATGATGCACTTTCCCCCGTCCTTAATGAAGGCCCAACCCCATTGTTCGCCCCTTTTGTGCTCCCCCCTCAGACACATACTTCTCCATTTACCTAACTTACCCAGGGTTTTATCGATTTTATCCTATGCATTTGGCCCATCCATTGTGTTTTATTTCTCTATCATGTTATTTTGCAATTGTTTATTTTATATTTTGCTATTTCATTTATTTTATTTCAATGTTATTATTTGGTTGTTTGTATTTTATTTTGTTGTACTGTACTTTTGGGCTTGGCCTCATATTAGCTGCCTCGAGTCCACTTTGGGGAGACGGTGGCAAGGTATAAATAAAGATGATGATTATGATTATTGTTATTATCAGATGGGAAGACCTAGAATAAAACGCAGAAAAAATGGGGGGGGGGGGGTTGATCTGTTTTTTCCCAACACCATTTTTTCCACAGAGAAATGGTAAAGTGTGTAGAATATGTGCTTTTCCAATAAATTATATACAGGTCCTTCTCAAAAAATTAGCATATAGTACTAAAGTTCATTATTTTCCATAATGTAATGATAAAAATTAAACTTTCATATATTTTAGATTCATTGCACACCAACTGAAATATTTCAGGTCTTTTTTTGTTTTAATACTGATGATTTTGGCATACAGCTCCTGAAAACACAAAAATCCTATCTCAAAAAATTAGCATATCAGGAAAACGTCCTCTAAACGAGCTATTAACCTAATCATCTGAATCAACTAATTAACACTAAACACCTGCAAGATTCCCGAGGCTTTTAAAAACTCCCAGCCTGGTTCATTATTCCAAACCGCCATCATGGGTAAGACTGCCGACCTGACTGCTGTCCAGAAGGCCATCACTGACACCCTCAAGCAAGAGGGTAAGACCCAGAAAGAAATTTCTGAACAAATAGGCTGTTCCCAGAGTGCTGTATCAAGGCACCTCAATGGGAAGTCTGTGGGAAGGAAAAAATGTGGCAGAAAACACTGCACAACGAGAAGAGGTGACCGGACCCTGAGGAAGATTGTGGAGAAGGATCGATTCCAGACCTTGGGGGACCTGCGGAAGCAGTGGACTGAGTCTGGAGTAGAAACATCAAGAGCCACTGTGCACAGGTGTGTGCAGGAAATGGGCTACAGGTGCCACATTCCCCAGGTCAAGCCACTTTTGAACCAGAAACAGCGGCAGAAGCACCTGACCTGGGCAACAGAGAAGCAGCACTGGACTGTTGCTAAGTGGGCCCAAGTACTTTTTTCTGATGAAAGCAAATTTTGCATGTCATTCGGAAATCAAGGTGCCAGAGTCTGGAGGAAGACTGGGGAGAAGGAAATGCCAAAATGCCTGAAGTCCAGTGTCAAGTACCCACAATCAGTGATGGTGTGGGGTGCCATGTCAGCTGCTGGTGTTGGCCCACTGTGTTTTATCAAGGGCACGGTCAATGCAGCTAGCTATCAGGAGATTTGGGAGCACTTCATGCTTCCATCAGCTGAAAAGCTTTATGGAGATGAAGATTTCATTTTTCAGCACGCCCTGGGAAATGCTCACAGTGCCAAAACCACTGGTAAATGGTTTACTGACCATGGTATTACTGTGCTCAATTGGCCTGCCAACTCTCCTGACCTGAACCCCATAGAGAATCTGTGGGATATTGTGAAGAGAAAGTTGAGAGATACAAGACCCAACACTCTGGATGACCTTAAGGCCGCTATCGAAGGATCCTGGGCATCCATAACACCTCAGCACTGCCACAGGCTGATTGCCTCCATGCCACGCCGCATTGAAGCAGTCATTTCTGCAAAAGGATTCCCGACCAAGTATTGATTGCATAACTGAACATAATTATTTGAAGGTTGACTTTTTTTTTTGAAAAACACTTTTATTTTATTGGTTGGATGAAATATGCTACTTTTTTGAGATAGGATTTTTGGGTTTTCAGGAGCTGTATGCCAAAATCATCAGTATTAAAACAAAAAAAGACCTGAAATATTTCAGTTGGTGTGCAATGAATCTAAAGTATATGAAAGTTTAATTTTTATCATTACATTATGGAAAATAATGCACTTTTGCTCTATATGCTAATTTTTTAGAAGGACCTGTGTGTGTGTGTGTGTGTGTGTGTGTGTGTATATATATGAGACATGGTATTCAAACTATATAACATGAAGACCTTAATGAAAGTTTTTGAGACTTTTTGTTTCTACATACTTTTTTTTTCAAATTTGGGGTGGTGAGGAATGGCTTTGGGGAAACCCCCCCCCCATTTTTCTGGGTTTTTTTCCCAGGCCTTCCCATCTATAAGATTCCAACACATGCACCTATATCATGCATCTTCTAACTGTGGCCCTCCAGTTGTTTGAGCCTCCAACTTCTGACCATTGAACAAGCTGGCTAGGACATCTGGGAATTGGAGTCCCATACAGCTGGGGGGCTGCAGTTTGATCTATATTCTAGTATACTTAGAAGAAAGCCAGAATTCTAGCAAAGTGGGAGATAAAACTCCTATAAAGCAGGAACTTGATAACAAGTATATTTTTTCTATGCATCAATGTATATAAATACTGACAAAGATATTTGATCCCTTGTATACAGGTCAATAGGTGACTTGAAGGCAGGCGCACACACACACACCACTTTCATAAAATTAACATGAGTAATTGAACTTTCAGACTATACCTCATTCATTCTTTGGTATCAATCCTGTTAACTTTAAGATAGAAATATTTTATTTGGACAAAATGAATGCATGGTTAATTTAAAGATAAGACAATTTTTAAAAATGATTATGGGAAGGACTGAACTTTGAGCCATATCATCATATATTTGGAACATGTATTCTACACTGCCATATAATCCAGATTATCTAATCAGATAATCCATGTTATCTGCTTTGAATTGGATTATATGAGTCTACACTGCCATATAATACAGTTCAAAACAGATAATCTGGATTTTATATGACAGTGTAGAAGGGGCCAAAATCACATTGAAAACTACTTAAATGCAAGACTGAAAGATCAACTTAAATCAGATGTCTTAGTCAAATAATGATATCTACCAATTTGTTAGGAACAGGTGAACCAAAAGTAAATTTGTAAATTAAACAAAAAAGGCATCTTAAAATACAGCCACTTGCATTTTACAAAATGCGAATGACTGCTAAGTCTATAGAATAGGGAAAAGGAATGTGTGAGTCTTCATGTTTTATCCTACTGCAATTCCTATAATTCCTAAACAATACATCCAATAATAATGCATGATGGGACTTGTAGTGAACAACATCTGAAGAACCACACATTTCTCATGACTGCTACAAAAGTTCCCCCTCCCCAAAAGTCTAAAGACATAGAAATCAGGAAAACTATGCTTCTAAAGTGTAGTGGGTTTGCATATTACACAAGGGATCAATTCCCTGCACATAATACAATATTTCTGTACTATGGATCCTTATTTTCCTTATCTGAATTGAACAATGAAGCATTGCATAAAATAATTATGGAGGACCCAGAAAAATCCAGAGTACTGTTTGCTCTAGACCTCCAGTGTAATTCTATGGTCGACATTTGGTGGAACTTCCACTTGAAGTTGACCATAGATTTGCACTGGAGGCCTAGAAAGAACACGTCTTTAGACATTTGCTAGATCAGGCATGAGCAAATTTCTGCCCTCCAGGTGCTTTGGACTTCAATTCTCACCATTTCTAGATCCTCCAGAGCAATTATATGTTATTCAAAGCTCTTCATGTATAAATGAAACCACATTCAATGAGTTCGCAGAATTGAGCCCACTATACTTGAGATATCAAGACTAATAAGTTTATATAAGATAAAGCACAAACCTTAACTTAATAGGAACAAGCAATATTTGCTCACAAAAAGTTAACTTCTTAGCTACAAACACTGATTCTGGTTCACTCTGGAGTAAACAATATACTTTATTCAGATGTCACAAGAAGCTATTCTTTCCTGGTTAGTTTAATCCATTCATAGAGGAATGACTAATCAAGCTGAATGTATCAGAACTGTAGTTAATAACAATAATCCTCTCCATTGGCGCCCCCTTGTCGTGGGGGAGAGGCTTGCATACCCTAATGAAGTTGTGAGCTATGCTGGCCAGACAGGTCACAACCGAAGGGTCTGACAAAGAGCATCAATTGGCAGGATGGGCTCTCTAGCCTTTTGGCAACCATCCTAAGAGAACGAAAACTCTAAATTCAAACCCGGGCAGATAGTGCTCGTCTAACCCTGTAAGGCCAACCATCTAAGAGAAGGTAACTGCGCTCCACCAAAGAAATCCATTGCATTGGCTCGAAGGACACATCCAACTTAGTCATCAACGAGCTTGTAGAAAGCGTGGGATGAGTCCTTCCCAAATCTTCGTTCACAAAGAAAAGCCAAGAGTAACAATAAGCACACCATTATGCATAAATACAACTGTTAAGATGTCAGTTTTGAAAATGTTCCCCAGCAGACAGAGTGAGAGAAGATGGCTTAATTAGGTTTCTGACACAGCTACAGTAGAGCACAATGGCAGGAGTGTACAATAGTGATGTCTCAGTTTTTAATCATTGATGCTTTCTATTTGATCAAGTTTGGGGTTGTCAGCACAATAAAACCTACAATATCCAAAAGAGAAAAATGCCATGGGAGAAGAAAGAGGTTAGTCTGCTTTATACCAGTGTTTCTCAAACTATGCTCCTCCAGGTGTTTTGGACTTCAGCTTCCAGAAATCCTAGCCAGTTTACAAGCTGTTAGGAATTGTAGGAGCTGAAGTCTAAAACATCTGAGGGAGCAGAGTCTGAGAACCACAGTTCTATAGAAAAATCGCATTACAACTTGCATGTTCAATGTCATTCCAAAATTGCTACTATACGAATAATCTGCAGTTTTGCTTCTAAAATGCCATGACACTAGATCATTTATGCATACCAGTGCTGTCCAACTTCTGCCGACCCAAGGGCCGGACTTTCTGGGGCCCGATCACCTGGGGGCCAAGTGCCCACGCCCCGCGGCTCCGCCCCTCTCCCAAAAGCGTCACAATAGCCTTGGAAGCGGGCGATTTCGCCCACTTCCGAGGCTGTTGTGACGCTTTGGGAGAGAAGGAGGAGCCACGGGAGCCTTCCGCGCTCCGCCCCTCGCCCAAAGCATCACAACACCTGTTGTGGCACTTTGGGAGAGGGCGAAGCCGCGAGGAAGCTTCCGCGGCTCCACCCCCTCACCCGCAGACCTGGATGGCTCGCGGGAAGTGAGCGCCTGGTTCTCCCTTCCCCCGCGAGCCATCAGGCTTGGGGGTTTTTCGCCCGGCTCTCGTGTCCCTCTGACCAGAGGGACGCGAGAGCCGGGACCTGAAACTCTCCCGCAGGCCTGATGGCTCGCGGGGGAAGCGAGAACCGGCGCCGCTTCCCCGCGAGCCATCCAGGCTTGCGGGAGATTTTCGCCGGGCTCTTGCGTCAACCTGACCTGGTCAGAGGGACGCGAGAGCCGAGCGAAAACTCTCCCGCAGGCCTCCCTGGAAGGCCTGCCCCCTCACTCCCTCCCACCCTTCCCGGCGCCGCCGGTGTCCCAATCGCCGCGGCTCGGGGAAGGTGACGGAGGGAGGGAGGATTCCTCCTCCTTCCCCGGCGCCACGGCAATTGGGACACCAGCGGCCCTGGGAAGGAGGAGGAAGGGAGGATTCCTCCTCCTCCCCTCCTTCCCCCCCCGCCGCGAACCGGATCGCAGCGGCGGGGCGGAGAGAGGGACGGAGGGGGCAAGGCAAGGAGGAGGGAGCTGGCTCCCTTCCTTCTCCCTGCCCCGCCTCCTCCTCCTCCCTCCCGTCCGTCACTGCGATCTCGCGGCGGCGGCGCGGAGAGAGGGACAGAGGGGGCGGTGCAGGGAGGAGGAGCTAGCTCTCTTCCTCCTCCCTGCCCCGCCTCCCCCCCCACCCGGTCGCCATTTTTAAAAAAAAATAGAATTTTTTTAAATTTTCTTTAAAAAAATGGCGGTCAGGGGCATAGCGGGGCCGTATCCAACAGGCTGGGGGGCCGTGTACAGCCCTCGGGCCGCCAGTTGGGTAGCCCTGTTCTATACTAATTACTTTTTAAAAAATTTTCAACCAAAGCTTCTTTCCTTATTTGGATTATATTAATCTGATTGAGCAGTAGGTTCCATATTCTTCAAGTACCTGTGCAGTCGTTATGCTCCACTCCTTACTCATAACAATTCCACTTGAGCAATTCTACATGAACAGTTCAGAGCTGCAGAAAAAATGTTTTGAGATCTTAAGACATTTCAAATTAACTCCTATCAATCCTAGTCAAAATGCCAGTGGTAAAAAAATATTATAGGAGAGACAACTCAAGAACATCTGACCCTCTTACTTTACATCAATGTTTATTTTGTTTTGGTTAACACTTCTCAGTTAAATAAATAGTATCAGTGCACACATATATTCATTCTCCTCTACAGATCTCCAAGCTAAGCGGAAGAACTGGATGAAGCTTTCCTTGACTAGATGAACAAACATGCAGAAAGAAGAGATATAGTAGTAATGGGAAACTTCAACTACTTTGATATTTGTTAGAAAACAAACTTTGCCAAGAGTACAAAGTTCAACAAATTTCTCACTTGCCTTGCAGACAATTTTATTGCCCAGAAGGTAGAAGAAACAACAAGGGGATCAGTGATTCTGGATCTGATCCTAACCAACACCGAGGATCTGGTCAATGGAGTGGAAATAGCTGAACCCTTAGAGTTTGTGATACAAAGGAAAGGAGAAACTAAGAGAAGTCAAACACACATACTAGACTTTAAGTATGAGCTGACTTTAAGGAAATACTGAACGAGATTCCATGGACAGGAATACTAAAAGAGTTCATGATGGATGTGAGTTTCTTAAAAGTGAGATACTGAAGGCACAATTGCAAACAGTGCCAGCAAGGAGAAAAAATAGGAGAAGTGTAAAACAACCAGAATGGATGTCAAAGGAACTTTTAACTGAGCTAAGATTTAAAAGAGACATACATGCACAACAGATGGAAAAGGGGGGAAATCACCAAAGACAATAATCTTTGAGAATTCTTGGAGAACAGAAGTCCCAGCAGACTGAAGGAGGGCAAATGTTGTCCCTATCTTCAAGAAGGGAAAAAAGAGGGCCTAAACAATTACCATCCAGTCAGCCTGACATCAATACCAGGAAAGATTCTGGAGCAGATCATTAAGGAGGCAGTCTGCAATCACTTAGAAAGAAATGCTAAGATTACTAAAAGGAAGCATGCATTTCTCAAAAACAAGTAATGCCATAATAATCTGATATCTTTTTTCGATAGTTACACAAGCTTGGTAGATGCAGAGAATGCTGTGGATGTAGCATATTTTGATTTCAGTAAGGCCTTCGACAAAGTCCCTCATTATCTTCTTGCAAGCAATCTAGTCATATGTGGACCAGGCAATATTACTATTAGGTGGATCTGTAATTGGTTAAGGGATTGAACCAAAAATGATGCTCACCAATGGTTCTTCTTTAACCTAGAAAGAAGTGCCGCAGGGTTCGGTTCCGGGCCCAGTACTGTTTAACATCTTTATTAATTTAGAGGGTGTGTTTATCAAGTTTGCAAATGACACCAAATTAGGTGAGATAGCTAATACTCCAGGACAGGATCAGAATTCAAAATGACCATAACAAATTAGAAATCTGGGCCAAAACTAACAAAATGAATTTCAAGAAGGACACATGTAAGATACGACACTTAGGCAGAAAAACTGAAATGCAAAGATACAAAATAGGTGATGCCTGGCTCGACAGCAGTCCATGTGAAAAAGATCTTGGGAGTCTTCATGAACAAGTTGAATATAAGCCAAAAGTGTGATACAGTGGCTTAAAAAGCCAATGGGATTTTGGGCTGCATCAAAAGAAGTATAGTTTCTAGATTGAGGGAAGTCATGGTGCCTTTGTGTTTTGCTTTGGTTAGGCCTCACCTGAAATACTGTGTCCAATTCTGGGCACCACAGACATATTGACAAGCTAGAAGGTGTGCAGAGGAGGGTGACTAAAATGATCAAAGGTCTGAAAACCATGTCCTATGAGGAGTGTCTCAAAGAACTGGGTTTGTTTAGCTTGCAGGAGAAAATGTTGAGAGGGGACATGATAGCCATGTATAATTATGTGAAAGGATGCCATAAGGAAGTGGGAGCAGGCTTGTTTTCTGCTGCCCTTGAAACTAGGACTCGGAACAATGTGTCTAAATGACAGAAAAGGAGATTTCACCTGAACATTAAGAAGAATTTACTGATCGTACGAGCTGTTCAACAGTGGAACTCTCTGCCTCGGGGTGTGGTGGAAGCTCCTTCCTTGGAAGCCTTTAAATAGAATCTGGATGGCCATCTATCAGGGATACTTTGTGCTTTTTCTGCACGGCAGGGGGGTTGAACTAAATGGCCCATGTGGTCTCTTCCAACTCTATTATTCTATGATTCGGCTCACCTTGCGAATTTAGGCTGCAATCTTACACTGTTCAAATAGAAGTAGGTCCTCCTAAAATCAGTGGCTACTACTACTTCTTTTCAATTAGATCTGATTTCATGCATTTTTTCTCAGAAATAAGTATCACTTCTTCATAAGTCAGGACTGATGCCCCAAGGCTACTACCAACATGCCAGCATCTCTCTGTGTTGGGCCATACCAACACTCACTATTTGAACAGAATTTTCATTTTGTTAACATTTATCACACAACAACAAATATTACTGAAATAAATGGGACACAATGTAATATTTAAAATGCTATTCCTAAGATGTTGCATTATGTTTAGTGAACAACTATACTGCATGAACATCCTATGAATTTTCTCTGGAAAACAATATTTAATGAAAGGTTTTTGAAGTTAAATCCAAACTATTCATTCATCAGAGCTTTACATGATACCAACTAGATTGTAAAGTTCTTACAAATTAGCAAACATACCCAGGTACATCCATGCACTTTAATCCACATGCCTGCAATTCAAGAACTTTAAACTGTCACATTTCAGGAACGTTTGTACAAATCTTTAGAAGCTGTCATTTAAGTGAACTATTAAACGTGCCCTCTCCCTGCACGCTGCATGGGCTATACTTGGAAACTCAAGAGTATACTGTTCAGACACAATGAACAGACATCCTTCTTAAACAGAAAGAATTGCCTGCAGTTTAGACTCTAAACTTAGTCTCCACATTAAGAAGTTTATAGGAAGTTAACAATGGTTTAGCAAGATGCAAAACTGAGAGGACCTCTCACACCAGACATATTTTGCACAGCAACACACAAAAATACCCCCTGCTCTGAAATCCTCGTTTAGTATATTAACCACAGAAAATAATTGAACAAGCAAAAACTAATGATGTGGTTTCTAATGCAGATTTTACTTTAACATGTTCAAGCCACAGCTGTCATTCTTACACTTTCTAAAGTTTAAAAGCCTAACTTTCAGGCAAAACAAAAACATTTAATAGTTTGGACATACTTTTATTTTTAACTATTGTTCCCGAAACTAACACTACACAGTGTGACAAGAGGATCGCCTTGTCAAGCAGTTAAAACAATATTATTCATTCAGTATTAACTGGACAGAAGGATCACAAACAGCATCGCTTATCTGGAATTCAGTAATCAAAAATATACTCCAGAATCCAAAATTGTCCCTGTGGTGGGCTTAGATAGTGACACATTCACTTTCTTATTGTTCAATGTACACTAACTTTGTTTGTGCAGAAATTATTTACCATATATTATGTACAAAATTACTTCAAGGCTATGTGCTTGTGAAACATAAATGAATTCTGCATTTAAACTTGAGTCCTAACTCCTTGATATTTCATTACGTACGAATAATAGGGTACAAAGAACCACAAAATAAATGTATTAAACACAGAACAAAGATTAAAACATCAATACTAATAAAAAGTAAATTTAAAATTCAATGTTTAAAATTAACTGCAAAAACATGCACTCCAATACCCAAAAAACTTCACAACCCCAACACTTCTGATGCCAGGAATTTCAGATAAGGAATACTGAACCTGGTAGCAAAACAGTGTTTAGATGGTAGCATACTGCTCCATGAAACTTTATTAATCTAAATAATAAGTACAAATCTAAATAATGTGAGTAAACAGGTATGTTTATGTCTACACTGACAGCTCAAGTGCCTTAAGCTATGTTATGAAACCTGCCCAATGAATTCAATACTCTCCCTGGGAAACTGTTCCATACAAGTCTGGGTCTTTCAAAGAATTATAAACTCCAAATAATGTGAATGAACAGGTATAGGTGAGAACGGCTCAACAGTGGAATTCTCTGCTTTAGTGTGGTGGGAGCTGATTTGTGCTTTTCATGCATGGGAGGGGGTTGGACTAGATAGATAGCCCATGTGGACTCTTCAAACTTTATGAGCCGTCTACATGGACAGCTCAAGAGTCCTAAATTGCATCACAAGACTGGTGCAACGAATGCCAGGCGAGCTCCCTGGAAGAAAAGTCTAGTTCTTAGATTGGTTACTAGAACATCTAGGAGTGAGCATATTGCAACTATTCTCAAGTCATTCTACTGGCTGCCAATAAGGTTCCAGGCAAAGTACAAGATGATGGTTTTAACCTTTAAAGCCCCATAGGGTTTGGGGCCAGGTTATCTGCCCCACACGTTTCGGTCGGGGGGGGGGGGTCTACTCCAACCAGCCAGATTCTGCTCAGAATCTGACTGGAGTGGCAACCACCACCCAGAAAACCTTTTCATTGACCATCCAAAGCTGTGGAACAACCTGCTGATGGAGCTCCAACAGCTGGATCAGCTGTCAGAAAGTGAAGACCAGTCTCTTCAAGCAAGCCTACCCAGTCTTTAAACATAAACATTCATTGTAATGCAGGTTTAATCTCTGTTTTGTTTGTTTTAACATATTTCAGAGGTATGCAATTTTTACAGAGGAATGTTTTGGACTTCAACTCCCACAATTCCTAACAACCTGGAGGGCTGAAGTTTGCCCATACCTGTTTTAGTGTCTTGCTGATTTCATATATTTTAATTGTTTTGTGACCCGCCTTGAGCCACGAAGGCTTTGATGGCCAGAATCACTGGGCTGCTGTGAGTTTTCTGGGCTGTATGGCCATGTTTGAGAAGCATTCTCTTTATATTTCACCCACATCTGTGGCAGCCATCCTCAGAGGTTGTGAGGTACCTTGTCTAGTTTCCAATACACCTCTCAAATTTTGAGTATGCCTGTCATAGATGTGGGTGAAACGCCAGGCAAGAATGCTTCTGGAACATGGCCATACAGCCCAGAAAACTCATAGCAACCCAATGATTATTAGTTCTTGCACCGCAGTAGACACTCCAAATCTACATATTGTGAATAAGCAATGTTTTGTCTACCTCATAAACTTCGGTCCTCTAGGTGTTTTGGACTTCAACTCCCACAATTCCTAAGAGCCAGGAATTGTGAGAGTTGGAAGTCCAAAACACATGGAGGATTGAAGTTTGCCCATGCCGGTTTCAGTATCTTTATAGCGTTTTGCTGTGTCTGTGTATTTTAATTGTTTTGTGATCCACCTCGAGCCACCAGGAGATATGGGTAAGAAATAAAAATATTATTAGTTCTTGCACTGCACTGTACACTCCAAATCTAAATAATGTAAATCTGCAGGTATGTTTTATGTCTACATCCTAAACTTTGGCCCTCCTTCCAGGTGTTTTGAACTTCAACTCCCACAATTCCTAAGAGCCAGGAACTGTGCGAGTTGGGAGTCCAAAACACCTGGAAGGAGGCCCGAAGCTGCCACACAGGGTCCCAACCTTTGGGCCTCCAGGTGTTTTGGACTTCAGCTCCTACAATTCTTAAGAGCCAGGAACTGTGAGAGTTGGGTGTCCAAAACACCTGGAAGGAGGGCGAAGGTGTCCTGCAGTGGTCCCAACCTTTGAGGCCTCCAGGTGTTTTGGATTTCAGCTTCCACAATTCCTAAGAGCTACGAACTGTGGGAGTCCAAAACACCTGGAAGGAGGCCCGAAGCTGCCACACAGGGTCCCAACCTTTGGGCCTCCAAGTGTTTTGGACTTCAGCTCCTACAATTCTTAAGAGCCAGGAACTGTGAGAGTTGGGTGTTCAAAACACCTGGAAGGAGGGCGAAGGTGTCCTGCAGTGGTCCCAACCTTTGAGGCCTCCAGGTGTTTTGGATTTCAGCTTCCACAATTCCTAAGAGCTACGAACTGTGGGAGTCCAAAACACCTGGAAGGAGGATCGAAGCTGTCACACAGGGTCCCAACTTTTGGGCGTGCAAGTGTTTTAGACTTCTGCTTCCACAATTCCGAAGAGCCAGGAACTGTGAGTTGGGAGTCCAAAACACCTGGAAAGAGGATTGAAGCTGTCACACAGGATCCCAACCTTTGGGCCTCCAGGTGTTTTGGACTTCTGCTTCCACAATTCTTAAGAGCCAGGAACTGTGGGAGTTGGGAGTCCAAAACACCTGGAAGGAGGGTGAAGCTGTCCTGCAGTGGTCCCAACTTTTGAGGCCTCCAGGTGTTTTGGACTTCAGTTCCCACAATTCCTAAGAGGCAGGAACTGTGGGAATTGTGAGTCCCTTAGCACCTGGAGGAGGGTGAAGCTGTCCTGCAGTGGTCCCAACTTTTGAGGCCTCCAGGTGTTTTGGACTTCAGTTCCCACAATTCCTAAGAGGCAGGAACTATGGGAGTTGTGAGTCCCTTAGCACCTGGAAGGAGGGTGAAGCTGTCCTGCAGTGGTCCCAACTTTTGAGGCCTCCAGGTGTTTTGGACTTCAGCTCCTACAATTCCTAAGAGCCAGGAACTGTGGGAGTTGGGAGTCCAAAACATCTGGAAGGAGGGCCGAAGCTGCCACACAGAGTCCCAACCTTTGGGCCTCCAAGTGTTTTGGACTTCAGCTCCTACAATTCCTAAGAGCCAGGAACTGTGAGAGTTGGGAGTCCAAAACACCTGGAAGGAGGGCAAAGGTGTCCTACAGTGGTCCCAACCTTTGAGGCCTCCAGGTGTTTTGGATTTCAGCTTCCACAATTCCTAAGAGCTACGAACTGTGGGAGTCCAAAACACCTGGAAGGAGGATCGAAGCTGTCACACAGTGTCCCAACTTTTGGGCCTGCAAGTGTTTTGGACTTCCGCTTCCACAATTCCTAAGACCCAGGAACTGTGAGAGTTGGGAGTCCAAAACACCTGGAAGGAGGGCCGAAGCTGTTACACTGGGTCCCAACCTTTGGGCCTGCAAGTGTTTTGGACTACTGCTTCCACAATTCCTAAGAGCCAGGGACTGTGGGAAGTGGGAGTCCAAAACATCTGGAAGGAGGGCCAAAGCTGTTCTACAGTAATCCCAAACTTTGAGGCCTCCAGGTGTTTTGGACTTCAGTTCCCACAATTCCTAAGAGCCAGGGACTGTGGGAAGTGGGAGTCCAAAACACATGGAAGGAGGGCCAAAGCTGTTCTACAGTAATCCCAAACTTTGAGGCCTCCAGGTGTTTTGGACTTCAGTTCCCACAATTCCTAAGAGGCAGGGACTGTGGGAATTGTGAGTCCCTTAGCACCTGGAAGGAGGGTGAAGCTGTCCTGCAGTGGTCCCAACTTTTGATAGGCTACAACTTAAGTGCCCAGGCCTGGTTTAGACTCTACTGTTTTGCTTAAGCAGCTGAGGGGGGAAAAGGAAAGGGCCTGAGGCCTGTTAGGAATGGTGGGAATTGTAGTCCTAAACTCCTGGAGGGCCCAAGTTGGCCCAGGCCTGGTTCAGACTCTACTGTTTCCCTTACTTTTTGGGCCTCCAGGTGGCTTTGGACTTCCAACTCCCAGGAATGCCCAGCTGAAGGGCCTGAGGAAAGGGCCTGAGGCTGTCAGGAATGGTGGGAGTTGTAGTCCAATACTCCTGGAGGGCCCAAGCCGGGTTCAGACTCTACTGTTTCCCTTACTTTTTGGGCCTCCAGGTGGCTTTGGACTTCCAACTCCCAGGAATGCCCAGCTGAAGGGCCTGAGGAAAGGGCCTGAGGCTGTTAGGAATGGTGGGAGTTGTAGTCCAATACTCCTGGAGGGCCCAAGCCTGGTTCAGACTCTACTGTTTCCCTTACTTTTTGGGCCTCCAGGTGGCTTTGGACTTCCAACTCCCAGGAATGCCCAGCTGAAGGGCCTGAGGAAAGGGCCTGAGGCTGTCAGGAATGGTGGGAGTTGTAGTCCAATACTCCTGGAGGGCCCAGCCGGGTTCAGACTCTACTGTTTCCCTTACTTTTTGGGCCTCCAGGTGGTTTTGGACTTCCAACTCCCAGGAATGCCCAGCTGAAGGGCCTGAGGGAGGAAAGGGCCTGAGGCTGTTAGGAATGGTGGGAGTTGTAGTCCAATACTGTTTCCCCTGGAGGGCCCAAGCCTGAGGGGTTCAGACTCTACTGTTTCCCTTACTCTTTTTGGGCCTCCAGGTGGCTTTGGACTTCCAACTCCCAGGAATGCCCAGCTGAAGGGCCTGAGGGCCTGAGGCTGTTAGGAATGGTGGGAGTTGTAGTCCAATACTCCTGAGGGCCCAGGCCTGGTTCAGACTCTACTGTTTCCCTTACTTTTGGGCCTCCAGGTGGCTTTGGACTTCCAACTCCCAGGAATGCCCAGCTGAAGGGCCTGAGGAAAGGGCCTGAGGCTGTCAGGAATGGTGGGAGTTGTAGTCCAATACTCCTCGGGTTCAGACTCTACTGTTTCCCTTACTGGGCCCTGGACTTCCAACTCCCAGGAATGCCAGCTGAAGGGCCTGAGGAAAGGGCCTGAGGTTCAGGAATGGTGGGAGTTGTAGACTCTACTGTTCAGACTCTACTGTTTCCCTTTTTGGGCCTCCAGGTGGCTTTGGACTTCCAACTCCCAGGAATGCCCAGCTGAAGGGCCTGAGGAAAGGGCCTGAGGCTGTTAGGAATGGTGGGAGTTGTAGTCCAATACTCCTGGAGGGCCCAAGCCGGGTTCAGACTCTACTGTTTCCCTTACTCTTTGGGCCTCCAGGTGGCTTTGGACTTCCAACTCCCAGGAATGCCCAGCTGAAGGGCCTGAGGCCTGTTAGGAATGGTGGCAGTTGTAGTCCAATACTCCTGGAGGGCCCAGGCCTGGTTCAGACTCTACTGTTTCCCTTACTCTTTGGGCGTCCTGGTGGCTTTGGACTTCCAACTCCCAGGAATGCCCAGCTGAAGGGCCTGAGGCCTGTTAGGAATGGTGGCAGATGTAGTCCAATACTCCTGGAGGGCCCAAGCCTGGTCTAAGAGCGCCCCACGCGAGCCTGGGAAAAGGAAAACACGCGGGGAGCGCGCGCGCAGGAGCAGCAACACATGGCCAGCCTCGACTTTTTTTTTTCCTTCCTTCCTTCCCCCCCTTAGCTCGGACCGCGAGGCGGAGGCGCCACCTAGCGGCGGCCTGCCTGCCTGCCCGCCTAGCCCTCTTTCCCAGGCCCAGCCCTTCCAACGCGCGCCTCGACAAAATGGCGGCCGGGTGGGCCCCCGCCGCGTCACGTGACGCCCTTTGTGCCTTTCGGGGGGCCGAGGGCGCGAGAGGCGAGAGCGCGAGCGAGGCTGAGGGGGAGGGGGGGCCGACCCCGAGGGCGCGCGGCGGAGGCCTGGCTGGCTCGGCGTCTCCCCTTCTCCTCCTCCTCAAGGGAGAGAAACAGAGATGAGGGGGGGGGGGGAATAATGGCGGCCATTTTGTGCCTGCGCAGAGGCGGCGATGGCGGCGGGTGGGTTTTTTTTCCCCCTTCTCTCTCTCTTTTCTCTCACGTACCGACTCCTCTTCCTTCTCCATGCCCGTGGGCATCTGCGGCACGGCCCGGTTGATGGAGGCATACTCGGCCAGGTCGGGCAAGTCCTCGCAGCGGAAGACGGGCAGCGGCTTAGACGCGTCCAGCGCCCGGGCCCGGAACGACAGTTTGCTCATGTTAGTCGGCGGCGAAGGCAGAGATGGCGGCGGCTGCGGAGGAGGAGGCGGCGGGCGAGGGAGGGGGGCTGGAGGCGGCGCTGCTGCTCCGCGCTCAGAGCCGGGCCCAGACGCCGCCGAGTGCTCTCCTCCTCCTCCCTCTCCTCCTCCGCCGCCGCCCTCCTCCTCCTCGCCGCTCCGGCTCCGCTCAGCGCGCCGCGGACAACATGGCGGACATTAAACCTCCTCGACTGGCCGCCTCTTCCAGCCAACCCCAGCGCCACAGCCATTCCCACACTGCATCGCGCACAGGGGCGCGGGCACGAGGAGGAGGAGGAGGGGGCGCGCGCACCGGGCGCGGGCACGAGCAGCGAGCGAGCTGGCTTGCTGGCTTGGAAAAGGGAGACGGAAGAGGCTCTTCGCCGCCGCCTCACAAACGCCTCACTTGGGCGGCAGGGCTTTTGGCTTCTCTCCCTCTCCCCCCCCCCCCTCAGAGAATTTTTGAAAAGCCCAACGGTCATTTCGTTCTCTGTGACATCAAGCCATTCCATAGAATTGACGGGGAAAACCTTGTGTATGGACACCAGGCCTGGGCCAACTTGGGCCCGCCCGGTGTGTGGGACTTCAACTCCCAAACACCTGAGGGCCGGCAGGCTGTTAGAATGGTGGGTTGAAGTCAAAAACAAGGCACTACAACAGGCCTTAATAAACTTCGGCCCTCCAGGTGTCTTGGATTACAACTCCCACCATTCCTAACAGCCTCAGGCCCCTTCCTATATACTCAGTGTTATATACTCAGTGTTATACTTCCTATATACTCAGTGTTAAGGCACTACAACAGGCGTGGATAAACTTCGGCCCTCCAGGTGTCTTGGATTACAACTCCCACAGTTCCTAACAGCCTCAGGCCTTATTCCCCCTTAGCCACTCATTTTACAACAGGCCTAGGCAAATTTGGGCCTTCCAGGTGTCTTGGATTACAACTCCCAGCATTCCTAACAGCCTCAGGCCCCTTCCAATATACTCAGTGTTATACTTCCTATATACTCAGTATTACATACTCAGTGTTATACTTCCTATATACTCAGTGTTCCAGCTATGTACTCAGTGTTAAGGCACTGCAACAGGCCTGGGCAAGCTTGGGCCCTCTAGGTGTTTTGGACTCTGACTCCCACCATTCCTAACAGCCTCAGGCCCCTTCCAATATACTCAGTGTTACATACTCAGTGTTATAGTTCCTATATACTCAGTGTTATATACTCAGTGTTATACTTCCTATATACTCAGTGTTACGGCACTACAACAGGCCTGGGCAAGCTTGGGCCCTCTAGGTGTTTTGGACTCCGACTCCCACCATTCCTAACAGCCTCAGGCCCCTTCCTATATACTCAGTGTTATATACTCGGTGTTATACTTCCTATATACTCAGTGTTACGGCACTACAACAGGCCTGGGCAAGCTTGGGCCCTTTAGGTGTTTTGGACTCCAACTCCCACCATTCCTAACAGCCTCAGGCCCCTTCCTATATACTCAGTGTTACATACTCAGTGTTATACTTCCTATATACTCAGTGTTACGGCACTACAACAGGCCTGGGCAAGCTTGGGCCCTCTAGGTGTTTTGGACTCCGACTCCCACCATTCCTAACAGCCTCAGGCCCCTTCCTTTTCCCCCTCAGCCGCTTAAGCTACTCCTTTATATCGCTCCGCTCCTATTTATTTTATTATTTATTTACATCATTTATATCCCGCCCTTCTCACCCCACAGGGGACTCTGGGTGGATCACAATGCACATATACAGGCAAACATTCAATGCCATTTGACATCTGTATCTGTATATCTGTATTTGTATATCTGTATACCTTAATAAAACGGAATGTTTGTATGTATGTTTGTGTGCGGAGGGCAGAAATGTGGCAGCATTCTGATTGGCAGACACTATCACAGGCCACAGCGACCAGCGCGGGTGATGGACCTGCACCAAATTTGGGACACATAACCCCCCTGACCCCCTGTACGTCCTGGTGCGGTTTGGCGGAGGTGGTCCACGGATTATGGGATTTGTAGTACTTTCAATCCCTTTGGTTCCCACGGACCACTGCGACCCCCAACAAAGACCGATAAAGACCACACTTGGCACACAGAGCCCACATGACCCACTCTACATCCTGCTGCAGTTTGAAGGAGCCCAAACCATGGATGATGGGACTTGAAGTACCTCTACTCACTTCCCAAGTCCGCTGCAACCCTCATCCAATCACTGATCGAGACCAAACTTGGCAAACATAACCCCCATGACTGCCTTCACGTCCTGGTGAGGTTTGAGGGAGGACTGACAATGGATGATGGGATTTGTAGTACTTTCACATCCCTCTGTTTCCACAGACCACTGTGGCCCCCAACAAACACTGATAAAGACCACACTTGGCACACAGAGCCCCAGTGACCCACTCTACATCCTATTGAAGTTTGGAGGGGGGCAGAACATGGATGATGGAACTTGCAGTACCTTCCCTCACTTTCCAAGACTGCTACAAACCTAATCTTATAACTGATCAACACCAAACCTGCCACACAGAGCCCTCATGACCCACTCTACATCCTGGTGCAGTTTGGAGGAGGGTGGGCCATGGATGATGGGACTTGAAGTACCTCTACTCACTTCCCAAGTCCGCCGCGACCCTCATCCAATTACTGATCGAGACCAAACTTGGCACACATAACCCCCATGACTGCCTTCACGTCCTGGTGAGGTTCGGGGGAGGACTAACAATGGATGATGGAATTTGTAGTATTTTCACACCCCTCTGCTCCCACAGACCACTGTGGCCCCCAACAAACACCGATAAAGACCACACTTGGCACACAGAGCCCCAGTGACCTACTCTACATCCTACTGAAGTTTAGAGGTGGGCAGAACATGGATGATGGGACTTGAAGTACCTCTACTCACTTCCCAAGTCCGCTGCAACCCTCATCCAATGACTGCTCAACACCAAACCTGGCACACAGAGCCCTCATGACCCACTCTACATCCTGGTGCAGTTTTGTGTGAGACGGACCATGGATGATGGGACTTGAAGTACCTTCACTCTCTTCCTAAAAACAATGCAACCCTCATCCATTCACCAATACAGACCAAACTTAGCACACAGAGCCCCCATGACCCAATCTACATCCTACTACACTTTGGGGGAGGATGGACCAGAGATGATGGGACTTGCACTACCTTCAGTAATTTCATGATACCACTGCAACTCCCAATAATGATGCATCAAGACCAAACTTGGCACACAGAGCCCCCATGACCCACTCTACATCCTGCTGCACTTCTCAAATCACCCGGGCACTGCCGGGTCCCGAAGCTAGTACAACATATAGACAGACATAGAGGCAATTTAACATTCCAGCTTCTGGGCACCAGGAGGACCTGTCGCATTTCATTCTTTTTGTGTGTACTTCCTGGAGATTTTATGGCCTCGTAAATCAGTTAAATTCAGCCTCCCCACACAAAGTGGTACCTAACTTTCCTACTTGATAGATGCAACTGTCTTTCAGGTTGCAAAGGTTGACAACGAGCTACACAATTGGTCGAGAGCTCATCCCGACCCGAGCAGGCCTCGAACTCATGACCTTCTGGTCAGTAGAGATCTTATGCAGCTGACACCCAGCCAGCTGCGCCACATTCCTGGTGTTCCTAAGGACTGTTCCAAGTTTAACATCTTTTACAATAGGCCTGGGCCAACCTTGGCTCTCCCTCCAGGTGTTTTGGACTCCCAACTCTCACAATTCCTAATTGTTATTTTTCTAGGAGCATAGGACACACCTTTATATCACTCCAAGCCTAAGGACTGGTCCAAATTGAGCATCCTTTAGAAGAAGCCGGAGCAAACTTTGGCCCTCCAGGTGTTTTGGACTCCCACTCCCACAATTCCTAATAGCCTCAGACACCTTGGTTTTTCTCCTCAGCTGCTTAAGCTGAGGGGGAAAATGTGAATGTTCCAGTGTGCTTTTGATGAATCAGTCCACTACATAATTTTGGCCTTTCTAGCCATAACTTAATATCTGGCTATTTCACTTTACCATTGTCCCTGCCCCTGTAGTTGTATTGCACGAATTGACTTGGACCTTCTAGCCCAAACTTATCATCTGGCTCCTGTACTTTTCTATCAGCCCTGTTCTTGCAGCTGTATTGCGGAAGCCCTGCCTCACCCCCCTTCGTTTAGTATATGCTCAGCTACTGGTTGTTGATTGTTTATGTTTTTTATGATGTTTTGTATCTATATTTTTACTATGTTTTTACTTTAATCTCTGTTTGACTGGGCTTGGTGCCCATGTAAGGCACCCCAAATCCCTTTGGGAGACGGCAGGATACAAAAATAATATTTATTATTATTATTATTATTATTAAGTGGCTGGGGGGGGGAGGAAAGGGCCTGAGGCTGTTAGGAATTGTGCAAGTCATGCTGTGTCATTTAAGCGGCTAAGGTGAAAAAGGAAGTGGCCAGAGGCTGTTAGGAATTGTGGGAGTTGGAGTCCAAAACACCTGGAGGGCCGAAGTTTACACATATTTCTTATGTCTTTTTAATTAAAACTTTTTATTTTAAACTTCAATTATAGTTAATAGTTTTTTGACAAGCACATAATCACACACAACTTTCAAAATGGGGCTGCTTGCCTAATTTGAGGAGCGTAAATAAAGGACCTGGTGACACAGCAGGTTAAATCGCTGAGCTGCTAAACTTGCTGACTGAAAGGTCGGTGGTTCGAATTTGGAGAGCAGGGATGAGCTCCCCCTGTTGGGCTTCTGCCAACCTAGTTGTTCGAAAACATGCAAATGTGAGTAGATCCGCTTCTGCGGAAAGGCAACAGTGCTCCATGCAGTCATGCTGGCCACATAGCCTTGGAGGTGTCTATGGACAACCCCAGATCCTTGGCTTAGAAATTGAGATGAGCACCATCCCCCAGAGTCTGATATGACTAGACTTAATATCAGGGGAAACTTTTACCTTTAATAAAATGGAACTGGAACATCTTAAATTTACTCTCTAAAACCGTGGTTCCCAAAGTGGGCAGTACCACCCCCTAGTGGGCGGTGAGGTGGTCCAAGGGGGCGGTGGTAGGCTCAGGAGAATTTGGGGGGCACTGAAGCCCTGTAAGGGGGCAGTGGTGGGATTCTAACTCGCAAGCGAGTGAGTGTGCGCCTGTCAGTTGGAAACCCCGTGCAGGCACTGCCTGGAAACCACAGCACGTGACCCCTTCCTCTCCTCAACTCCGCCCACTGTGCAGTCCTGTATCACCCCTTCCAATCCAACGGGTCCCTTGGAAGGAAGGAGCGATACGGGACTGTGCCGTGGACGGAGTTGAGGAGAGGAAGGGGGTGCACGCTGAGGTTTCCAGGCAATGCCTGCCCAGGGATTCCAACTGGCAGGCTGAGACAGTGGCGTGCTTGCGAGTGTGTGCCTGCCAGTTGGTCCAGCGGAGAAGGAAAGCCTCTGCATCTGCAAACGCCCCGAGTCACTGCGGCGTTTGCTGGCGCCTCCTGGGAGATGGCCGTGGCACGAAGGAAAATGCAAGTAGCTCCCAATTTGCAAGATCCAGTATTCTCTATTGCTCAAGTTTATTTCAATTCCATTGCTGTTGGGAGTTCAGAATGCTCTTTGATTATAGGTGAGCTATAAATCGCAGCAGCTACAACTCCCAAATGACAAAATCAATCCCCCCAACCCCACCAGTGTTCAGATTTGGGCATATTGAGTATTTATGCCAAATTTGGTCCAGATCCAGGGTTGTTTGGGTTCAGAGTTTTCTCCAAATATTCTGTAGCATTACTTCGCAAACGGAGATACTTAGGAAGGACTCATCCCACGCTTTCTACAAGCACGTTGATGCTTTTTCGGAGGTTGGATGTGTCCTTCGAGCCTGTGCAATGGATTTTTCTGGTGGAGCGCAGCGTGCACAGAACTGGTCTCACCCTTTAAACCAAAGGTTCATCTGCCGGGACCTAGCAAGGTTGGACGGTGGCAGCGAGGTCCTCAGGTTGTAGGGTTTGGTTTCAGTTTCCTTCTCCAGATGGTGGTCCTTACAGGGTTAGATGAGCACCATCTGCCTGGGTTGGAAATCAGAGTTTTCCTTCTCCTAGGATGGTTGCCAAAAGGCTAGGGCTCATCCTACCCATTGACGCTCTTTGTCAGACCCTTCGGTTGTGACCCGTCTGGCATGGGAAGCCCTACCGGTGGCTATTATGCCACCGCCAGCATAGCTCACAACTTCATTAGGGTACGTAAGCCTCTCCCCCACGACAAGGGGCGCCAATGTTGTTTCACAGTGCTCTTGAAATGTAGGTGAACTACATCTCCCCTAAATCACCGTGGATTCCTCCCAAACCCCTCCAGTATTTTATGTTGGTCATGGGGGTTCTGTGTGCCAAGTTTAGTCCAGGTCTGTCATTCATGGGGTCTCGGCTGTGGAAGTCAGAGCTGAATTGGTCAAAGGTACTGCAAATCCCATCATCCGTTGTCCATACTCCCCCAAACATATTGTTTTTGTGATTAATCAGTATGCTTTAATTATGTTAAATTTGTAAAAATTAGATATTTGCATTAGAATTTATAAGAATAGCAAAATTATTTATAAAGTAGCAACAAAAATATGAATGGGGTCACCACAACATGAGGAACCTTATTTAGGAGTCACGGCATTAGAAAGGTTGAGAACCACTGCATTAATACATATATCTTTCTGTTTAATTGCTATTACATTTTAAAAAATTAATTTCTAGGGGGGCTGTGAGTAAAAAATTTTCTGGAAAGGGGGCGGTAGGCCAAAAAAGTTTGGGAACCACTGCTCTAAAAGATAGCAGTTGGGGTAGAGCAGGGGTGCCCACACTTTTTCATCATGCGAGCTACTATATGAACAATCAAGTTGAAAAGATCACCTGTTGTGCATGTGAGTATGCGCGTGCATGCGTGCGCACACGCTCCTACTGCAGCCTTCCGTCCACGCGGGGCTGCTTTCTTGCCTGCCCACGAACTTGCCGCCGCGCGCACCCGGGAAGGGGATCCTCGCCTGCGCGCGCGCTCTCTCTTAATGTCTTCGTTGCCTTCCTCCTTCCTGCTGCGTGCTTTCACGAAGCAGGAAGTCCCCACCCCGTCCTACTTCTTGTGTGCACAGCAGGCCCCTCCCACGCACGCAGCAGGAGGGTATTTATAGGCGCACCCGCCAGTGCTCCGGCCAGATATGGCTTCGGTGGCAGCTTGGAAGGTGCAGGGCTGGGAAGAGGGGCCGCCTGGCTGCTGCCTGGGCCGGGAAACTGAACCGAGAGAGGGATGCACGTGAGGCTTCCTAGCCACCCTCTCTCTCTCTCCTGTGGGCCCTGCCTTTTCTCCTTCGAGGGCGAGGGAGGGCGAGGCGGAGAAAGGTGGGGCCAGCAGCAGCAAGTGTAATCTCCATCCCCGCAGCCCCCTCCTCCTCGGGTTTAGCCCCAGAAACACAGCAGAGCCCTCCCTTCTCGCCCCCAACCAAGGAAAGAAAGCAGCCCCACACAGCTCACTCGCCCAGGTCTCTGCTAGGAATGGGAGTCCCGAGGGCAGCAGCAGGGTTTGCGGCGGGGCTTGCTTGGCTTTGCCCCACTTTGCCTGGCGTCCTTCCCCTCTTTCTCTCTCTCTCCCTCTCCTTCCAGTGCCCGCCTGCCTGCCTGCCTGCCAAAATGATCCGAAAAAGTTCTCCAGATTTCTTTCTTCTCTCCTTGGCTCTCTCTCTCTCACACACACACACACATTCCCTCCATCCCTCCCACAGCCTCGCATCCTATCCGTGTGTGTGCCTTCGCCTTGCTACCGCCCCCCCCCCCAGCAGCAACCAATGGGCGGTCATGTCACCACACCGTGCATGGCAAGACGAGTGCCAGGGCCCGCCCACTAAAGCCTCATTTTGGCAAAAGAAGCACCGCAAAAGCGGCAGCGGGAGCACACATGCGCGCGCATGGCCGGAGCGCACCATCCGGCTGGTGAGGCCCAAAGATCACCTGGAAGAGGGCCGAAAATCACCTAGGTGCTCCCGATCACCGTAATGAGCACCCCTGGGGTAGAGTATACTGAGAGCTTATGACAAAGTATCCCTTGCTTAAGAAAGAATCTCTACTCACAGAAAACACACAGGCCAGGAACATTTCTGGTTTAGATTCTCTGCAACACAGTAGGTGTTTGTTATGTACTGTACATGTATTTCATCATATTACTGCAGCACTCTGACACAGTAGTGCTTGACCAAAATGTTGGTTTATTGTAACTTTCAGCAAATGTTTAAACTACAGCCATGTAAGAAGACAGATGAAGAGCAACACTTGGACTGTTCTTCATGATCTTTGCCTCTGCGGTTTCTATGGATAGTAATTTGGTATAATATTAAATCTTTACAATACAGTGTGCCTCCTAATTTCAGAGACCATGTAAAGGAGATCCTTGTATTGAGGCACTGGTCCACAAAGGTCACTTCAGCAGGACTGTGGGTGACGGTGGCTTAAAAGACAGCCAAAAGATGAATAGAACTAAAGTGAAGTGACCACAAGTCCATTTTGCCTTTTGAAAAGCATGTTTTTAAATATAAAACATTGGTGGGGACACTATGATCTATTCAGAAAGGGAATCGCTTCTCCTGGTGTCTTCCAGGAGAGACAATTCTTCACCCTTTTTGTCTGAAAAAAGTGTGGCACAAACACCCTTGAGTCAGAAAGGCATGCAATCCCAGGGCACACTTTTCCCAGCCTTGATTTAAGATGCAGCCTTCAGTCTTTTGTGGCTCATTGAACTGATAGAAAAAGTAGGCTCAGATATTTAAGCTATTGAAAAGATACTGAGAAGGAATAACTGAGTAATTTAAAATATAATTGTAACATAGTAAGAAGTCTGAGCTATCCAAATATTTTGTAATGCATATATTAAACTTGCAATCCTGTACAGCCAGCCCTCCACATTCATTGGGGTTAGGAGTACAGTGCCACCACAAAAATGGAAAAACCAGGAAGAAAAAAAAGTTTTTTTCACCTAAAAGAACACCTATCTTACAATCTCTAGTCCAGAGCTTCCAGTTCAACTCTCTGGCCATTTTCTGCTAGAAGTTAGCCATAAAATCACTCTGGAGGACCTACAAGTGCCTAGAGAAGTGTTCTCTTTAAGATGCTAGGTTATCTCTAGGTGAAAGTTAATCAACAAAATCACACTGGAAGACCTAGAGATTTCTAAAGAGAACATATTAATTAAAACACTGAATCATTACATTCATAAAAATGAAACAAATGTAGAGGGATGACTACACCTTTATGAAGGCGTATAGATAACTGAGCTTTTGAATGACAACACAGGCACTAAAAATATACAAATATGGTAGAGTCTCGTTTATCCAACCTTCATTCATCCAACGTTCTGTATGTAATATCCAATGTATTAATTTCTAAGGGGTGAATGGTACCAAAATACATACTAATTGTACACAATACCTGTGATAGATGAAGAATTTCTAATTGAAATCATTACCAGTATTTACTTTGCACATCATTAAATCATTATTAATTTCAAGTAGTTTTAAAATAAAACAAAATACTTTCAAATGCTTTAATCATCTTGTACAGTGCTCCTCATTTGGAATGTAGTGTTTAGCATACATAGTGCTGTAGTTGCTTTGTGATTATAAGGAAATGGTGCACTGAAAGCATGCTATTTATAAATAAATGTTTCATTTTTGAGTTGTAGTACAAGGTTCCCAATCAAAATTGCAAGAACAACATTCTGCTGGTGTTCATGCAAAGACAGTACCAGTTTACTCTATTTATCTTATATCAAAGATTTCCATATGATAACTAAATAGGACTTACAGCTTTTGGGATGCTTTATGCTGCAAAGACAAATAATGTATTCATGCATACCCTGGTCACAATTTACAGATCAGTTATTGCTTGTAACTGATTTATGTATTAATTAAAAGTTGCATATTTTAGGGTTATTTACACCATATGAAAAAATATCTGTACTAAGTATGACATATTAGGGAAGAATAATGTTTTGGTAAGTCTAGTAGGCAACATACAACCTCTAGTAAAATCTAAGAAGTATAAATAAAATTCTAGAAATTAAATTAATCTTGGATTGGCCTTGATTGATCTCTGTATTTAAATCTGATTTAAAAAGTGTATCAAATCTTCTCTGACATCAGTTCTGGAGGATTCCTCGGTAACAGGTTTATCTGACTTTGGAACTTGATGGACTTGGTTTTGTTCCCTATCATGTTACATCTGAAACAATTTAAGAAAATTACCAATACAAGGTGTCTTTCATAAAAAGACTTGGAATAACTATTAACAGACAACATTTCAACTCTTAGCCAGTTGAAAGGTGGGTCAGAGAAGAGAAATTCAATATGTACTGAAGCACTCTGACTAAAGATGCAAATTCAGTGTTTAGGTATATTTCCAAACTCAGTCTTGAATTTGAAGGCTCAGCTTTCCACGGTCAGCAGGAGTGCTTTGCACACTTAAAAGTTACACCAAATAGTCGGAAATAACTGTTCTGGCCAAAGAGATACATAGTTTAGCTACATCTCATTCAGATAACTATAATACATTCCACAGAGTTGCCTTTGAACATTGTTTGGAAGCTTAACTTGATGCAAAGATGTGTTAACTGGCCTGGTTAGAGGAATCATTCAACTTGTCTACACCAACATCTCCACATGCTACCAGTTTGTTTCCAGGCACCCAAGGACTGCTTATAGGGCTGCAAAGGCCTATATTTGTATCTCTTGGCAGAAAACTACTTGGGCCCTAAGATCCTCAGAAGAGACCTTTCTTTCAGTGCTAACACCTTCACTGGTACAGCTGGTAGGGACATAAGGAAATGCCTCCTCAGTGGCTGGCCCTAAGCTCTGGAACTGTTTACTAGAGAGATTATACCCTCCTTGGTGTCCTAGCAGCAGACAAAGCTTTTTTATTCTAATAAAAATTTAGAACAGAAAGTTTTTAAGAAAACTTTTTAATTTTTTTAAAGGATTTTAAAATTGTTTTAATTACACAGTTTTGAATGGCCTTTTCTCCCTTTAGAATCTATGCCCGCCCCCCTATTGTTAATAGTTAATAGTTTGATTCTATTTTAATTTTGACATTTTGTATGTTTTAGCTGCTTTTAACTATATTGCAGTCATTTTAAACTGGAAGCCACATTGAGTGCTATTTTGGGGGGAAAGGAGAGGTATGAATCAAAATGATAATGGAATCACTTCTATTATAAATCCTGTTTAAAGCTGAAACCTTCTTATGTGGCTGCAGCATTCTGTTCTCTTTAATGAGGAATAAAAACACATCTTACTAAAGCACCATTTATACTGCCAATGTAGTCCTGCATCCTGCAGTGGTCATACTGGGTAGGTTGTTGGGCTGTCATCTAACAGCTTTAGGAGAGCTTCATTAGTCCTACACCTGTAACAAGTCTACAGAAGAAACACAGCCCTCTTTTACACTGCTGCATAAAATCCACATTGAACTGGATTATATGGCAGTGTGGATTCAGATAATCCAGTTCAAAACAGTTAATGTGGATTATCTGCCTTGATATTCTGGGTTATATCGCTCTGTGAAAGGGCCCTAAGTCTGTGGTTTGCACAACTAACCTACTTTTAATCTGAGCAGGAGTATTTTACAGCCCACTGGTTCTTGTGGTGCTAAAGATGCTACATTTGACAATCATTCAATAGCATTCACAAACTGTACTAGTTTTCCCTAAACACAGAAGCATTGTTGTAGTTGAGCCTGAGGTTGAGAGAGAGGAGTCTATAGAAATGCAAAACGGTCTAATCATGAGCAAGAGTCAGATGAGGAGCAAGAAAGGAAGAGATTAAGGCAAATACTTAGCGATTCTTCTGGGGATGAAACCTTTCTGGGTTTTTCGGAGTGGGGATGAGGCGCAGGCAATGGGAGGCTGGGATGAACTGAAGGTGACTCTAGTGAGATGAATTCTACTGATGTGCAACAGATACGTGATATCTGCTTGGAACCCACCAGCAGTAATTCATTTGCACGATTCACGGGAGATGGGGAATGGAGTAATGAAAATGGGACTCGTGGGGACTGTTGGGGAGAGTTAAGTCGCCTCAGGAGACGTATTGCCTGGTGCGAGAGACAAAGGGCAGTCTGGGCGGGGAGGCTGGCAGCTGAAAGAGATGGGGAAGGAGCGTTGGCACAATTAAGCCCCGAGGAGGACTGAATAAAGGGGGTTTGCAATTAACCATTGGTTGCAGCTGGCAAGGCATTCTTACCATCCAGGCCATTGCCTCCTGTTCTGGATCGCTGCTGGACTGATCATTTGACTGGCTGTGGACATGGAATTCTGGACATTGGTATTGTATTTCGTGGGTTTCTGCATCTTTGTATCCTGTCTTCGGCTGCTCCACCTTAAATCCCTTCTGTGCTAGATTCTCCTGCTCTTTCGTTTTGGATTCTGGATTGACCTGACTTCACTGCTTCGTTTGCATTCCTCCTGGCTTAACTAAAGGACCGTTTGGCGCTTCTACTACGTCTGCATTTCTCCTGGCTTGACTAAAGGACCATTTGACGCTTCTACTTTGTTTGCATTTCACCTGGCTGTGCACACTCTCTTAGCCTTATTTCTGTTGTGAAGAAGTCATTACTGGGCGTTTATTTTCTGTTAGATTTTCTTATCAGTTTGCTGTGCCTCTAGGCTCATTGGAGTCACAGTGAGGAAGTTTGGGACTCTTACAATTAAACTCTAACTGCTAACTTTACTGTGCCTGGCTTCTTAAGGTGGTCTGGATCATGACAAGCATGACAAGTTTTTCTGTTCCATATGCTTATCAATACTGAGCTAGACCCAAATTTGCAGAGTATAATAAAAATGTTGATAAAAGGGTTGTCCATATTTTAATAATATATTTCATCCTAAAGCGAATAAGTCTCCCTTTCTTTAAATTGACTGCTATTTTTATTAGATGATTTATATTATATTTATATTATATAAATATAGACACATTGGTGTCCTTTTGTATCATTTTTGTGCATGTATATATGTATATTGTGTATGTGTGTGTACTTATGTATATGTGTTTTTGTATATTTATATGTGTGTCTATGTGTAGATGTGTGTAAGTGCAGATGTGTGTATGTATGTGTGCATATGTATATTTCTGTGCATTTATTTATTTATTTATTTCTTCGCATTTGTCTACCCCCCCCCCCCCAAAGGCTTGGGGTGGCTCACAACAGGTCAATAAGTACATAATAAAACAGAGTATATCATAAAACACAATAAAAACACAATAAAGTTAAAAGTTAAAGTTAAAAAACAGGAATAAAACAACATATAACAACACAGCAGGTCGCACATTAGGCATTGCGACAGCAGAACAATAGTACAAGATGGCGAAAAACCACAGGTTATCCATGTGTATGTGTGCATGTCTTTATGTATATGTGTGTGTATATATGTGTGTACTTATGTTTGTGTGTATATGTGTATATGTATATTGTGTATGTGTGGGTGCTTTATGTATATGTGTGTTTGTATATGTATATGTGTGTGCTTATGTTTGTGTGTATGTGTATATGTATATTGTGTAGGTTCTCCTTCCTGCCTTGTTTACCTCTTTCCATTTTCTTTCTTTCTTTGCTTCCCTCCTTCCCTCTCTCTCCTTTCTCCCCACTTTCCATCGTTCATTCCCTTTGTCCCTCCCTCCTTTTCTTTTCTCCTTCGTGTCCCTTCTCCTTCTTGTCTTTCCTTCCTTCTTTCTATTCTTCCTTCCCTCCCCACTTTCCCTCTTTGTACCTCCGTCTTGTCATCTGTCCTTCCTTAGTGTCCGTTCTCCTTCCTGCCTACTTCACCTCTTTCCTTCTGTTTTGCGTCTTTTCTCTCCAGTGCGGCCTGGTGGTGGGCGGGGCCTGCTGCTTCTCCAGGGCAGGCGTGGGCCTTTTGGGCCCTGGGAAAGGAAGGAAGGAAGGAAGGAAGGTAGAGAGGCCGCAGGAGGAGGCGGCAGCAGGAGCGTGCTGCTCCCGTTTGGCCGGCGTGCGTGTGCGCGGCGCGGATAGTTGGCTGGCTGTCTCCGGCCCTTCTCCGTCCTCCGCAGCTGCTTCCCAGCCTAGGGGCCCACTCGCAGCCTCGTGCCGAGCCGCCCCTTGTAGGCCAACTGCCGGTTTGTGTGTTGTCTCTTTTGGGGGGGGGGGAGAAGGTGCCGTTGTGCGCGGGCTTTGTCTTTGCGCATGTTCTGCAAAGCGATGTTGGGGGGGTTATGGGAGTTGTAGTCCCCTACATTTTTGGCTTTTTGGAGTGTTGCCTATTAATTTGGGGGGTTTGGAGTGGTAAACATACCTCTTTCGGTGGGGGGTTGTGTGGGTTGTTTTGGTGTGTCTGCCTTGTGTGGTTTTGCTGTCTATAGGCTATTTAGGACGACAGCCACAATTTTATATATATAGATTACATATAACAAGGATTTTCAGCAGCTTGGATTTCTGAATACAGGCTGCTGATAATCCTTGCCTACTGCTGTATTTGATGGATCTTAGTCTGGTCCAATGACTTGTTTTTGTGCAAAATGCGATATTACAACCATAGTGTTATTCTAACTGTTAGGAACTTGAGTCTACTGAGTTTGAAATGTAAACAAAAAGGGGGAAAATTGGTCCTCATGTTTGACAGGTCTCCTATGTATGTCTGCAAGCAATATCCTTTTTGAGAACACTACATTCAGAATCTTAACTCCCTTTCAGATCTGCATATTTTTCCCAACTTGCATGCAACAGTTTGTGGTTACCAAGCTGTGCCTCTATTTTGCTGTCCATGGGGGGTGTGTGTGTGTGTGTGTGTTTTTGTTTAGTTTTTTGTCTGCCCCTTAAACTTTCACAGCTGAAATGTGCCAACTCCAGTTTTTTCTTAAGCCCCCCCCCCTTTTCTCTTCTTTCTCATAGATCCCATATCTGTTGTTTTCCTAAATTTCCTGAAGACCTGAGGAGTAGTCTCACTTGCCCAGACCCATTTATTCCCTGCTCCCTCCACTTCTCAGAGACCTCCTTTCTGCTGACATTAACCAGTTAAGTTTGCTATTAGGAGTAATGTGGAAAGTAAGGAGATAACACATCCCAATTTACTGATGTTTTGTGTTTTGTTACAAAGGGGAGTTCTACTGCCTATAGTTATTCTGAATTGCTATATTAGAACTGATTTAATTTTGACTGGATGAAGGTATCAGCATCATGATGTGTATATAGATTAATTCAGAAGAGACTGTACTTTCTCGTATTTGGTTTCTTTTATGTTCTTAATGTTAGCTGACATGATGAGAGAATATCTGGTTGTTAGATCCTTCCTGTTGTCTGAAAATACTGTTACAGATACAGTTTAAGTCCTTAGTGAATGTATCCTTCTGTATCTAACCTAGCTGACAGATTTATTCAGAGATTTTCTGAACATGTCATCCTCCCCTTAGTCTCTTCAAATTTATTTCCCAATTAGGCATGTCTGATCTCAGAATAATTCACTATAATAGTGCTCAGCCACCCTGAAAATCTAGACTGTGCCAGGGAACCTCTGTCCTTCTGGATGTCAAATTATTCCTCCTGTGGACCCTTACAGCTGGCCAGGCTAAGCAAAGGTTTATGGGAACTAGAGTCCAATAACATGAGTGCCAATCCCCCCAGTTTCATACCAGGATTTTGGTATCTGCACGTAAAGTCACTGGTAATTTTCAGAAAATAGCTAGAGTTGTCGGTTTAGGCAGAAATCTAAAGGTGTGTGTGTGTGTTTCATCCCTCCTCCTCATTAATTTATGTACCCAGGAATCTAGAAATAGGAGTTTGTATTTTTAGTGAATAATAATAATATGGTGACTACTCAGAATGGTAAAAATGAGGGGAATAAGTGTACATGGAATCAAGCTGTAAGTCGAGACTTAACACAGGTCTCAAACAACAAAGGCTTTCTGGAGACACCATTCATTTCTGGGGTTTCTTCATAGGAATTTAAAGTTGGACTCTCTCTCTTTTAAAACTGAGCTCTTAAGAAGGCGTATTCTGAACACTGCTGCACAGAATTCTATGCTTACGGAAGCATGAAAGAAACAAAACATCTAATGTAATACCTTATATGGTATTTGTTTGCTTTAAATTGAAAATACTAGAGCAGCTCACTCTTATTTTAACTTATTTACTTAAAAAAATTGAGGTTCTTTGAATCTGAACAGATGGGTTATGCTCTTTCTACGTTTGAAGCCATCTTGAAAATGATGCAAAATTATGCATTGTAGTTAGATAGAAGCTAGCTATAAAGAAGCAGTTGTCTCACATAACCAAACATTTAGAGAATAAAATATCATAACACCATTCAGTTTTGATAGACACAAAGTTATATTCACTAAGGAAATGTTACACACACACACACACACAGTATAAACTTTACTTCCCAATGTGGAAGAACCACACAGGGCTCAAGATCATATTTTATCCCCTCTATCCAACACTACATATTTGCTCAGTTTGTATGCACCAGAGTAGTCTTTGGAGCAGGTGGTGTACACAGGCCTACCACA
The DNA here is from genome assembly GCA_030556195.1 of Anolis apletophallus. NCBI lineage: Eukaryota > Metazoa > Chordata > Lepidosauria > Squamata > Anolidae > Anolis > Anolis apletophallus. The sequence continues at coordinate 26,321,359 of JARBWK010000008.1, read as the reverse complement.
GAAATCCAACAGCTTCAGTGTAATTCTGTTAATTGTATATTGTTAGGCATCAAATTGCCTAACAATATACAATGGGTTCAAGGCGGGATAGAAATATCGTAAATAAATAAATAAAATTGAATACTGTAATTCTACATACACTTACCTGGGGGTAAATTCCACAGAATAAAGACAGTGCAGCTTATTTTGAGTAGACATTTATAGGACTGCACTGTAAGGCTCCTCAAATAGTAATGAAAGGGGTTATAATAGAGACACAGTAACAAGATGAAAATGAATAGAATTGCATTTTATGTTCCCATAACGTAAGTATTACTTATTTATCACTTGGCATCATCAGTCACAAAAGATCACAGAAAACAACCCTATGCCAGCAGTGCCAGTAGTCCTCTAGCTAATAAATGCTAAGGAGCATGCACAAATGGACCAATCTCTGCCTGGTTTTTTGTGTTTACTTATACTACATCAGGGATGAGTGAAGTATGGCCTCAATATTCTCCAAAACTGCCCATGATGGCTAGGTTTAACTGTGCCTGCACTCTAACATATGAAAGACTGTACTTTGCTTACCCGTACTTTCCATTATCTGTGATTTCCCATTTTAAAACACAGGGGCAATTAGTTCATTGTTGCTGTATGCTGGATCCTGCCATATGCCATATTTTATTAAAACAAGGATATTCTGAATTAAAGCCTGTATCACTTCAGATCATAAGCACTCACCATTATTCAGAAACAGTCCATCTTCAAAATCAGTATAAACATGACTGTAGTTCTTCATCAGAACATTGATGTAGATAAGCATGTTTTATTAAAAAAATATTGATTTATATATGAAGAACATGGTACATAATTTACACTGCATGCATACCATGTAGCTCTCCTCCATGTCCTTGCTGAGGGCTTACTTCCCAAGAAATGAAGCGGTAAGACTAAAATCTAATATCTGCATTAGTATTTAGTTCTTAAATAGATTTTAATGGCTTTAATTTTGCTAATTGTTGAACTTCTTAAATAATGTTTATATTTATACTTTTCAGTGATGTATAGTTTTTAAGTGTTGTTTTTAGTATATTCTAATCCTATTATTGGGAAAATAGGCTTTCAGTAGGTTGCGGTGAGTCCCATATTTTATGAAAAGGGAGAATGTACATATAAAATTACTAATACTACTACTACATCTGCCTAAAGTCACACCTGATCCCCATCCTGAATGCACACAGGTTGTTTTCTGGTTATTTAGGCAGAAGTTCTATATCCTCCTACTGAGCAAGTTGCAGGACAAAGCTACAGTGATCACCAACTCAAAACTCTGTCCCAGACCACAACTTGTTTAGACTGCTGTAATTTTCCATTCCTGGCCTTCCTTTCTGCACTATACTCACTCATTTCAGTAAGCCTGCATTAAACTAGTGTTTTTCATAATCTATGCTTAAAGTTATCTTTTGAATCAGTTTCTGAGACTACAATGCTTTTATTTATAGTCATTTTGAAACCTCCAATATCTTGCCATCTTTCATTTCTTGACTGCTTCTTTGATACATGTCTATTTTCACTGCTTTCTTCTGCATAAAATTTACTCTGGGGTGTTATGTCACTTTGCCTCACTCATACGCATCTTGTCATATTAGTCATATTAGTGCCTATGCTCCCTCAATTGGCACCACATACATTCATGTACAAGTTGACCTCACATTGGTTGAGGGTAGGTCTTGGGGACAACTTTATGGATTTTGATATGACCTATGGACGTCATTCCATGGAGGGGGGTGGGAGACACCTATCCCTGGTCACCGCTGTTGTTTTCCCACCCAGGCATTCAAAAAGGCCAAAAGTGGTGCCAAACCTGAGAGTAAAGGGGATGGGTGCTTTTTTCTTGGGACATACTAAGTTCTGGTTTTTCAGCACTCCACTCAGACGAGGGTATGCCCCCCCCCTTTATTAATAAGGGTTGTGGCACAGTACTCATAGTGACACATGGGTGTTTGATTTTGTTGGTTAAAATTTCTAGACATATAGGGCAACATAACTATTCAAGAAAATGCAGTTTATGAACCAACTCATGAACTGTATTAAAAAGCTCTTAACCCAGTGTTTCTCAACCTGGGGATCGGGACCCCTAGAGGGGTCACCAAAGATGATCAGAAAACACAGTACAGCGTTCCCTCACTTATTGCTGGAGTTAGGTTCCAGTGAAAAACCGCAATGTAGGGATACTCTATTTATTTTAATATTTATACATTATTTTAGTAGTTATACACTATTTTAAGTCTTTATAAACTTAAAATAAAGTGAAGGAAAGGCCCTTCAAGGTTGGAGAGAGGGAGGACTGAGGAGGGAAAACATCTTGAAGAGCAGCGGTGGCAAAACCCCACAAAACAGTGAAAATACCATGATATATATTTTAAATTAATATTTTTTGAAATCCGCAAAACAGCAAGTCTGCAATAAGCGAACTGCAAAGTAGCGAGGGAACACTGTATTTTCTGTTGGTCATGGTGGGGTTCTGTGTGAAAGGTTTGGCCCAATTCTATCGTTGGTAGGGTTCAGAATGCTATTTTGATTGTAGGTGAACTATAAAATTCAGCAACTACAACTCCCAAATGCCAAGGTCTATTGTCCCCAAACTCCATCGCTGTTCACATTTTTGGCATATTGAGTATTTGTGCCAAGTTTGGTCCAGATCTATCATTGGTTGAGTTCACAGTGCTTTCTGGATGCAGATTAACTACAACTCCAAAACTCAAGGTCAGTTCCCACTAAATGAGAAAATCAATCCCCCCCAACCCCACCAGTATTGAAATTTGGGTGTATCGGATATTTATGCCAAATTTGGTCTAGCGAATGGAAATACATCCTGCATAGAAGATATTTATGATTCATAACAGTGGCACAATTTCAGTTATGAAGTAGCAACAAAAATGTTATGGTTGGGGGTCACCACAACACAAGGAACTATATTAAGGGGTCACAGTATTAGGAAGGTTGAGAACCACTGTCTTAACCTCTTCTTCATTATATATTCAGTTTGACTGTTCTTGCCTTTAATTATTTTCTATTATATAAATTACGTTCTGCACAGAATACAGTACCATGTAATTAAAAGAAAAGGGTGGAAAATAGCTATCCAAGACAGACTTTAAAAACAAGTTGTAGGCATCTGGTGCTGTATACTATTAAATTGGTCGTATGTACATGTTGTTGTGTGCTTTCAAATTGGTTCCAAGTTGTGGAAAGCCTAAGATAATGTATCATGGGATTTCTTGGCAAGACTTAAAGAATCAAAGTTGGAAGAGACCTTGTGGGCCATCCAGTCCAACCCCTTGCCAAGAAGCAGGAAGATCACATTCAAAGCACCTACAACAGATGGCCATCCAGCCTCTTGTTCAAGGGGTGCCTTTGCCTTCCTCTGAGGCTGTGTGTCACCCAGTGGATTTCAAAGGCAGAGCAGGGATTCAACCCTTGTTTCCAGGACCGTAGTTGAAGGTTCTAAGAAATACATTGGCTCTTGTGCTGTGTGCCTTCAAGTCAGTTGACAGCTTATGCTGCTTAACAGTACTTTGATTGGGCTTTCATAGGCAAGGAATATTCGGAGGTGGTTTTGCCAGGTTCCTCTGAAATATAGTCTCCCATCTAAGTACTAACTAAAGCTGGTCCTGCTTAGCATCCAAGGTAAGATGGGATCTTCTACCTTTAGAGTATTTAAGCCCATATGTATTTTTCTGAGATTCAATTACAGGTAGATACAGCTTTGCTAGTGCAGCCTATGCACTTGATATTTGGCAACTACTGCACCCAAAAAGAGACCTTTGGGTAGATACCATGTTGAGATTAACAAAGGATCTGCTTATTACAGTTTAGCACCAATATTAAAAGAGGTAGAGCCATGAAGCTTTGACTTGGCTGTGCTTAATTTATTTCAGTTTGAGCTTGTCATTCAGGCATATAAACTAAATTAAGTTGCCTTCCTTCACTGGTCAACACTTGGCTTGATTGACTAAAGTCTCAGGTCCATATGCTGGTACTTGAGTTCCTGAGGCAGCAAAAAAAAAATCTGGTTTTTACACATGCAGAAATTATGTGCTATCACCTCCAGTGCAGACATTTCCTGTATATTGCTTTGAACTATTTGAGGAAAAAAGAGGAACACCAGTGTAACAATGCAAAAACTGAACATTTCATTGTGAATAAGTGCATATGGAGACTTTTCTCGCAGGATAGAGTGGGTGGAGAGAACAAATAATTTCTATTTAAACATGAATAGCAGCCAGTCATGATACATTCACACACCTCTTTTACAGCTGTATGTACAAAGCACTAGGAGCTGCACCCATGTATCAAGGTGCCTGCAACACTGTATGGTGCAATCATGTGCTGCACTGCCCCATTACCGAGATGGAGGCTGCATGAGTTGCATTCTCAGATCTGCAAGAGAACATCCATGTCTGGCCTTTTCAAACAACCATTGTTAATCCAGTGGGGCCCACAGCCAGTGAAAGCGCTTTTAGCTGTTCATCTGCCCTCGGTTACACTGATATTTTACTTAGATTCTCACGTGGAAATCCTCAGCAAGCCATTTCTGCAACTAAATTACCTTAATCTACAAGGAGCTGACCTTTGAGGAATGGTTTTACTTTGAAACAGATAATGTGGCATCCAGCTTATTGTAAAGAAATTTTGTTTCAAGGACAGGAAAGAATGATCTCAGGGCAGAGGCTGGAAATATTTCTGGCACAATATAAAAAGCAACAATGCCTTCTATAACCCAGCTGCATGTACCACAGAATAATATAAATAAATTACTCATACAAAAGACTTCAGAGTCTCACTCTGAGGAATTCCTAAAGAAAGAAAAAAAAACATTCCTTTGCAATACTTTAATAGATTCCTTGACCTGTTGCATTTTCTAAGATATTTTGGTTATTTCAAAACTGTGCATTTATAAGGTAAGCCATTTTATTGAATAATTTTAAAATGTGCAGCTACATTTTCCCAGCCATCGCTGCATCTAAAATATATATATATATATATATATATATATATATATATATATGAGAATACAGATATTTGCAGGGGACATGACTGTATACATTTGTGTCTTTAGTGAGTGTGTTTGTGATTGCTATACACACACACACATACACAGCATGGAGGTCTGTTTGGCAATTTGTATTAATCCTTGTGTAATACCTGTCTTGTAAAGATTAATTTCCATATAGATAAGATAGGTAAATCTCAATTAAAACATTATCATCTATAAAATATTATTAAATACATAGCATTTTAAAGAAAGGGCCCAGCCCACAAATTTGATCAATTTACCTAGCCTTAAAAAAATATCTATAGCAGGGAAAAACGGTTTTACAACTCAACCAACCATTTAAAAATCCTTACTATCTGATAATGAATCTATATGGCATGAAAACTATATATGTTTGAGTATGCATACATACATATATACATACATGGGCACACTTCACAGAAAATGTGTAATTGGAATATGGAAACATTCATTTTTAGAGCAAGGGTGAAAACATTACTGAATATTAGCATAGTTCTTGACATATTTAGGTGTTTTTTAATCAAGGGGAAAAAATCTGAACCTTGCCTCTAGCCTCACTGAACAACAAAGGACTGTGACGACACGTCTGTTATGGTGTACAGTGTACTTGGGATACATAGATTGTAATACACAATATATGTATAGATACAGCCACACACACAGTATAAGATGTGCGACATGATTATATGTTATTTTCAGATGGGGGGAAAAAGGAAATGACACAAAATATCAAACCTTGCCCCACCTTTCTTGCCCCCCCCCCCTTTCTTGGTGAAACCAACATAAATTGTTTAGGAGCACCACAGCGCCACCAACACAGATCAATACAAAACAAAAAAGATTTCTCACCGTGTGCAAAAAAAAAAAGCCTCTAAAAATGCAAAAAAAATTACAAAATGTCTCCCAAATGCACCTTCTCAAAAAAGAACACGACACCTAGCCGAGGTCTGCCCATTCAGATCCTTTCTATGAAGAAGGCTTAAAGATGACTGACCGAAAAGGAGCTGATTGGAGAATAAAAAGGCCAATGTTTAGGAACAGACATAACTTCATTTAAAACCCTCTTCTGTCAGCCTCCTTCATTGCACTAGGGGCAGTTCCTCTGGTACTTTTCATCAAAACCAGCCCACCCATTCACACCCCACACATCATTTCAGAACATCCATTTCCCAAGGAGCATTCATTCCTTCCTCTCAAGAAGCAACATATTGTGACACCCCCCCCCCCTTTAAAAATACATCCCATTTTGCTCTAACACAGATTCATTCTAAATACAGAAATACCCGCCTTGTAGGTATTGCTATGAGTCCATGATAGATCCAGAAAAAAGATGTAAGCACAATGTATGGCTGCAACATAGAAATAAAATTGTTTCCTAAAGGTCTAAAACACAATAAGGGCAATGAGTTTAAATGGGGGTGGGAAAGCCAAGCCTACCTTGGATGTCTCTCCCCCCCCCCCCCTTTAAAAGGATTAGAAAACTTACCTCGCCAAGAAGCAGACAGCTGCCTCCCCAGCACGACTGTAACCAAATAGGCTGGGCATAGTTGGCTTGCAAAGGCAGCCCAAGGAGCCCCCAAACATCTTTCCAAGATCTTGGCGAAGGGAGGCGATCTCTGGCGATGGGCGGCGGATTCCGAAGGTATCCCCCTTTCTCCTCAGTATTCTGTGGAGGCGTTTGGGGGGAAAGAAAGCGGAGAAATATCCAAAAAAGATTAAAAGCAAAGGCAGCAGCAGGAGCCAGAAGACTCTGGGGTTAACAACTTTGTAATGGCAAACAGGCGCGCGCTGATTGGTTGGGAGGGCAGTGTCCCTACACTGTCTGCACTATCCCCCGCGCGCCCGCCCTCCCTCCCTCCTGCAGCCTGGAAAGGAAAAAAAAAATGCAGAAAGGCAGTGTGCCATTTTAGACAGGCTTTTTAAAACACACGCACACACACACCCCAAACCCCAAAAGAGCACCCCAAAAGAATAGGCGGGGACCGGGAGCCGCACCAAAGCCGCAGCTCCTGAAAAGATGTTGCCTAGCTTGCCTCCCCTGCCTCCCCCCCCCCCCCCAATAAGCCTGCCCTTGTTTGAGATGGAGAAGGGATGAAGGAGAGAAAGAAAGAATGAGGGAAAGAAAGAAGGAAAGGCACGTGCACACATCATATCCCACTCCCTTTGGCCTCTTTCCTTCTATCTGGTTTTTAAAATCCAGTATTGGGCGACTCAATGTGCTTTTATGAGTAAAAACGGGAAAAAATAAGGAAGGAAGGAGAGAAAGAAAGAAGAAAAGGCACATGCACATATAACCCAGCTATTTTGGCCTCTTTCCTTCTAACTTGATTTTAAAACCTAATATTGGACACCTTCATGGCCTTATATGTATGTATTTGTGGAAACAAAAAAATAATAATGAAAGAGATAAATAAATAAATAAATTAAAAAGGCACATGCACATATAACCCACTTCTTTTGGCCTCTTTCCTTCTATCTTATTTTTTAAAATCCAGTATTGGGTGCCTCCATATCATTGTATGTATGTATTTGTGAAAACATGAGAGAGAGAATGAGGAAGGAGAGAAAGAAAAGGTGCACACACTCATCTTGGCCTCTTCTATCTGTTTTGGGCACCCCCATGTCCTTGTATGTATTTGTAAAAAGAGGGGGGGGGGAGTGAGGAAGGAAGGAGAGAAAGAAAGGAAGAAAAGGCACATGCACATATAACCCACTCCCTTTGGCCTCTTTCCTTCTATCTTGGTTTTAAAATCCAGTCAGTATTGGGTGCCTCTATATCCTTGTATGTATGTAATTGTGAAAACAGGGGGACGGAATGAGGAAGGAAGGACAGAAAGGAAAAAGAAAATGCACATACACATGTAACCCACTCCTTGTCACACATGGTGCTATGGGCCTTTTGCCTTCTATCTTGTGCAAAAAAAAAATCCAGCATGAAATGTCTCCATGTCTTTGTTTGTATGTATTCCTAAAGACAGAAGAGAAAGTGAAGGAGGAAGGAGGGAAAAAAGAAAGAAAAAAGGCACAGGCACCACTAGCCACTCCTTCCCACACAGGGGCTTTGGGTCTCTTTCCATAGTTCAAATGCCTCTATGATCTCCTCTCTCTGTCTCTCTCTGTGTCTCTCTCCACCAATTTTTAAAGAAAATAGAGCCAAATTACTTTTCCTGGCACCTTTAAAAAGGCCAGTCACGCCTGGAAGAAAAACCTATGACTCGTTGACAACGGAAAGACTACAGAAATAGGAAAGGGCAGCCTTTGTTTCTTTTATGTCACTAATCTGTGCACCTACCGTGGTGCCAAAGGGCTGAGGATAATTATGAGATACCTCCATTGTGGGAGGCAAAGTTCTCCCACAAAGCCTGTTCAAAAACCCCTCCTCATACTGACTGACAGAAACCTACCATGCTGCCCACAAACAAAATGGCTGTGGCACTGAGTTTTTTGGGATCCTCCCACCATGCTCCCCCCACCCTTCTCAAAATCCAAAATAAGCACTCAGAAGTACAATGTACAGTCCAGGCAACACATCGGCTCAGGAAAAAGGACTGAGGATTCCTGTCAAAATGTGCTGTCCTATCTGCATAGGGTGTTTTTTTTTAAACCTTGGGCATGCAAATCCCAGGGAGTTGACTTGGCTGTGTAATGTGAACTTCCTGCTTTACATATGTATACGGTCTTTCACCTCTCTTGGCCAGCTTTCAAGTTAAGGGTGCTGGGAAATTTGATGCTGTGTGGCTTTTCAGTGGTGAGCTGAGTCAGTTGCTGCAAAAGGGCTGGAAAAAAGTATACTGGCCTTGCAAAGAATAAAAACTTACATTTGGCATGTCCAATCCCCCATTTTTCTTTGAGGTTTTTTTTGGGAAGTATTGTCATATAAAAATGTGATTAAAGACCATTGGCTCTGCATAAATAAAAGCACTAAACTTGTCTTTCCAAGCACTGTACATTGTATAAGAAGATGAATGATTACTATTAAGGCCCCTTCTACACTGCCATATAAAATCCAGGTTATCTGCTTTGAACTGGATTATATAGCAGTGTGGACTCATATAATTCAGTTTAAAGCAGATAATGTGGATTATTTGGTTTCATAATCTGGAATACATGGCAGTGTAGATGGGGCCTGAGTCACCGTTGCTGCATAGGCAGGTAAAAAGGTGTCATGGTCTACTAAAGAAAAAAATGTAACATTTGGTATTTTATTTATTTATTTAAAACATTTATATTGTGCCCTTCTCATCCTGTGGAGGACTCAGAGCGGAGCATATTTATGGCAAACATTCAATGCCGGAACATAAAGCCATAAATTGCAAGCCCCTTTTCGGGGGGCTTGCAAGACTGCCCTCTTTAGACTGGCTTTTAATTAAACTGGTCTGGCCTGGCATGTTTTATACTTTGAGTTCAAGGAATCCACATTTCTTGTGAATTTTACTATTGAGACATTGTTTTATGTTTTATTGTATGTTATATGTTTTTATCATATGTTGTATGTTTTATTGTATGTTGTGATCCGCCCCGAGCCTGCAGGGAGGAGTGGAATACAAGATTGAATAAATAAATAAATAAATAAATATACATACAAACATTAAAATCACTTATATCCATATTAAACCATTTAAAACCATCTCAGGACACCATTTTGCCTCATTGCACTCCCCCAAAGACTTGGTCCCACAACCAGGTCTTCACCATCCTTCTGAAGTCTATCCAATTCTCCATTTCTTTTTCATTTTTTTGAAGGATTGTCACTTATGTAATCATAGAATACCGGTTCTGCATAAATACCAACATTGAACTCCCCCCCAAAGGAGGGGCAATGGGCCGGAGACTTTCAGTTTACCAGCACTCGTGAGGATTGGGAGATGCCAGATAAATCTAGTTTCGGGTTGTTTCAGTTACTATTAAAATAGGATTAGGTAATACTACACTCCATATTGTCAACTGTGTTTTGACTTGAGACATTGAATTTTGTTATTGGTTGATAATTGTTTTATATTTTGTTATAATGTTGTTCTTATTTTTTTATTCCATATTGTTGATATATATTTTAATGTGTTACATTTTAACTGTATTGTTGGGCCTGGCCCCATGTAATCTGCCCTGAGTCTCTTTGGGAGGACAGAGGCGGGGTATAAAAATAAAATTATTATTATTATTGATATTAATATTGAAATACTATAATAAAAAGCAAATTAAGAGAAATTAAGACAACGTAACACTGTTTTACTGTATTATTCCTTCAGCTTTTTATTTAAAGTATTATTTCTTCTAATATTCCAGTTGCTTGAGAGTTCAAGTTGCTTGAGGTCTAGTTAACTGAGGACCCTTCCACACAGCCCCATAACCTAGATTATCAAGGCAAAAACCCACAATATTGCCTTTGAACTGGAATATCTGAGTCCACACTGCCATATATCCCAGTTCAAAGCGAATAATGTGGGATTTTATTCAGTTGTGTAGAAGGACCCTGATAATCTCTACTATATATTACATCTGTAGATTAATGATTACTGTTTATTTGGGAACACTCCTGAGGATCAGAGGCTATTGTTTAGCTATTAACACATGCTTGGTTATAATAAAGAAAATGTATTGTTTATGAAAATAAACTCTGAAACTACAGACATAAACACTACTCTTCATACGTTCAGAAACCATAAACTTCTGAAATTACTCCACATGGATGGCTTTGACTTCAAGTAAAACAACTTTAGTAGGAAGCCTCCAATTAGGCAGCAGTTGCCTTTGAAGATTCCCAATTCAGAGAATCACAGCTTTATAGAAAAAGCCACACAAACTGCTTTGAAGGGGCTTTGCACTTAAAACTAGTTTAATTCCTCTGGTGGTAATAAACTACAATGCAACCCAAGTTGGTTAAAGGCGTTCCAATAGAACAGACTTAAAAGCAAGGGTCTTCTTAGAATTCTGTCTTTTTTTAAAATAAAAAAAAAAACCAACCTCCCAGATCTGAAGTGGCTGTTTTAGCCAACACACTATCCACATTTGTGTGATTGAAGCTCTAGCTCTATTGGAATTTCTGTACAGTGCAACCTACTCTTCTTATGAAAAGCCTTTGTTTGTGTATCCTGGAATCCACCCTGAGTCCCCTCGGGGAGATAGGGTAGAATATAAATAAAGTATTATTATTATTATTACAGCCAATAATCATCCCTATTATTTTTGTAGAGGGCTGAACATGACAAAATAGAGATTATTTGGATTTATTATAGCTCATTGGACGCAGGGCTGTTGGAGCCGCCTCTCCTCCCTTTCCCCGCAAGCTGCGGGCCCAGCAAAGTGCCAAAAGCAGCACAGAAAGCAATGTGTGTGGGGTGAGCGAAGGGCCCCTCTGCCACTTCCCTGCACACCATCCCTGCAGGCCATGAGGCCTGTGGGTCTCTCCAAGGTGTGTGAATAGCAAAGCGGGGGGGCAAGCGAAGGGTCTTCTGCCACTCCCCTGCGCCATCCACACAGGCCGGGGGGGGGCACAGAGCGCAGGCGGCAGAAGGCCTTTCGCTCACACCCACTCACCTCCGCACGTTCTAGTCATCAAAGGTATTTCAACTTTAAAGTAAGTTCTTAACACTTCCATATATCAGTGTTAAATATAACAGATTATGGGAATTGTAGTATCTTCAACAGCATTATCTGTTGTCCATACGGAAATAGTATGATAGCTGGGTCCAAAAGCTCTGAGCGTTACGCTGTTTCTGCTTCAGTCCTTCGGGAGCGCTGTTTGAGCAACGCAGAATGGAACACAGATATTATACAAGGAATGTAAGAGTTATTTAATGATAAAACCCTTATCTGAACCCTTACCCAAAGCCTAACTCTTAACTCTAATCCTAAACCTCACCCTAACTCTAACCCTTAACCTAACCCTTATCCTAACTCTCCCCTCCTTTCTAGCCTTCCACCAAATGCAACAACGAAGTATATTCCCGCCCTCAATGTGCCGCTCTCCCCTTCCCTTATTCACAACTGCCGCTGCGGAAAGTGCGTAATGCTCGGAGCTTCCGGACCCAGCTATCATACTATCACCGTCCATATTCTCCCAAACCCCTTCTGTTGGTTATGTGAGTTCTGTGTGTCAAATTTGGGAAATTCCATTGTTGGTGGAGTTCAGAATGCTCTTTTATTGTAGGTAAATGATAAATCTCAGTAACTACAACTTCCAAATGAGAGGGTCTGTTTCCCCAAAACTCCAGCAGTCTTCAAATTTGGGTAGATTGAGTATTTGTGTCAAGTTTCATCCAAATCCATAGTTGTTTGGGTTCATAGTGCTCTCCAAATCCCCTAAATTACTGTCAATTCCTTCCAAACCCTTCCAGTATTTTCTGTTGGTCATAGGAGTTTTGTGTGACAAGTTTGGCTCAATTCCATTGTTGGTGGAGTTCAAAATGCTCTTTGATTGTAGGTAAACTATAAATCCAAGCAACTATAACTCCTAAATGACAAAATCCCCCACCAGTGTTTAAATGTGGGTAATTGAATATTTGTGCCAAGTTTGGGGCAGATCCATAGTTGTCTAGATTCATAGTGCTCTCCAGATGTAGGAGAACGAAATCTACCCTGAATCACCCTTCAATTCCTCCCAAACCCCTCCAGTATTTTCTGTTGGTCAAGGGGGTTCTGCGTGCCAAGTTTGGTCCAGATCTGTCATTCGTGGGGGTCTCAGTTGTGGAAGTTAAGAGCTGAATTTGTTGAAGGTACTGCAAATCCCATCACCAATTGTCCATACTCCCCCAAACATATTGTTTTTGTGAATTATCACTGTGTTAATTATGTTCAATTTATGACATCCCGCATATCAGATATTTACATTACAATTCATAACAGTAGCAAAATTACAGTTCTGAAGTAGCAACGAAAATAAACTGTATTTAGGGGTCAGGGCATTAGAAAAGTTTAGAACCACTGATCTAAGGGGCATGTGTTTATGTTTCTTTTGCCTTGGCCTTTATTGCCTTATCCCAATTAATATCTACATAAAGTAAATAAACCATTGTTTTGGAGCATCTGTGACCTCTTTAATTTATTCTAGCAGACACTCAAAATATAGCTGGCTGGAAATTAAGTGGAATTGTTACAGCTGCTATCTGGATGTGCAGGTTTTTCTTGAAATAAATTACCAGTATGTTGTTTAATGTATACTTCTGGCCAAATTCATTCCATATCCATGACCTAATTGCTCCCATAGAGAGCAGAATATGTCTTACTTTAAATATTTTATAAAATATGTAATATACACATTATATACGCCTCCCAAAGATACTACTCTACGGTGAACTCGCCACGGGTCAGCGCAAGAGAGGCGCCCCCCAAAAGAGATATAAGGACTCCCTGAAACAACATCTCAGGCTTGGCCAGATTGATCACCAACAAACCCTGGCCTCACATCGGGAGGCATGGAGAAGCACTATCCACAATGCTGCGGCCTCTTTCGAGAAGACACGCCCGAATGGGTTAAGGAGACTTTCTGCTGCGCTTTCTGCAACCGAACTTGCCTATCTCAGATTGGCCTTTTTAGTCATCAACGCGCTTGTAAAAAGCGTGGGATGAGTCCTTCCTGAATCTTCGTTCGCGAAGTAATGCCGAGAGAGAGAGAGAGAGAGAGAATATACACATTGTCAACCAAGATAATTTAAAATCTAAATATGACCTGATTAAATACATTTCAGAAAATAATTCGACTATGACTCTGGAAACCAGTCTTCAAATCCTCATTTGGCCATGGAAACCTACCGGGTGACCTTGGACAAATAACTTTCAGCCTCAGAGGTAAGGGAAAGGCAAACTCCTTCTCATCTGAACAAATAGTTCTAAGAAAAAAAACTGTGGTAAAGTCAGAAGTCAGCTTATTGAGCTGCGATAGTGCAATGGGCTAAACCCTTGTGCTGCTGAACTGCTGACCTGAAGGTTAGAAGTTCAAATCCACGGGATGGAGTGAGCTCCCGCTGTTCGCCCAGCTCCTGCCAACCTAGCAGTTTGAAAACATGCAAATGTGGGTAGATCAATAGGTACCATTACAGCAGGAAATGCATAAGACGCTCCAAGCAGTCATGCCGGTCACACAATGAGGAGGTGACAATGCCGGCTCCTAGGCTTGGAAATTGAGAACAGCACATTCCCCCAGAGCCAGAGATGAACACCACCTCCCAAAAGCCAGAAATGAAAGGAGAAGCCTCTGCCTTTGTGTGTCTCATTGTATTGTAACAAGGGAATGAAAGTTTGCCAGTATCTGTTTACACTGTAATCTGCTCTGAATTCCCACAGGGAGAAGGACGGAATATAAATAAAGTGTTGTTGTTGTTATTATTATTTTCTTCCTTTTCATTTTATTTGAGAATCCATATTTACTACCTTGAAGGAGCAAAGATAATTTCTGCTGCAGTATTTATCTAGTTTCTGTATCCATATACAAGCAGAACTTCAGCAACTTTGAATCCATTGTTACACAGCTGTATGGTCACAGTATGGTTTATTTCCATAAAAGTGATTGAAATAAAGTTACCAGCATATAAAACAATTTTGAATCCTATTACTGGAAGAAAGCACAAAGGTCATCCAGTCCACACTCTTGCCACACAGGAACACACAATCAAAGCATTCCTGACATATGGCATTTAGCTTCTGTTTCGAAAGCTCCAGAGACGGAAACTCCTCCACACATGTATCACCCCCACCCCCAAATTAACAAACAAAGAACAGCAACAGTTGGCCATGGATAATAAAACATTCACGGGGTTTCCAGACTTCAGCCAAATATCTTCTTAAAGAGCTGGGAGTAAACATGGTGCCTTAAAACAGTACAATGTTCGAGCTGATTAATCTCTGCTAAAGGAGTGTTTCATATGGTGGACGCAGCTCACTAAAAGGGATCTTTGACTGTATGCTTAGCTTCAACAGGCTAAAGATCTGATATTATGCCCCAGTGATGTCAGGAATAACAGAGGTGATCCTAAGCCATTTATATATTAATACTAGTAACCTGAAATAAACCAAGAGACCAAGGCCCCTTCCACACAGCTGAATAAAATCCCACATTATCTGCTTTGAACTGGAACATATGACAATGTGGCCTTCGATATCCTAGTTCAAAAGAGATATTGTGGGATTTTCTGCCTTGATATTATGGGTTATATGGCCATGTAGAAGGGCCCCAAGACAGTAGCTTGTGCAACTCAATCTGAAGAGGCATTATTCTGACATCTGGTGACCCTAAAACAAATTATAATGGGATTTTTTGGGTGAGATTTGTTCACAGAGCAGGTTATCTTGTCCTTTCTATGAGGCTGAGAGAGCATGACCTTTTTAAGATCTTCAGGTGAGTTTCCATGACTGAGCAGGGAGTCTGGTATCTAGTGTTGTCATCCAACACTTAAACTATTACATAACACTGGCTCTCTTAAAGAGGCATATCACAGTAAAAATATCTAGCTCTTACCATCAATCTAGCTGTCATATTTTGCACTATTTGTAGTGAGTATGAAGGAGAATTTTGTAACAGTGCATTACAGTACAGGCTGAAAATGCCTTCTCTTAAAATTTGCAACCCAAAATGCTCCAAAATCCAAAAATTGCCCATGTGGATGGTTTAGATCAGTGTTTCCCAACCAGTGTGCCGTGGAACACTAGTGTGCAGTGAGCAATCATCAGGTGTGCCATGGGAAATTGGAACCTCCATTACCCTTTCTTCCCCCTCCTGCCAGGGCCGTAGCCAGGATTTTGTTTCGGGGGGGCTGAGACTGGGTGGAAGAGGGTCTACCCTAGCAAACCTTTTGTATTGTTATCCCAATAACCCCATTAATGTGAGATATAATGAGCATGGTGATCAGATCATGATATGAATAAACATAACAGTTTAAATAATGTACCAGTAAGGCCTTCTCGCGGACCACCCTGAGAATTTCGGGGGGGGGCTGAAGCCCCCTTAGCCCCCCCCCCCGGCTACATGCCTGCCTCCTGTGAACACTTTTTTCCTCCACTCGGGCTCCCTTCTTCCCAGCCTCACACTGCTCGCTTTGCCTTGCTTTGCTCTGGGGCGAATCTGTGCAGTAGCGCTCGCACGGGTCACATCTTCCTCCCTCCCCCCTCCCCTCCTGAACACGCTCACGCTGCCCCCTCGGATCAAAATGGCGGCAGAAGCGGCAGTGTAGAAGAAAAAGTAAGTGTTCGGCAGGAGGGGGAAGAAAGGGTAATGTTGGTAATGAGAGTTCAATATGCCAAGTTTGGTTCAATTCCATTGTTGCAAGAGTTCAGACTGCTCTTTGATTGTGTGTTAACTATAAATTTAAAAACTGTAACTCCCAAATGTCAAGGTCTATTTTCCTCAAACTACATCTGTGTTCACATTTGGGCATATTGAGTATTCATGCCATGTTTGGTCCTGATCCAACATTGTTTGAGTCCAGAGTGCTTTCTGGATGGAGGTGAAGTACAACTCAAGATCAATGCTCACCAAAATTTCTAAAAACACTTCTGGTCCCAAGCATTTTGGATAAGGAATACTTAACCTGTACTCTAATCTTGAATTAATTTGGTTTGGAGTGTCTGCAGCAAACCCTATGGAGCCCTTGGTGGCACAATAGGTTAAACCCTTGTGCCGGCAGGAGTGAATACCAGCAGGTCGGAGGTTCAAATCCAGGAGATCGCGGATGAGTTCCCTCTTTCAGCTCCAGCTCCCTATGCGGAGACATGAGAGATGCCTCCCACAACATCAAAAACATCTGGACATCCCCTGGACAATGACCTTGCAGATGGCCAATTTTCTCACGTCAAATGCGATTTGCAGTTTCTCAAGTCCCTCCTGACACACACACACACACACACACACACACACACACACACAAAAGCAATGCCTAAATCTGACATAAATATAGATGGCAAACCAATTAAAATAGAGAAATAAACTTATAAATAGGGGAGTACCAGCATATATTGCAAAAGTGCTGGATCTAGGAGCCACTGCCCCCCCCCCCACCCCCACAATGATCCTGATTTTGTAAGTGCACCTCCTTTAAAGATAGGCCAAACACACAATTCTGAAACAGATGCTTAGCTTACTAGCAGTACTTACGCTTTGAGAAGATTATATTTCAGTGTTGTTTCCCCCATCCCTCACAGCTGCTACAATGCATTGCTTCTATTGTCTTCCTAGGATCAGATGAGAGATAGATCTGGGTATTATCTGTATGCTGATAATGTTGCGGCTCAGATCATCAGATGACCGTGTTCACCATTTAATGTACTAGTTGAACAGCATGAAGTAAAAGACTGAGTGTTGCAAAACCTACAGGCTCCTGGACTGAAAAAGAAACAATGGTGCCCCAGTACCATCTTTGCTAGATTTAGAATTATAGCATTTTGGCACTACATTAAGTGCCATAGTTTTAAACCAGTGCCACAGGAATTTTAACATTTCCAAGATCTCATGGGATTTTTTTTTTCCGTGTCGGGGGTGACTTGAGAAACTGCAAGTCACTTGTGGTGTGAGAGAATTGGCCGTCTGCATGGACAATGCCCAGGGGATGCCCAGATGTTTTATCATCTTTCTCTCATGTCCCCGCATGAGAAGCTGGAGCTGACAGACGGGAGCTCACTCTGCTCCCCAGATTCACACAACCGACCTTTCAGTCAGCAGTCCTGCCAGCACAAGGGTTTAATCCATTGTGCCACTGGGGTTTTTGATCTTATGGGATAGAGCTATGTCAGTTAAAGTGATATCAAACACCTATGCTTTTGTAGTGTGGATGGTCTCAAAAGGTGCATCTATAATGCAGCTTGACACCACTTTAACAGCCACAGCTCTATCCTATGGGATCATGGGATTGGCAGTTTGGTAAGGCACAGCTCTATTTGGCAGAGAAGGCTAAATCAGTGTGTACAGAGCTATCATACTGTCTATTCTCCTATATGGGTCTGAAACATGGATCACCTATCACCAACACATACTGTACGACTCCTCGAATGCTTTCATCAGCACTGTCTTCGCACAATCTTAAATATACACTGGACTGACTATGTGACGAATGTTGCTGTCCTTGAGCAAGCAGGGATCATCAGCATTGAGGCCATTCTACTGAGAACACAGCTGTGCTAGGCAGGGCACATCTCTAGGATGGAGGACCTCCACCTCCCAAAGATACTACTCTATGGTGAACTCGCTACGGGTCAGCGCAAGAGAGGTGCCCTCAAAAAGAGATATAAGGACTCCCTGAAACAACATCTCAGGCTCGGCCAGATTGATCACCAACAATGGTCCACCCTGGCCTCACATCTGGAGGCGTGGAGATGTACTATCCATAACACTGCGGCCTCGTTTGAGAAGACATGCCAAACAGGTCTCGAAGACAAACGACAACGCAGAAAGAACCGCAACTTAGAAACAACATCACCCAAGGAGACTTTCTACTGTGCTTTCTGCAACCGGACTTGCCTATCTCGGATTGGCCTTTTTAGTCATCAACGTGCTTGTAAAAAGCGTGGGATGAGTCCTTCCTGAATCTTGGTTCGCGAAGTAATGCCAGAGAGAGAGAGATTATTGCCACAGCACAATGTCAATATTACATATCACATTGTACTATAACAATATCACATTGAACTATAACAATTATATCGCAATATTATTAGTAATATAGCATGTAACACAAAATATATAGTTATAGTATCATATTATTACTATTAGTAGTATTATATTGCATTACATTACAACATTATCAATATTATATGTATACACAATATATTATACCATACTATATTATACTATAATATCAAATACAACATACTATGTCATTGTCACAGTACAACAATTACATATCACATTGTATTAGAGATACTGTGGCTGGGGCGGCCAGATGGCGGGGTGGGCCAGCTACCTACCCTGGATGGCAAGGTGCTATGCCTGTCATCCTCAGTAAAGAGCCTGGGAATCGTTTAGACTCTTTGCTGACGCTGAAGTCGCAGGTCTCCATTGTCAGCAAAACCGCTTTTTACCATCTATGGCAGGCTAGGCGGCTGGCACCCTATCTGTCCAGGGATGACCTAGCCACAGTGGTCCAAGCCACGGTCATCTCAAGACTTGACTACTGTAACGCCCTATACGTTGGCCTGCCCTTGTCAGTGGTCCGGAAACTTAAGCTCGTCCAGAATGCTGCTGCACGCCTACTCGCTGGAATGCCGGCGAAAAGCCACATTACTCCCATCCTTCGGCAGCTTCACTGGCTTCCGGTCGAGCACCGGATCACCTTTAAGGTGATGGTGTTAACCTTCAAGGCCTTACACGGTCTGGGGCCAATGTATCTGAGGGACTGTCTTACCTCCTACCAACCCCAGACATCACTCCGCTCTGAAGATCTGAATCTTCTCGAAGTGCCCAGCTTCAAAACCATCGACCCGACGTAGGGCCTTCTCTGTGGCAGCTCCAATGGGCTGGAACTACCTGCAAGTGGAGGTTCATGCCCTGAAAGATTTGTCTTCCTTCCGCAGGGCTTGTAAGACCCACCTCTTCAAGCTGGCCTTAGACTGCTGAACTTTTAACTACTTTTAGCTTAATTAACTCCGTTAATTGTACTACAGCAGTTTTATCTGTGTTGCTTTATATCAGGGGTGCTCACACTTTTTCAGCATGCGAGCTACTTATAAAACAACCAAGTCAAAATGATCTACCTACCCACTACTCAGAGAGCCATAAAAGCAAAATATTTGGAAATTTATTTCAGTGAGAGCCATATAATATATTTTAAGACTGAATTAAACTAAATGTGAGTATAATAAGCCCCTGAATTTATTCATAATAATAATGATGATGATATTCATTCAGCCTCTGCTACTACTACCTACTACTAAGGCCTTGCATGGTCTAGGGCTGGTGTACCTGAGGGACCGCCTCACCCCATACGTTCCCCTGAGATCACTGCGCTCAGAAGAGCGAATTCTCCTAATGGTACCATCAATCCGCTCCTGCCATCTTGCCAGCATAAGGCAACGGGCCTTTTCAGTGGCTACCCCGACACTATGGAACACATTGCCAGACGATGTCCGGGCCATGACTGAGCTTATTCCATTCCGGAGGGCATGCAAAACTATCTTGTTTAGGCTTGCCTTTAATTGAAGTCTCCGGATACTGTAACTGTACTGCTTACTGTTGTTGCATTTTTTGCAACTTTTATTCCTGCTGTTTTTGGTGTATTGCCGTTTTACGGTGTGTTTTGATATGTGTGTGAACTGCCCCGAGCCTGTTGGGAGGAGCGGAATATAAAATCGAACAAATAAAATAAATAAATACATAAATAATAATAGTAGTAACAACAATAGGTTCCTAGAGTAGAAGGAGATCTCCAAGGGCCATGCAGTCCAACCTCCTTCTGCCATAAGGGAAAAACACAATCAAAGCATTCCTCACAGATGGCCATTCATCCTCTGATAATAATAACAATGGGTTCCTAGAATAGGAGAAGACCTCCAAGGGCCATCCAGTCCAACCTCCTTCTGCACCTGGGCGGCGTCGAGAGCCTGCGGGGCGGGACTGAGCCTTCCTTCCGCCCTGCCTGCGATCTACCAGGACGCCCTACGCGATCTACCAGTAGATCGCGATCTACCTAATGAGCACCCCTGCTCTAGGGATTTCACAGGGGGTTCCTATGTAAAGAATAGTCATAACTGGTTTGACATGTCCTTCTTCTGAAATATACAGCTATAATCATATGATAAAATGGATTTCTATTATTTCCTAACTTTGTCACGTATTTACATAACACATCTGATAGCAGCCTCTATTCTTGTAGCCCTTTAAGAATTTAATAGTCTTATACATGAGTAGAAGTTATGTGTCTTATGAAGTTATTCCACTGCAAATTTAGCCACCCTAGCGAGTACAACCATTGAAGAGCAAGTCTCATTAAGCTCAACAAGGTCTACTTATGAGTAGACAGGTGTGCTCTCCAATTGGTGTGGAACATTTTATACATTTTTCAAGTTACTGGCCCAATGTAACAGCCATCACTATTCAAAAAGAAAACCTAACAAACTAGTGGCCAGGGGCGGTCCTACAGGTAGGCCAAGGAAGCGGCCGCATGGGGCGCCATCTGGGAAGGGGCGAATTCCCCCGCCCGCCGAGCACCGGCGCCAGATAGCGTCCTGACCGTGCCGATGTTCCTCAGGCAGTGCCGCGGCTGCCTGCTTTTGGGCCCCAGCCTTGTGCACTCCGATGCCGCTTCTGGGCATGCACAGAGGTTTTTGCGCAGGCGCAGTTGCTCCGGAGCTGAAGTTGGGCGCAGGAGCAACTGCGCATGCGTGAAAATCTCCATGCATGCCCAGTAGCTCCTGTGCGCAGAAGCCTGTAAGCAAAGCACTCCCTATCGGGCAGGCAGGGAGTGCTCCCCCTCTCACTTTGTCTCCACCCTGCCACCGAATACGGTGACCCAATTGGGCAGACAGGGGGTGGAGACAAAGGGAGAGGGGAGTGGAGCCAAAGGGGTATTGGCGACGTATTGCCTCCTGACAGCCGCCACCGGAAGTAGCCGCCGTGCGCTGAGGCAAACTCCCTTGCCAGGCCCAATCACGTGTGAACCCTACCACACCCGTCCACCTCCCCGCGCGCGCCTGGGCCGGCCGGGAACATTAAGGAGAAACAGGTGCAACTGCGCAGGCAAATAGTAATATATAATATTTTATTTTACTTTATTTTGGGTTATTTGAGTTTTATAGGAGTAATGAAAATATTTAGTAGAGGATAATTTTATTTAAACAAATAATTTTAATTTATTATTTTATAATAATATAATAGAATGTTATATTATATTATAATGTCAATATATTATAATATAATTATATTGTAATGTAGTATAATATAATTATGATATAATATAGCAGTGTTTCCCAACCAGTGTGCCGGGGCACACTAGTGTGGCGTGAGCGATCATCAGGTGTGCCGTCGGAAATGGGAACCTCCAGGAAGGGGGGGGGAGTCTAGTGTGTTGAAGTATAAAAACCCGAAGAAACCTACCTCGATAAAGGCACACAACTACAAATACCTCCCCCCCCCACCCATTGTCTACTGGGTCTCTCCCTCTCCATGCATTGGGAAGGCCCGCCTCCCTTTCCCCAAGTAGAGACCTCCTCTTGCCTCCTGGGGGTTCTGTGTGGGAAGTTTGGCCCAGTTCTATCATTGGTGGGGTTCAGAATGCTCTTTGATTGTAGGGGAACTATAAATCCCAGCAACTACAACTCCCAAATGTCAAGGTCTATTTCCCCTGAACTCCATCTGCATTCATATTTGGGCATATTGAGTATTCATGCCAAGTTTGGTCCTGATCCAACATTGTTTGAGTCCACAGTGCTCTCTGGATATAGGTGAACTACAACTCTAAAACTCATGGTCAATGCCCACCAAACTCTTCTAGCATTTTCTCTTGGTTATGGGAGTTGTGTGTGGGAAGTTTGTGTCTTTCTGCCATTCCTGCCAGGATATCTATGTTGAGTTCATTGAAACAGGCCCAGGTTTCACACTGAGTGTATATACATTTAAAAAACATATTAACTAAATGTATTACTGTGTTAGAGTGTCATTTTGTGTCATTTTGGTTGGTGGTGTGCCCCAGGATTTTGGAAATGTAAAAAGTGTGCCGCGGCTCAAAAAAGGTTGAAAAACACTGTAATATAATATGAACACAGGAAGAACACCATCATCCTCATGTCAGCATAGGCAAATCTGTGCTTAAATCCGTTTAGCAGTTCACCTCCCTGGGAAGCATCATCTCTTCAGACACCAAGATTGACAAAGAGATAGATCACAGATTATCAAAGGCATATAGTACATTCGGAAGGCTTCACAAAAGAGTCTGGAGCAACAAGCACCTGAGGCAAAGCACCAACATCAGTGTGTACAGAGCTATCATACTGTCTATTGTCCTGTATGGATCTGAAACATGGGTCACCTATCGCAAACACCTACGACCCCTCGAACGCTTTCATCAGCGCTGTCTTCGCACAATCCTAAACATACACTGGACCGACTATGTGACTAATGTTGCTGTCCTTGAGCAGGCAGGGATCACCAGCATTGAGGCTATGCTATTGAGAACACAGCTGCGCTGGGCAGGGCACGTCTCTAGGATGGAGGACCACCGCCTCCCAAAGATACTACTCTATGGTGAACTCGCCACGGGTTAGCGCAAGAGAGGCGCCCCCCAAAAGAGATATAAGGACTCCCTGAAACAACATCTCAGGCTCGGCCAGATTGATCACCAACAATGGTCTACCCTGGCCTCACATCGGGAGACATGGAGAAGCACTATCCACAATGCTGCGGCCTCTTTCGAGAAGACACGGCGAATGGGTCTCGAAGAGAAACGACAACGCAGAAAGAACCGCAACTTGGAAACAACATTACCCAAGAAGACTTTCTGCTGTGCTTTCTGCAAAGAGGGACTTGCCTATCTCAGATTGGCCTTTTTAGTCATCAACGCGCTTGTAAAAGCGTGGGATGAGTCCTTCCTGAATCTTGGTTCAGGAAGGCTAAACGCTGAGCGGCTAAACGACTTCTTTGCCTCCGTTTTCACACAGGAGGACAGACAACATATGCCTGCAGCTGAGTCAGTTTTTTCAGGGAGGGAATTAAATGAATTAAACCAGATAGAGATAAACAAGGAAGATGTTCTCACATGCCTTACTAAACTAAATGTCAACAAATCACCAGGGCCAGATGGCATCCACCCCAGAGTTCTTAAGGAACTCAAGTGTGAAATTGCTGAAATTCTAGCCAAAATATATAACCTTTTTCTAAGATCAGGCACTGTACCCGAGGACTGGAGGGAGGCAAATGTAACTCCGATCTTCAAGAAAGGATCCAGGGGTGATCCAGGAAATTATAGGCCAGTTAGTCTAACCTCAGTTCCAGGCAAAGTGATGGAAACCATTATTAAAGAAAAAATTACTAAGCACATAGAAGAACAGGCATTGCTGAAGGAAAATCAACATGGTTTCTGCAAAGGCAAATCATGTCTTACTAACTTGATAGAATTCTTTGAGGGTGTAAATAAACACATAGATAAAGGGGACCCAGTCGATATTGTTTACCTTGACTTTCAAAAGGCTTTTGACAAAGTCCCTCACCAAAGGCTCCTAAATAAGCTCTTTAGCCATGGAATCAGGGGACAGGTCTTGTCCTGGATTGGAACCTGGCTAAACTGTAGGAAACAAAGGGTGGTAATAAATGGACACTTCTCTGGGTGGAAAGAGGTGAGAAGTGGCGTACCCCAAGGTTCAGTTTTAGGACCGTTACTTTTTAATTTATTCATAAACGATCTGGATGTAGACGTAAATTGTGAGGTAGCAAAGTTTGCAGATGACACTAAACTGTTCAGGGTAGTTAAAAATGAAACTGACTGTAAAGAGCTCCAGAAAGATCTCTCGAAATTGAGTGAATGGGCAACAAAGTGGCAAATGCATTTTAACCTAAACAAGTGTAAAGTCATGCACATCGGGGCAAAGAACCCCAAATACACTTATCAACTGATGGGATCAAAGCTTTCTGAGACAAACCAGGAAAGGGATCTTGGGGTTTTGGTGGACAGCTCAATGAAGATGTCAACCCAGTGCGCTGCAGCAGTGAAAAAGCAAATTCTATGCTTGGCATGATCAGGAAGGGAATCGAAAATAGGTCGGCAAATGTTGTATTGCCTCTCTACAAATCTATGGTGAGGCCACATCTGGAGTACTGTGTACAATTCTGGTCACCGCACCTCAAAAAAGGATATAACGGAACTGGAAAAGGTACAAGAAGGGCAACAAATATGATCCAAGGGATGGAGCAGCTCCCTTATGAAATCAGGTTGCAACGCCTTGGTCTTTTCAGCCTTGAAAGACGGCGTTTAAGAGGTGACTTGATCGAAGTGTATAAAATCATGCATGGGATAGAAAAGGTGAACAAAGAAAAAATATTTTCTCTGTCACACAACACTAGGACTAGGGGCACTCCTAAAGCTCCAAGGTAGGAAAGTTAGGACTAATAAAGGGAAATATTTCTTCACCCAGAGGGTCATTGGGTTATGGAACTCACTTCCAGAGGAGGTTGTGACAGCTGTCAGCCTGGACAGCTTCAAGGCAGGATTAGACAGATTCATGGAGACCAAGGGAATCAGTAGCTACTGAAATGGACATCCAAGTGCCACCTCTGTGTTGATGGAGGCAGGCAGGATTTTCCCGGGTACTGGTTGTGGGGGTCGGGAGCAGGTGAGGTTTTGCCCTCCTTTCTGCTAGAGATCCCCGTGTACAACTAGTGGGCCACTGTGTGACACAGAATGCTGGACTAGATGGGCTGAGGCCCGATTCAGCATGGCTCTTCTTATGTTCTTATGTTCTTATGTTGGTTCGCGAAGTAATGCCGAGAGAGAGAGAGAATATTTTGTATATACATTGATACAATATAATACTAAAGCGGTTTTGGTACTTTTCCAACAGAGGTACAGTCAGAGAGTGATGCTGCACACGTGTAGAGATTAGAAAAGGGGGTTTCTGTGCCAAGAATCAAGCAGGCACTGGCTCCGTGAATGTTACACTATGATTGGTGCTTCTAGCCACTGCTGTGATTTGCCAAAGTACACCCCGTGCCTAGCGTAGATAACGTAGGCTCAGATTGGTCTAACAGTACAAGGCGTGAGGTTTGTTTATCTCAGTGCCAAATGGACAAGAACTGCGCATGAGCAGAGGGATTCTGCCCCCTCCGTTGCTGGCAAGGAGTCCGCAGAAGCCAAATGTTGCTAGCTGGGAACATGAGAGTCCCAGCCACTGATAGATGTACTGTGGGAAAGACTACCATAGAAATGTTCATTGTTCTAACAAATAGGAGGGGATTAAGATGTGATGCAAATGAAAATGTTATGTTTTATTGGATTAATGAAATGTTCTGTGACACCAGCCAATGATGTTTGTGAAATGTTTATGAAGAAGGGCGGGCTTTGTGGATGCCGCCATGAAGGATATATAAGCTTTGTGTTAAGGATGACCGGGGCCTTTGCCCTTTCACAGCGCGTTCTGTGGGCAACCCCACCAGCTGGTGTTAAATCAATAAATCTTTGACTTCATCAAGAGCAGTAAAGTTGTTGCGTGATTCCTCATCCTTGCACCTGCACGTCCATGCCGCCGTTTTGGTAAGAGGTAACTTGCCACTTGGAGTTCCATAACTCCCAATTTGCTGCTACAATACTACTAATGGTATTGTGATATTATAATTGTATATTTGTTTTACATGGGGGAGGGGGGCAAAATAATGTTCGCTTACCATATAAAATTACCTTAGACCGCCCCTGCTAGTGGCACTACCAATTAAGAGAAGTGTTCCATTATATACATATATACCCCTGCTTTATATGATTGTAAGCCGCTCCGAGCCCTCAAGGAGTGGCAGCATATCAGAACGAATAATAAATAAATATTATCACAATTATATCGCAATATTAGATGTAACGTAAAATATACATTATAATATCTTATTATTGGTAGTAGTAGTCAATATACAATATAATACTATCCTTCACTACTACTAATAATAAGATATTATTTTTATACATTTCAAAGTATACATTTCAAAAATTGGAAGCAACTCCAGTCAATTATTGTCAGTTGGAACCAGTTGTGGGAGTTGAAATCCAAAACACCTGGAAAGGCCCAAGCTTGCCCAGGCCTTAATGGAACAGAATGGAATCAGCTCTCCATTGTTTCAGCCAGTAAAAAAAAAAAACCCCAACAGCATAGCCGTTTCAAAACAAACGGCTGTTAACGGCGCGAGGGGCGCGCACGCGCGTTCTGCGCCTCCCGCTCGCGCGCGCTCTCTTTGTCTCACGCGCGCGCTCCCTCCCTGGGCGCCTCATTCCTCAGAAAGAACAGCAGCAGCGAGGCGCCCGAAAGCGCGGGCTGGAGGGAGTCGGGCAGGAGATGAGTAACACCTTGTGGAAACGCCCAATTGACAGCCAAAAGCAAGAAGCAGTCGCCCTGGTTTCGCTTAGGTGGGTCTCTTGGGAGTGAGCTCAAGAGGCACACGCAGAGTGGCAGGTGGAGATAGAGACGGGCATATACCAGGCCTGGGCAAACTTTGGCCCTCCAGGTGTTTTGGACTACAACTCCCACAATTCCTAACAGCCTACTACAGCTCCCAGGAGCCCCCAGCCTGCGAAAGTTGGGCCCTCCAGGTGTTTTGGACTACAACTCCCACAATTCCTAACAGCCTACTACAGCTCCCAGAAGCCCCCAGCCTGCACTTGCAGGCTGGGAATTCTGGGAGCTGTAGTAGGCTGTTAGTCCAAAACACCTGGAGGGCCCAACTTTGCCCAGGCCTGGTATATGCCCATCTCTAAACACCTCCAGGTGTTTTGGACTACAACTCCCACAATTCCTAACAGCCTACTACAGCTCCCAGGAGCCCCCAGCCTGCAAGTGCAGGCTGGGGGCTTCTGGGAGCTGTAGTAGGCTGTTAGGAATTGTGGGAGTTGTAGTCCAAAACATCTGGAGGGGCTAAGTTTGCCCAGGCCTGGCATATACACAGGATAGATAGATGTTTTGACACATACACAGAAATGGAAATATAGACAAATAACATACACAAATAATGTACATACAATATACGAGGACGGTAGTAGGCTGTTAGGAATTGTGGGAGTTGTATGTCCAAAACACCTGGAGGGCCCAACTTTGCCCAGGCCTGGTATATGCCCATCTCTAAACACCTCCAGGTGTTTTGGACTACAACTCCACAATTCCTAACAGCCTACTACAGCTCCCAGGAGCCCCAGCCTGCGAATGCAGGCTGGGGGCTTCTGGGAGCTGTAGTAGGCTGTTAGGAATTGTGGGAGTTGTAGTCCAAAACACCTGGAGGGCCCAACTTTGCCCAGGCCTGGTATATGCCCATCTCTAAACACCTCCAGGTGTTTTGGACTACAACTCCCACAATTCCTAACAGCCTACTACAGCTCCCAGAAGCCCCCAGCCTGCGAATGCAGGCTGGGGGCTTCTGGGAGCTGTAGTAGGCTGTTAGGAATTGTGGGAGTTGTAGTCCAAAACATCTGAAGGGCCAAAGTTTGCCCAGGCCTGGCATATACACAGGATAGATAAGATGCTTATACACATACACAGAAATGGAAATATAGACAAATAACATACACATTTAATGTACATACACACAATATACGAGGACGGGTCAATACGTCAGTGACTTTTTGAATGAAACACAGATTTTTGGATATAAAAAATATTTTTCAGCGTAGGCTCCTTTGAGCTCTATACATTTTCTCCAACGTTTCTCCATATTTTTTTTTAAAATAAATTTATTAGGGTTTCTCTAGTAACAATAAAAAGAGGTGGAACAATTTCGGGTATAGGATAGTAGGAAGGAAAGAAAAAACGAAGGACAGATTCTGTTGGGGATGGTGGAGAGGTTGGGATGAACTGGTGTTAGGGACAGGAAAGGGCGGGATGGAGGGGGGCGGGGCTGAGGAAGGGGGTGGGTGTGGGCCTGGTTAGGGGGGACCAGAGGGAAGAGGGTAGTGGGGGAGAGGAGGGGACTCCTTTGGCTTCCGGTGTTTCCGCTTTGTCCCGTTTGTTCAATTGGGGTGGGGGAAAAGAGGGTATGGTTGTCCTTGTGCTGGGGCGGTTTGCCCCTTGGCAAGTTCTTGGGCGCCCTGTGTCATTGTCAGGAACTTGACTGTTCGGTCCAGGTCGAGATTTTAGATAGGACACAAAGGGTGTCCAGTCAGTTCTGTTCAGCCTCGTTCCTTTCGTTTCACTCATATAATAAGACAGCTTGTCCATGCTCATAATGTCCTGGACTTTGTGTATCCATTCTTCAAGACGTGGTATGTCTTTAGACTTCCACTTTTCGCGTACACCATCCTTGCTGCCGTGGAGAGGAACAGGAACAGCCGCTCCGCGTTCTCGTCTGGGAGTTCTTTCTCCTCCACTATTCCCAGGAGACAAGCCTCTGGTGTCATCTCCAGCGTGATTTGTAGAGTCTTTTGTATGTGAATATGGACTGTTTTCCAGAATTTTGAGGCTTCCTGACAGGACCACCACATGTGATAAAGGTGCCTGTCTGCGACCCGCACTTCCAGCATTTAGTCTGGACATTCTTGTACATCAGACCAAGTTTATGGGGAGTCATGTACCATCTGAAGAACAGTTTGTACCAGTTCTCCTTCAGATCAATGGCATAGGTGATTTTTATTTTCTTCCGCCAGATCCTCTCCCATTCTTGCATACTGATTGTGCGGCCGATGTTTTGCGCCCATTTTATCATGCAGGTTTTTTACCTGTTCGGTCTCTGTTGACCATTCCAGGAGCTGCATATAGGCCTTGGAGATGAGCTTCTTCTCCTTGATCAGGAAGTTGTTCCAGAAATGCTCTCCTTCCGCAAAGCCCGTCCGTTCGTCCCTCTGGAAGCATGCCATGACATGTAGATGATGGAGCCAGTTGAGAGAAGTGCACTGCTGCTGTAGCCGTGTCCTTGATTTTAGACTTCTCCTCGTCCCCACTTTAACTGTCATGTCCTCGTAGGTTGGCCATTTGTCCCAGCCCAGCAAGTGCCGTTGGTCGGCCTCTATGGGTGACACCCACAGGTTTTTTTGGTAGAATCGCCCCTTGTAGGTCTCCCATATTTTCATCAGGGCTGCTCTTATCGGATGTCTCTTAAAGCAATCATTTGTTCTTGACTTGCCGTACCACAAGTGCCCGTGCCATCCTGTGAGGAGGTCAAAGCCCTCCAGGGCTAGTAGCTCTTTATTTTCAAGCTTATCCATTCTCTTATGTGGACCAGACCACAGGCCTCGTAGTAGAGCTTTAAGTCCGGTAGGTCCAGCCCTCCCCGTGTCCTTCTGTCCGTGAGCACCGTGTATTTAATCCTCGCTCTTTTTGCGTCCCAGAGGAACCTGAGAATGTCCTTCTTCCAGGTGTCAAAGATGGCGGTGGATTTGATAATAGGCAGGGTTTGAAAGAGATACAGTAGCCTGGGCAGGACGTTCATTTTGATCACCGCTATTTTGCCCATGAGCGATAAGTTGGCGCTTTTCCAACTGAGCAGGTCTTTCTGAATCTTCTTCCACAATGCTTCATAGTTGTTTTTTGCAGCTGGCAATTCTGCGCCGTTATGTGGATGCCCAGATATTTAATAGATTGGGTGACTTGCATGCCTGAGGCCCTCTCTAACTGTTCTCGCCGGATTTTAGATATATTCTTTGTCAGGATCATCGTTTTTTCCTGTTGATTTTCAGCCCCACCAGTGATCTGAATCTCTCTATTTCCGCTATCCAAGTCTGGATCGTGGTTACCGGCCTTTCAATGAAGCAAATTATGTCATCCCATGAAAGCTTTGACTTTAGGTGTGTGGCTTCCTATTGAAGGGCCCTTGAGCTGGTCGTTTGCCCTGATGGATCTGAGTAGCACCTCCAGGGACATGATGAATATCAGCGGGGAGAGTGGACAACCCTGCCGTGTCCCCTTTTGTATTGCAAAGTTCCCCGTTGGTCGGCCGTTGACCCAGACTCTCGCAGTTTGGTCTCTGTATATTGCCCTGATGGCATTCTGAAAGAGCGGGCCCACATCTATTTTTGACATGAGCAGGCGGAAAAAGTCCCAGCTCAAGTTATCAAAGGCCTTCTCCGCGTCCAGAGAAAGAAAGGCGATTTCTTTGTGGGGGTGCATTTCATAGTAGTGAATCAAATCTACTACTGTTCTGGTGTTGTCCTTAGTCTGTCTTCCGGGGAGAAAACCATTTTGGTCAGGTGATATCAGGCGCTAAGCCAGGATTTCAGCCTTTCAGCTAGAATGATTGCCAGAATCTTGTAGTCTATGTTCAGAAGTGATATGGGCCTGTAATTGGCCACATTTGTGCCGTCTGATCCCTCTTTGTGGATTAGGACTATATTTGCTTGTCTCCAGGAGTCGGGCGCTACCCCCACTGCAAGCACCCTGTTGTACATCCTCTTCAGGAAGGGGTGAGTTCTCCTGATAACATTTTGTAGAACCTGGCCGTTAGCCCGTCTGGCCCTGGGGCTTTGTTTTGCGTCCAGCCTCCTTATAGCTTTTTCTATCTCAAGTTCTGAGATTTCCTCATTCAGTGCCTCCCTGTAGCGCTTCGGTATCTTGCCCAGTGGTTGCGACTCCAGGTACTGTTCGATGTCCTCTTTTTGGTTGTGTCCCTGGAGTATAGCGTTGAGTAGAAGGTCTGGAACATTTCTTGTATGCCTTCTTCTCCCAGGACCATTTTGTCACCGGATCTAAGCTTGGTTATGTATCCCATTTGTTTCCTCTTTTTGATCCTTCTCGCCAGCCACCTGCCCGGCTTGTTGGCGTTCTGGAAGTGTCTTTGCTTTAAGAATTTAAGATCCTTGGAGATTTGCTCAATCTCCATGTGGTGTTTCTGCTTTTTCAATGAGGACAGCTTGGCGACCGTGGCCCGGTTCTTTGGATGTTCTTTCAGAGACGCTTCCTCCAATTCGATTTGGAGTTGTAGATCTTGGAGCGCCTTTCGTTTCGCTTTTGTTTCTGCCTGCATTATGTTGGATAAAGTGTCCTCTAAGCACTGCCTTACAAGCGTCCCAAACCACCTCCGGTCTAGTTTCCGGTATGTCCTTGATCATAAAGTAATCCGCCCGTCAGTTTTCTATATTTCTGTATGTCCTCCTCTTTCTTTAGCAGGTTGTCGTTAAGCCTCCAGCGTCTCGCTGGGGGCCTGTGGTTTAACTCCAGTGTGATCGGGCAATGGTCCGACATGTCTCTCGGATGTATTTTTATTCGGGATGATCTCGGTATCAACGATTTGGACATCCAGACCATGTCTATTCTGGACCAACTCTGGTGCCTGTGCGAATAGAATGTATAGTCCTTTTCCCTTTGGTTGTGAAGGCGCCAGGCATCTTCCAGAGCGAGATCTGACAACAGGTGCATAAGAGTTTTTGGTAGGACACCGGAGGGGCCTTGCAATGCCTTCTTGGTCTTAGCAGATGGCTGCGTTCTGTCTAGACGGGGTTTACTATTCCATTAAAATCGCCCAGCACAATCAGCCCATCGTATTCCTGGCCATCTATAAGATTCGCGAGGTTCTTGGTGAACTCTGACTTGGGGCCGTTTGGCGTAGATATTGCAGATTAGTAGGCGAGACACTCCCGCTTCAATCATCACTCCCACTATTCTCCCCTCTGAGTCTGTGAATGCCAGTTTGGCTGGGACCTTGTCGCTGATGTATGTTACCACTCCCCTTTTTTTTCCTTTGCTAGCGAGCAGAACAGATTGCCCAAGCCTTTGTTTATCAGATGATGTTCATGTGCCTTCTTAATATGGACTTCTTGCAATGCCACAATGTCACATTTGATCTTTCTCAACATATTGAATGCTTTTTCCTTTTCGCCGCGAGTTCATCCCGTTGATGTTGTTGGAATAGCACAGTAGTTGCAGTACGGAATCATACATTTTGCATTTCCACTGTGTGTCCCGGGTCGTCATTCTTGTTATCCGTAATCCTTGTCGTCCCATCCGCCTCTAGATCTCGGGGTTTCCCTTTGGTTCGGTTTGTCTCCTCCGTCGGGGAGTAGAATCGTCGCCTTTTGGTTGGTTCAGTCTGTCCAGATTGGGATGGGTTCTTCAAACCAAACTCTTTCTGGATTTTCGCATGGAACTCCTGCGCTTTGGCTACCGTGGTCAACCAGTGCCTTTTCTCTCTATAGGTCACCATAATCCCTTCTGACTTTTCCCACCGGAATCTGATGTTCCTGTTCTTCAGTTCTCTCCATTTTTTTTATCCCTTCCAAAAAATAAGATTTTTCGAGGTCATCACAATAGGTATATGTTTGTGAGATGATTTCATCGTTGGGAGTCGAATCTCTTTCCGTCGAGCCATTTCTTCAGGTTTGGAAACAAGAAATAGTCACTCGGGGCTGAATCCGGAGAATAGGGTGGATGAGGGAGCAATTCGTATCCTAATTCAGCGATGTTTTCCATGGAAACTGCACATGTGTGCACCTTTGCATTGTGAGCAAACGCGGCACCCATCTTGCGGAAAGCTTTCTCATACCCAAGTGACCATTTAAAATTGAAACCACTGAGCCATGTGAGATGCCTATGGCTTCCACACTCTCGCACTTTCAATCTCCGATCGGCCAACACCATATCGTGATTTTTTTTTTCAATTGTTTCGGGCGTAGAGACCTCAACTGGGCGTCCAGAACGTTCGGCATCTTCCGTGCTGGTACGGCCACAACGAAATTCAGTAAACCACTTTTTTATCATTGAAATTGATGGTGCAGAGTCCCCATAGTATTTATCAAGCTTAGCATTGATTTGAGTGATGGTTTTCCCCCCGCAAAAAATAATGCTTAATGAGCACACGAAATTCACTTTTTCCCATTTTCTTCTCAAATCACTGCTATCAGTGGCTGTCAAACACAAACTAAATGACGCAGGTTGTTCAAATTTTGACAGGAGTCAACTGACAGATGCCTGTTGACAGGAGCAGTGTTGCCCTTTCAATTAAGAGGTGGGAAATTCAAAAAGTCACAGACTCCTTGACCTGCTCTCGTAGGTAGATACGAGATAGGCGCATATACACATACACAGAAATGGAGATACAGACAGATACATGCATATACACATAGATACATAGATAATGCACACACACATAACATAGGTAGATATATGTATATTTTATTTATTTATTTACAGTATTTATATTCCGCCCTTCTCACCCCGCAGGAGACAGGTTGGCTTATGATGTACACAAACATGGCAAACATTCAATGCCATAGACACACAACACATCTAGACAGACAGTCAGAGGCTATTTAACATTCCAACTTCTGGCCACCAGGGGAGCTGTCACTTCACCGTCCCATCTGCGACACTGATGAAGTACTTTCCACATTCCCTGCATGCTTTTGCTGGAGATTTTTTATGGCCTCGTACATTTTTTTAATTTAGCCTCCCCAAACATAGGTGATACCTAAATTTCCTACTTGACAGATGCAACTGTCTTTCGGATTGCAAGGATCTACACAATTGACCAGAAGCTCACTCCGACCCGGGCTAGCTTCGAACTCATGACCTTTCGGTCAGTAGTGATCTTTAGTGCAACTGACACACAGCCAGGTGCGCCACAGTCTTGGTGCGTATGTGTATATACAGGTATGTGTATACACACACACACACACACAAATGAATAGATAGATATGTGCATACACATGATTGATAGATACATATGCACATACACATAAATGGAGATATAGGTAGATATATAGATACATATATAGATATATAAGCACATGCACCCAGAGAAAGTGAGATATATATAGATAGATGCATATACATATACAGTCAAACACAGAAAGGCAGCTATCGATAGATTATGCATATGCACAGATAGATATTGGCATGTACACATTAAGACAAAAATACTGATACATGCGTATACACATAGATATGTGCATAGACACACACAAAGAGGCAGATATAAATAGATTATGCATATACACCGATAGATATTGGCATATACACATTCAGACACAGAAATGCAGATACAGATATTTGCGTATACACATTTGTGCATATTCTTCACATTGTAGCAAAATTTGATTAGTCCACTGATTGTGGACTAATCAAATTAACATTAAAGACAAAAACAAAAATGTACAAAAGTAGACACTAATCACTATCCTAAGACTCCCGTAATAGTGAACTAACATACATTCAAGCTTGATTAAGTTAAAAGGTAATTAAAATATCATTGTTAAAGTGCCAAGGTAAAACTTCAAACCACAAAAATTAAAAATGAAGGTGAAAACAAAGGTTAAAATAGACCAGCTATTACACAATCCCAAGCCAGTACAAATATCTGCGTCACCCCTACAAACCCCAATCGCCTCCAGATGCACAGTTCTCAGCTGTGTTGCTTTATGAAGAAAAGGGGCCGTTTTGTGTGTTATCATAGCATTCTGGCCAGCCATTAAGAATGTAGTTTTGATATGGGGATCCCAGTGAGTCCTCTGTAATGAATGGTCCGAGGTATTGATTTCTCTCTTTCTTGTACAAAATACAACTAAACAGTACATGTGTAACATCCTCTAACTCT
Organism: Anolis apletophallus; assembly: GCA_030556195.1. Classification (NCBI taxonomy): domain Eukaryota; kingdom Metazoa; phylum Chordata; class Lepidosauria; order Squamata; family Anolidae; genus Anolis; species Anolis apletophallus. The sequence continues at coordinate 26,286,191 of JARBWK010000008.1, read as the reverse complement.
GTCGCCCCACAGATACAGAATCGTTCGTTATATGGAACTTGGTTAAACCTTCCATGTTTTAACCATTGTATCCGTCTGTTCAAATCTGGTTTTAGTGAATACCCTCCTAAGATGTTTAGGCATTTTTGTCTTTAGGTATTCGGCTGTTTGAAAATTATGTTTGAAGCAACTTAGCCCAGTGTTTCCCAACCTTTTTTGAGCTGCGGCACACTTTCAATATTAAAAAAATCCAGGGGCACACCACCAACCAAAATGACACAAAATGATGCTCTAACACAGTAAAGAATGGCTGGGGGATGGTGGCCTGCTGGGAGCAGCTGCTGAGAGTGCCAAAGCTGTAGGTAGGGGGAGGAGCCAGGCCATGCCAGGCTCCACCCCCTCCCCCTGGCTTTGGCTCTCACAGCAGCTGCTCCAGCCTTGAGGGGGCAGTGCCAAGCCAGCGGTGGCAGAGCCAGCACAATGCTGGCTTGTCACTGTCCCCTCAAGGCTGGAGCAGCTGCTGGGAGTGCCAAAGCCGGGGGGAGGGGGCAGAGCCTGGCCACGCCCTGCCCCGTCCCCCGGCTTTAGTTTCTCCAGCCTTGAGGGGGCAGTGCCAAGCCAGCAGTGGCAGAGCCAGCACAATGCTGGCTTGGCACTGTCCCCTCAAGGCTGGAGCAACTGCTGGGAGTGCTGAAGCTGGGGGTGGGGGAGGAGCCAGGCCGCGCCATGCCCCTCTCCCTGGCTTCAGCTCTCCCACAGAGGAGGAGCATGAGCGGTGGTCGGGCTTCAGTGGGCGGGGCTCCTCCATGCGGCTTCAGCAAGCGAGGGACGAGAGTCATGGCGGGAGTCATGGCGGATTGGAGGCTAGCTGGGGAAACGGCCGAAGGAGGTGGTGCCCTGGCCCCTTCTTTTTTTTTCTTTGCCGCAGCCCGGCCCTTCCTCCTCCTCCCCCAAGCGGCAGGAGTTCGGCAGGAGGAGGGGGGAAGAAAGGGGGGCAGAGAGCTTTTCTCGCGGCACAGCAGGAGGTCCGTCACGGCACACTACTGTGCCGTGGCACAGCGGTTGAGAAACACTGACTTAACCATTTCAGTGAGCTAGCTTTACTAAGGGTGGCAATGTCTTTCTGCATATACGCATACACACACACAGAGAGAAATGCAAATATAGATATATACATACACACACACAGAGAAATATATATATATATACACACACACACACATAGATCCACAAAGAAGTGCTGATACAGATAAACACACAGATAGATGCGTGCACACACACACACACACAAAGAAATGCAGATATAAATAGATATATGTATATGCACATACTGACACACATAAAGAAATGTGTATACAGATAGATATATGCATATATACATAGATGGATGCATATACACATACAGACACATACACAAAGATATGCAGATATAGATGGATATACTAGTATGCATATACAAACACAAAGAAATGCAGATATAGGTTGATATATGTATACACATATGCATGTATATATATATATATGTATATAGACACAGACTAAGAAATGGCAATATGCATACACACATGCTCATAAAGAAACTCATGTGCATATAAACATATACAGATCGATATAGATAGATGCACATACACACACAAAGAAATTCAGATATAGATGGATGCATATATACATGCATCCATAAATACATATATCTACAGTATATGCAAATACAAATATGTGCACACATAAACATATGTACAGAAATATATATACAGTACTATACATACATACACAAAACCAAAAAAAGGAAAGAAGGAAGGAAGGAGAAAACCGATTTATAGATAGCACTGTTGGCTAGGAATAGACTACCAAAATAAACTATCAAATTGTATCAAATCCCTTTGGTAGAGGGTTTGAAAATGGCATTTTATAGCAAAATAATGCATATTCTCAGCAATTTTCCCTTCCGATCCTTGTTAAAATATGTTCAGATGCATTTGGTACTTTTTGGGAACAAGCTCTGTGTGTTGGTGTGTATGTATGCATGTGTATACACACACACCAACACATGTATACATCCACACACACACACACGTGTGTGTGTGTACATATTAGGCTTGGTTGATCTCCCAAAAAATGGTTCAAAACCTGTTTCGGATGTAGGGCTCCTGGTGAATCAATTCTAAAGTCAATTCCGATTTTCACAGAAATGTTTTTCAAAACTTCAGAGACTTCCGAATCCTTTCGTTAATGGTTTGAAAGTGTTATTTTCTGTTTTATTGGGTGGTCTTTACTTTGAAAGTAGTTTTACTCCAGAAACTTTGTTTGTGTGGCACAAACTGTGTTTATTTTGTGGAGAACACAAATAATACTACAGTGTTCCTTCACTTATCGGGGTGTTCAGTTCAGCAATAAGTGCCACCAGCTCTGCTTGCCCTCCCGCGACTTGGAGCACTTGTGCAGCTGCCCCCCCCCCCCCCGGCCCATCCCAAGGGTGCCTGTTTGCCTCTGGAACCACACAGGAGGCAGGAGGCAGGCCTTCTCCGCTGTACCTCAGGCCTCCAGCCACAAGAAGAGGAGGGAAAAAGCAGAGAAGGAAGAAATTTCCTCCACTTACTTTCCCCCGCTTCTTGTCCCTGGCCCAGCTCAAACTGAAGTGGAGGGAAAACCAGAGAAGGAAGAAATTTCCTCCACTTGTTTTCCCTCGCTTTTGGTCCCTCTGCTTCGGCTCAAGCTGAGGACCAGAAGTGGAGGGAAAACCAGAGAAGGAAGGAATTTCCTTCGCTTTCTTTGCTCTGCTTCTGGTCCCTCTGCCTCTGTTGCACCATAGACCTGGAGGCCCCTCAGTAAACCAATTGACACTGGCAACGGTTAAATGATTTATTTAGAATAACTGGATAAAGGAAAGAGGCTAGAAAATAGTCTATTGATGCCCTCCAAAAGCAGCAACAGATAGCAGCAAATTGTCCAAAGAAGCAGGAAACAAGGTTATAGTCCTTTGGCAATCAGGAACAGAGGTAAAGAGATTCTTCTTGCCCCAAACGGGCTAAATCCAAGAAAGAGGCTTGGCACAAAGCTTGGCAAACAGAGTCTTTGGAAGCTGGAAGGCCCAGTGCCCAGACAAAGTTCGGTGGAGACTTAGGCTTGGATTTCTGAACGTTGACGAAGGATAGTTTCCATCTCTGGGGCCTAGCTTAAATAGGTCCCAACTGCTTTAAAGTAGTGACGTCTTCAGGCGTTGTAACTTGGTTCTCATAACAGTTCCACAGCTGGGCCTCTTCAGGCCTTTCACATAGGATTGGTATGCGGTTCCAATTAGCACCAGCACCTGGGCAGTAGGGAGTGCTTCTCTCCCAGCTTATCGGCCCGAGATGGAGCCGAGAGTCTGGCCTTGAACGAGGGATGACCTGGTTAGCTTTGCAGTAGCTGCCTGGCAGAGGCTTGTCTTTTACTTTAGCAGGCCTGGCTGAATTAACATGGATGCGGTCTGGCTTGACCAAAGAAACAGGTTGGGGACCATGCTGGGGTGTGACAGCCTCGGCTTGAGCTGGGCCTGGGAAAAGAAGCGGGGAAAAGCGGAGGAAATTCCTTCCTTCTCTGGTTTAAAACCAGAGAAGGAAGGAATTTCCTCCGCTTGCTTTTCCTCGCTTCTGGTCTCTGCCTCTGCTTGAGCTGGGCCAGGAACCAGAATTGGCGTAAAGCAAGTGGAGAAAATTCCTTCCTCCTCTTCAGCTTCAGCTGGGCCAGGGACCAGAAGCGGAGGGAAAAGCAGAGAAGGAAGGAATTTCCTCCACTTGCTTTCCCCCACTTCTTGTCCCTGGCCCAGTTCAAGCCAAAGCGGAGGGAAAAGCAGTGAAGGAAGGAATTTCCTCCGCTTGCTTTTCCCCGCTTCTGGTCTCTCTGCCTCAGCTTGAGCCGGGCCAGGGACCAAAAGCGGGGGAAAGCAAGCAGAGGAAATGCCTTCCTTCTCTGCTTTTCCTTCCGCTTTGGCTTGAGCTGGGCCAGGGAGAAGAAGCAAGGGAAAGCAAGCGGAGGAAGTTCCTTATCTGCTTTTCCCTCCTCTTCTTGTGGCTAACCCAGCTCAAGCTGAGGCAGAGGGACAAGAAGTGGGGGGAAAGTAGAGAAGGAAGAAATAAAATAACCTTGGGAGAAATCCGAACATTATGGAATACTTCCGAAAAAAAGGGTAAGTGATTAAAATTTGGATTTGCCCCTCCCACCTTTCTTTCATGTTTCAAAACTGCTTCGGAAGGCAAAAGTTGGAAGTTGTGTATGTGTATGTGTTTATGCTTGTTTGTGTCTTTGTGTATGCGTGTGTATACATATACCCCAACACATGTATACATCCACACACACATATGGGATGCCTCCAAAATTGCATTGTGTAGTAAACATGATTCTCTGTGTAGAAAATTTGAGGGCTTTGCCAAAAAAAAAATCCTGCATAATAAGCAGGTTCTGCAGAGAACCTTAAATTTGTGGCAAAAAACCATCCAAAAACCAATATTGTTCAGAAAAGCACATTTTTAGTTCAAACCTGCTGCATATTTTAGGGATAGACAATTTTTGCATGAAAACAGCCTTGCGCTGCAATGAATCTTACCACGCCTACATTTTCCTGGTAAGGAGTCCTCTGACAGCTGATACATCTTTGGTATTTTCTTTTGAGGATGAAAAATTCTCTACACTTCTACATAGCACAGCAAGATGCAATATTTACATATTAAAAGTAAGTTAAATCCACCAGAAGGTTGTGCAAAATGTGGCATTTTGAAAATAGAAATGTGTTATTTTTGTATGTCTTTCCTTTCACTTAATAATTTGGAATAACACATTAAAAATCTGCTCTCTAAAAGTCAATACAGCTTCAACAATGAAAACAGCAAAAGAACCAAAAGTAAGAATGAAAGAAATACTTGCCAGCTCTCCATCTCCTGGACCAAGGAAAAAAGAAAAACTACCGTATGAACTTGAGCAAATGGTCATAATCCCTGCAGTTCCCCCAGAGTCTGTTGCAAAATATGCTTTAACTCTTCCATCAACAAATAAAGATAGAATGCTGGATGAAATGGATATGCTTCGGAATATCACAAGCAATCTAAATGGGGTAGGTAATAGTAGTCATTCTCCCATTATTTTTAGTTCAGTTTTGCATCTGTTATATTATTTTTAGATTTTATTTTATTTCACGCTAGTGTTTATGTGCAAACATTTGTCTGTATCGAATAAATTTTTTACTGTTGAGCAGTGGTACAAGGGCTGAATAACTTATTTCAGGAGGCAGTGTGTGTATTTACAGTATGTGTAAGTGGGCCCCATGTATAAGTCAAAACCAAGTCTTTGGGTCCAAAATTATGAATTTTGTTATGATCCATTTAGAAGTCAAGGGTCATCCTGCAGAGAAGAGAAAGCACCAGCACTGATGTAAGGGCCAATTACCCCTGGCTGCCAGCATTTTCCCAACCAGGCATTCAAAAAGGCCATAAATGTGTCTGTGGCAGAGAATAGAGGATATCGGTGCTACTTCCAGGTTTTCTCAGGAAGGACTAAGGCCCCCTTCCACACAGCTGAATAAAATCCCACACCATCTGCTTTGAACTGGAGTATATGGCAGTTTGGACCTACATAACATAGTTCAAAGCAGATATTGTGGGATTTTCTGCCTTGATTTTTCTGGGTTATATGGCTGTGTGGAAGGGCCATAAATTCTCACCTTTTGCCAGTTTTCTCAGTGCCCTTCCAGGCAGGCCCTATATTTATCATGTCAGAAGTGAATTGAGAGTACGGTTATAATGTACTAGCTGTACCCGGCACGCGTTGCTGTGCCCTATTTAGGAGATGTGAGAAAGTATGAGTATGTAAGGGTTGGAATTGATGTTACTTATGGTCTTGGTGGGTGTGTGCATGTCTATATATGTATATGTGCGCGTATATGTGTGTGCATGTGTATATGTGCAGGTATATATGTGTGCATGTGTATATATGTGTATGTATGTGGGTGTGCATGTGTATATTGGTGTGTGCATGTATATGTGTGTATGTATGTGTATTTGTATATGTGTGTATGTACATATGTGTGTGAATGTGTGTATATGTATATATGTGTGTGTATTTGTATGTGTGTATGTATGTGTGTGTAAGTGTATATGTGTGTGAATGTGTCTATATGTATATATGTGTGTGTATGTGTATATGTGTGTATGTATGTGTATGTATGTATATATGTGTGTGAAAGGGGGAGGAATGACATGGGAAAGAGAGGGTGGAACGTGGTGAAGGCTGGGAATGGGAAGTGGAGGGAGAGGGGCTGGAGAATGGGGGAAGTTAAGATTGGGAGAGGAAGGAGGAAACTACAAAAAGGGAAGAGTGGGTTGGGGTTGGAGTGGCATAGAAGTGTGTGTGTTTGGGGGGGGGGTGAGACGGGAAGGGAGGAAGAGGTTTGCCCTGGCCTAGGAGAGAGAAGCCTCCCTCTCCTTTCCCCATTTCTCGAAGGGAGAAAGCATTGTGGGGAATGGAAGCAGGGAGGCGAAGAAGGTCTTGGAGGGGGAGTTCCTTCGCCCTCCTTGCCATTGAGCCATGCGGGGCCTTCTGGGAAATGTAGTCCCGTGGCCGTGTCTGCTGCCTCCGCTGTTTCCCGGCGCTTCTGAACCCGGGTTGCGCCGTGGGTGCCTCCCTCCGCTGGCTTTTCGTCCTCTGTCGCCTTCCAGCGCTCCTGGACCCGGGGACCTGATGAGCGAGGACTGAGGCGAGGGATGTTTGTGTGGGTGGGTGGGGGGGGCTGCGTGCGCCGCAAGCGTCACTACACTGGGTGGCTATGGGGGTTTGGGGGGGGAGTTTTAGGGGTCTTCCGCGGGTGACACGGCGGAGGGCGTATCAAAGGTTCAGGGTGAGTGGGGAGAGAGGGAGACGGGATGGGTTGGTATGTTGGGGGAGGTGGTTTTGGAGTGCGCCTGCGCGGTGTTCTCCCTGTGTTCTGCGCTCGCGGCCAGCGTAGAACGGGAGTCAATGGGCGGTTTTGGGGGCTAGTTTTGGGGGGGTGGGAAGGTAGGGAGGTGGGTGTTTTGTGTTAAGGTAATACCTCGTGGTCTGGGGAAATGTGTGTCGTTGGATTGGTGTTTGTGGGGGGCGTAGTTTGGCCGTGCATAACGTCCTTTGCACGACCACTCGATTTTTATATATATAGATTTAAAAACACAAACAAAGTTAAAAACTTGGCATTATACTAAATGTTCTTTGACCAGAAGCTGGCCACTTGGAGTGCCTCTGGTATCGCTGTAAGAAGGTCATCCACTGTGTGTGTGGCAGGGCTCAGACTGCATTGGAGTAGGTGGTCTATGGTTTGTTCTTCTTCACACTCGCATGTTGTGGACTCTACTTTGTGACCCCATTTCTTAAGATTGATTCTGCATCTCATGGTGCCAGACTGTGTCTTTGAGTATCTCTGTAGATCTTAGAAAGCTGTTTCTTAATTTAAGGCATTAGGGGATAGGCTGGAGATGTCAATGCTTTGGTCCTTTCATTATTGGCTGCTACTTCACAGTGGATATCAGGTGGATAACTTCTCCAGTGGGGCAGGGCGTAGACATCCTGTGATAATGTGGCATGTCTGGTGTGAGAGAATTAGCTGTCTACAAAGATGTTGCCCAGGGGACACCTGGATGGCTTCTCTCATGTCCCTGGCACAACCTGAGGATCACAACCAGACACAGTGAAGACATCTGCCCTTGCACTTTGCTACTCTGCTGCTGAATACACATTCTCAGTGTGGAAGGCATCTCACCACATTCAAACAGTTGGATGTGGCATTAAGAGCCTAAAACAGAATTCCTCTGACTGATTGCTTTCCTTAATTGAGTAATCCAAAACAATTATCAATAAAAATAGACAATAATAAATGGCATGGCATTCTAATACTCCCAAAGTTAAGATGTTTGTTAAAACTATATTTCATGCTATTGATGCTTTTTTTTTGAATGTGTGTAGTGTTATACAGTGAAATGTAACATCAAAAACTAGATCCTGTTTCCACTTTTCTGGCCAGGAGGACTAGATATAAATAGACTCTGTTACTTAAAATCAATTTCTTTTTCCAGTCTTAGCCCATAAGTATGTCTCACCATTTTCTCAAGAAATGTTAGAAAATAGTATTCTCCTTTTGCCACAGTATTCTTGTTTGAGCCCAACAGGAAGAGATTATATCTCTTTTTATTTGAAAGGGCTGGAATGAAAGGAAATTAAAGTCTACCTTGAGAGGAGGAAGCCTTTTAAATCTATTCTAGAAGAAATAGCATAGCTGCAATGAGAGCAGTAAAAAACACAATTATGACACAACCTTATCATAAACTGCTATTCACTGTCCACATGACAGGAGCTGAGACAGGAAGAAAAATAGACTATTCTACTCCCATAGTTTTTGGTGCATTTTGCTGTGAACAGAAGTGCTTATCACACTGCTAAGTTGTTTCAAGTTGCTCTGGTCAGGAAACGCTTCACTCACACAGTTTAATGAGTATTGATATTAGTAGAACAGCTTAATAACAGTATTAGGGCATGATATCACAATACTACCATATTACACTATTGACTTATAATTAAATTAATAATTAAAATACTTTTTGGAAAAATTAACACTGGGGTGGTAATACTGTGGCAAGTAATACCATAGGAATGCAGTTGAGAGATCTTAATAATGATTTCCAAAGGTTCCAGCAGGTCAGGATTGCACCATTATTGAACTAATAACAGCAAACCATTTGTGTGTGTATGTATAAATAAATAAATCCACGAAGGCTATCATGAATATAGATCCCCTTATTGGACTTATTTATTTATTTATTTACACACACACAGAGATGGTTTGCTGTTACTAGTTCAATAATGGCCTGCCACTCCTTCCCTGTTGCTGACCATGGCATATATTCTATATCAGAAACTAGAGCTGATGTGGTCTATCCAATGCAATTTTCCGAATCAGCACCCCAAATCAAATATAAAGTTGACCAAAAACTGATTCATAACCCTTTTGGTAGTAATGTTGGAGCGTGGTCCCTGGTCAAAGTGGTTCTTGGTCAAGTGGTCCCTGGTAAAAAAAAAAGGTTGGGAACCACTTATATATATGATAGAAATCAGAACAGGAAATACACCTATTATCTTGAGAAGTCTTGACCTCTATCCAAGCATGGGAAGTAATTGCTTCCAATTTGTAAACCAGCTTGAGTCACCTTTGGGCTTGAAAAAGGCGGGTTAGAAATATCGTAAATTAATAATTTGAATCTTCCCTTCCAGAGATCTCCTTAGGAACCTCCAAGGGACAAACACTTATACCTAACATGCACCATACCTACCATGCAGCCTTCTCTCATAATGAAGCAGTCCTAAATTGAAGGCCTAACTGTACTGTTCATTCTTTTTTGGGCTCCTCTCAAATACTTTATGTACTCCTACCTCACCCAGGGTTTTATCATTTTATCTTGTCCATTTGGCATGCCCATTGTGTTCGATTTTCTATTACGCTATTTTGTTTATTTTATTTTGCCATTGTATGTACTTTAGTGTGATGTAATTTTTGTTGTATTTTGCACTTTATTTTGCTGTATTGTATCTTTGGGCTTGGCCTCATGTTAGCTGCCCTGAGTCCTCTTTGGGGAGATGGTGATGGGGTATTATTATTAATAATAATGATGATGATGATGTGTGCTCAAACTGGTTATTGAAACTTAGTGGGAAATAGGGTCATTAATAGATTTTTTCTAGCTTGGAAACCTACAGTAATTCCCAGTGACTCTGTAGCACAGCAACCACTAGGAGAGCTGCAATATCATGTGATAAGCTTGAGGAAATGGTGGGATTTATACACCACTATAACACTATAGGAGCCCCTGGTGGCGCAGTGGGTTAAACTGCCAAGCTGCTGAACTTGCTCACTGAAAGGTCGGCAGTTCGAATCTGGGGTGCGGAGTGAGCTCCCACTGTTAACTCCAGCTTCTGCCAACCTAGCAGTTCAAAAACATGCAAATGTGAGTAGATCAATAGGTAGCGCTTCGGCAGGAAGGTAATGCCGCTTCATGCAGTCATGCTGGCCACGTGACCTTGGAGGCGTCTATGGAAAACACCGGCTCTTTGGCTTAGAAATGATGCACCCCCCCCCCCCACACACACACACACCAGATACAACTAGACTTATCCATTTATGTATTATTTCGATTTGTATACCGTCCTTTCCAAATGGCTCAGGACGTTTTACAGCATATTGTAAACTTAATGTCAAGGGGAAACCTTTACATTTATATAACACTATAACAGTATTGTGTGATACACCTAAGTGTCACTACTGCCTTGTACTAGTAATTCTTTTTCAGGGTTGTTAGGCTAACATGAGTAGGAGGAAAAACATGTAAGTTATTTGACCTCAGAGTATAAATGAGCCCACTTAATAAACGATAATTGTGTTGCTTAATGAAAGAGAAAAAGATTGCCTTCTTGGTACTCTTGCCCCAATTATTATATAAATGATATCTTTTTGAATCCAGGCTTCTATATATAACAAGTAAGTATAACTAATGAATGATAATAAAAATAATTTGAAATTTTCCATAGATCGTAAGAACCATGGAAGATGTGTATATAAAGGGTGAAGTAATACCAAAAGAGGAAGGAGAAGGAGAAAAAGAAAAAGAAGAGGAAGAACAAACTTCTGTATGTTTTCTGACTAACATTATATGCCACTTAAGTAATTTCTACAAAAGTACAGATCAATGCAAATGACCAGTAATGCAGAAGTACATTATTGTATCTAAACGTTTTATTGGTGATTTTAACTAAGCTTTGTTGAAAAAGTGAGCTTCAGCCAGAAGGCACAGGCATAATACAGATCCCATGTTAGGAACACTGCAGCTATAACTTGAAATAAGTAGAACTTTTGAACTGTCTTCTGCTGCATAAAGCATCATGTTACTCAGTTGAATAGTCTACATGAGGATATCTCTTTCCAAAAAGGCCACCTGCTGGCAACAATCCTCAGCTGGTGAAAAATATTCTGCACCATGGAGGCATTTGACTCCTCTTATAACAGAGCTACATCATTCAAAGACATAGCTTAGTTAGTCTGGATCAGTATGCAAAGAGATCTTTTAACACCCTTTAGACTCAGAAAAATAAGATCTGTGAGTAGCAATAAAAATGCAGAACTCGTCATACGCTATTGAAATGACATTAAGTTCTTCTTAATGGTCTCTGACTCACACAAATGGGTCATCTGTGTCTGTGTAGTGCTTCATTTGGAACTGCTCCCCCCATTTTACTAAATCATTCAGTAGCGACACTATTTAATTTCATGATAACAGCTCAAAATAGTATTTTTAAAGTGAGAAAAGCCCAAGAATTGAAATAAAATTAGTAAATAAACTTCGCTAATACATTTTCACCTATGCTATCAGATTTTAAGATAAATTACAAGAACATATATTTAAAAGTATTTCTTTCTCTTATTAGAAGGAAGAATTCGAAGATATGACCTCTTTCCTAATATGTTGTACACAGCTTAAAAATCAATTAGAAACTGCACTTCGTGAAGAAAAACAAGTATGTATTATGTATAACATGAACATAAGGCTTTAAGAAATGCTTTCTTGCTATTTTTGGAAATATTCTTCTTTGTATGCAGTCCATTTTCACATCTACGGATTGATAAGGTGTAGGATGCAACTGGTACATATTAACCTTAAAGGTCTTAGATACATGTCTCATGTTTATAGAATAGTCCGGTATATAACTTACATTAGCTGTTTAAATGATTGCTTTATAATAATTTAGGCCAGCCAATGAGAACTGGGTTTAAATACATGTAGACAAAAACTTGAGTACTGTCAACAGCTGACATAGATCCTGTCCTTGAAGTGCACTACAGGGCAGGAGAGGGGTATTATTTTCCTTTCCAATCAGAATTATTGACTACTGCTGCAGTCCAAGAAGGACAGGATTATTGACAGTTAATTCAAGCGGGCTGCACAACTTTGTTCTTTCCTTCTCTCGCCTAATTTGGCCCCATCTACACTGACCATTTAATGCAGTTTCAGATTGTTATTAAAGAAAGTGCCTTTGCTGTGCATTAAATCAGAATCCTGGAACCAGTTTGAGTTCTGGATGATTATACCAACCACAGAACACTGATTGGAATTAAGAGCTTTCTTTTGTACGCTTTTGTGGGAGTTTGTTGTGTCGCTGGGCCTTTTGAAATATATGTGTATATAATATATATGTATATATACATATCTTGTGGGATTCCTATATCATTTGTTTAATTAGGTTATCCATTGAACATTCTGCCTGTGTGTTGCAGCATCACTATGCTTATAGGAACATGTAGTTACAGATATCTAGATGTGAAATCATTGAGATTCTAAGATAAGGGAAGGAACCTCCCCTTTAAAACACCACCACCATCTTCCTATGCCCTACAGGGACCCCTGGGGACATGATGATATTAAGGGTATTGTCATATCATCTGGCCTCTAGAAGGCTTGTAGTGATAGAATCCTGACTCCAACTTCTTTTCAAATATTTACTTTTGAGGCTGGGAAGTATTGATAGTTGGTATGTTGGGCTTAGCTTAAGAAACATGGTATTATCAATCAAATGTTTTATTGTGTTGTGAAATCTCAGTATAACTTTTCAAATTTTTTTTGTAGAAGGATGATTTTGAGGGGAAATGTGGGGTACCTGATTTATATGATACACCAGTCACATTTTATTTGAAATTGCATCCCATGAAGGTTTACAATGCATGTATTCACATGGTAGTTGTTCACATAATTTTTCATGCTATTTTTGTAGGAATTTGGTGTTAAATTATCACTGTTTTTTTTGTAGATATTAGAATCATTGCTTAAGGTAAGAAATTGTTTATATATATACAATTTAAAATATGTTTTATTTGGGGGCTATACTGTAATTTGTAAATACCTAACTACTCATTTGTTTTTTCTTTTAGTGGTTTGAAAAGGAAGTACATGAGATGGAAGAGGTAAATTAATATCTACAGGGCACCTTAATATCCCAATAGCACCTTACTATCCCAATAGCACTTTAAGAACTACAGATTGCACTTTAAGAACTACAGATCCCACCAGCACTTTATAGCTGCTATATTGAGTGTGACTTACAAACTTGTACAATCACCCTGCTTTTTTATGAACTCTGTAGAGAATTCTGTCCCCCATGCTGCTACTCAATGCCCTACTGTTATTGATTTTAATCATAATCTGTGGGGAGTGACTCAGGGAGGGCTGGAGCAATCCAGAACTGGCAGGGAGGGGCTGGGAACTGAAGGGAAGGGAGGACACCTATTGGAGGAAATATCTAATCATGGAGCTAGTGCTAAGTCTTGGACTAGAAATGTGGAAATAGTAGACAATGAGGGAGGGGGGAGTTCCAATGTCCGGGGAGCCCCAATAGGAGTAATAAGGGGGAGGAGGAGATGTGGGAAACGGAGACCATTAATTTGGCCTAGGGACGATGGCAGAGCATTAGTAGTTCCAAGTCGGTCTCCTGACACTGTAGGTTTGGGTACCCAGGATGGCGGTTCCTCTGGATTAAGGTTGGTGCTGTTGAACGCCAGATCTGTCAACAGTAAAGCAGCTATTATCCAGGACTTAATCCTGGAAGAACGGGCAGATTTGGCGTGCATAACGGAGACCTGGTTGGATGAGGCTGGAGGCATAAATCTGACCCAGCTTTGTCCACCAGGCTTCTCCGTGCAGCACCAGCCAAGATCAAGAGGACGGGGAGGTGGGGTTGCGGTGGTCTATAAAGATTCCATCCCCCTGACCAGGTGCCCCATTCCTCAGTCAACCAATTTCGAATGTGTCCACCTGAGTGTAGGTGACCGGGACAGAATAGGGATTCTGTTAGTGTACCGTCCACCCCGCTGCACTACAGTCTCCCTACCTGAGCTATCCGGGGTGGTCTCAAGCCTGGTATTGGAGTCCCAACGGCTCATTGTGCTGGGGGACTTCAATATCCACGCGGAGTCCACCCTTTCAGGAGCGGCTCGGGACTTCATGTCTTCCATGGCAACCATGGGGCTGTCCCAACAGGTATCTGGCCCTACCTACTGTGCTGGCCACACTTTAGATTTGGTTTTCTGTCAGGGATGGGAGAATGGTGGCGGTGTGGAGGAGCTGACCATCGCTCCGTTGCCATGGACTGACCATCACCTGATCAGGTTTAGACTCACTGCATCCTCTAACCTCCGCAAGGGTGGAGGACCCATTAAGATGGTCCGCCCCAGGAGGCTTATGGATCCGGATGGATTCCTGACGGCTCTTGGGGAATTTCCCGCCACCTCGGTTGGTGATCCTGTTGATGCTCTGGTCACTCTCTGGAATGGGGAGATGACTAGGGCAATAGACACGATTGCTCCGGAACGGCCCCTCTCAAGTAGCTGAGCTAAACCAGCTCCTTGGTTCAACGAGGAGTTGGCAGTGATGAAGCGAAGGAAGAGGGACCTAGAGAGTGTGTGGCGTTCGGATCCGAGCGAGCCAAATTGAACATGCCTTGTTGCCTCTCTAAGGGCATATGGCGCGGCAATAAAGGCTGCAAAGAAATCTTTTCTGGCAGCCAATATTGCGTCCGCAAAGAACCGTCCGGCGGAGCTGTTTCGAGTTGTCAGAGGCCTCTTGCATCCCACCGTTCAGGATGGGAGCCCTGACAACTCGGCAGCCCGCTGTGAAACATTTGCTCGGTTTTTTGCGGACAAAGTCGCTTTGATCCGTTCTGGTTTGGACACCATGTTAACGGCAGTCTCTGAGAATGTAGCTGGAGCACCTGCTTGTCAGGTTTTGATGGATCAACTTCAATTGGTGAAACCCGAGGATGTGGACAAGATACTCGGAGGGATGAGAGCGGCCACATGCATCCTAGACCCCTGCCCATTCTGGCTTCTAAAGGAGGCCAGAGGGGGATTGGCCGAGTGGGTAAAGGTGGTGGTTAATGCCTCCCTTCGGGAAGGCAACATTCCAGCGAGCTTAAAACAAGCTATTATAAAACCGCTGTTGAAGAAACCATCACTGGACCCCACTCAATTCGTCAACTATCGGCCTGTTTCCAATCTTCCCTTTTGGGCAAAGTCCTGGAACGTGTGGTTGCCTCACAACTCCAAGTATTCTTGGAAGACACGGACTATCTGGATCCGGCACAGTCTGGTTTTAGGCCGGGGGCATGGTACTGAGACAGCCTTGGTCGCCTTAGTGGATGATCTACGCCGGGAGCTGGACAGGGGGAGTGTGTCCCTGTTGGTTCTGCTGGACCTCTCAGCGGCCTTCGATACCGTTGACCACGGTATCCTTCTGGGACGCCTCGCGGAAATGGGCCTTGGAGGTACTGTTCTGCAGTGGCTCCGGTCCTTTCTGGACGGCCGATCTCAGAAGGTGTTACTGGGAGATACCTGCTCAACCCCTCAACCATTGTCTTGTGGGGTTCCTCAGGGCTCAATACTATCTCCCATGTTGTTTAACATCTACATGAAGCCACTGGGGGAGATCATCCGGAGTTTCGGGGTGCGGTGTTATCTGTACGCAGATGATGTCCAACTCTGTCACTCCTTCCCACCTGCTACTAAGGAGGCTGTTTTGGTCCTGAACCGGTGCTTGGCCGCTGTGTCGGACTGGATGAGGGCGAACAAATTGAAATTGAATCCAGACAAGACAGAGGCACTCCTGGTCAGCCGAAAGGCCGAACAGGGCATAGGGTTACAGCCTGTGTTGGACGGGGTTACACTCCCCCTGAAGACGCAGGCTCGCAGTTTGGGTGTGATCCTGGACTCATCGCTGAGCCTGGAGCCCCAGGTTTCGGCGGTGACCAGGGGAGCATTTGCACAGTTAAAACTTGTGCGCCAACTGCGCCCGTACCTTGGGAAGTCTGACTTGGCCACGGTAGTCCACGCTCTGGTTACATCCCGTATAGATTACTGCAACGCACTCTACGTGAGACTGCCTTTGAAGACTGTTCAGAAGCTTCAACTGGTCCAACGGACAGCAGCCAGATTGATAACAGGAGCGGCACTCAGGGAGCGCACAACACCTCTGTTGCGCCAGCTCCACTGGCTACCAGTTTGCTACCGGGCACAATTCAAAGTGCTGGCTTTAGCCTTTAAAGCCCTTAATGGTTCTGGTCCAACTTACATGTCCGAACGCATCTCTTCTTATGAACCTTCAAGATGCTTAAGATCATCCGGAGAGGCCCTGCTCTCGGTCCCTCCTGCTTCGCAGGCGCGATTGGTGGGGACGAGAGACAGAGCCTTTTCAGTGGTGGCTCCTCGGCTTTGGAACGCCCTTCCTAATGACATCAGATTAGCCCCCTCCCTCCTGACATTTCGCAGGAAGGTCAAGACCTGGCTATTTGACCGGGCATTTGCAAATGAAGTATGACTATCAAATAGAGACCTAAGGAACGACGACGATGCAATTGGAAATCGACTTAATAATGAGATGCTGATATTGTGTTTTTAACGTTAAATGTTAAATTGTGTATGTTGAAATTGTATTGATAACTGTTGATTTGTTTGTCTTAAGCAGTTCCTGCTATTTGTACACCGCATCGAGTCGCCTTCGGGCTGAGAGAGGCGGTCTAGAAGCAAAGTAAATAAATAAATTAAAATGTAGAATTTAGATTTTTTCTATGATTATTTTTACATTGCTATTAGGTCTAAAAAAAGGATTTTCCCTAAAAAGAGCATAAGCCCCATTTAAAAAAGGGATAAAATTAAAATTACATTGTTTCTTGATGCCTTAAATCAGGGGTCTCCAAACCTTTTAAGCCCTTGGCGGGCTCATGATCTCTTGGACTGGTGGGTGGACACAGACTGTAACTTGAAAAAAAGAAAATAATGCATACTATGCATGCTTCACACTATGCACACTGCACACATCTTATTTGTATTGGAGGGGGGGGGGAATCATGAAAGAATACAGCATTTAAAATGAAGAACAATTTTAACCAACTGTTGTAGATCAGCCAGAGGCTGATGGTTTCACTGTTGATTTAGAGAGGATTGTGGGCTTTCATTGTGGCAGAAAGTGATGAGGACTCAAGTCTGGGAAATTCAGGTTGGGAAATGATGTTTCTCTCTGTGAGAAAACTGGCTCAGAAAGAGCAAGGCCTCGAGGTCCGTTCGAGGAGCCAGCAGTAGTAACAGATAAGGAATTGGTGAAGAATTGAGGAGGGTTCACAGGAGAAACCACCTGTAGTTACGGAAATCAACAAAAGTCTTAGTTTACAAATCAGAGTCGATAATATATTATGCTGGTCTGAAAGATTACGTGGGGAAGTTGGTAGAAAAGTTCATGGGAGACATAATGCTTTCATAGGTTGCTATTAAACAGCAAGTTGTTTACCTTTAAGTCAGTTCAGGCAACAGTGTGTTTATTGAGAAGCTAAGCCTGAGTTCTCTTGTTCTTGGCTCAAGTCAAGCCCTGGTTTTGGATTTTAATCCTAGAAGTTTTGCATGTCCCTGTTTATGTACTCCTGTTCAAGTTTTACTAGTTATACCTTTTTGCTTATGGACTTGTGCTGTACCTGTAATTTCTGCTTCATCCTGGACCTTGTCACCTCTGGAACTTTATGAGACATTTGGGTTATTGTTTGGTTATCACCTGTTGCTAAATCTTTTTGGATTATATATCTTCCTTTCTCATTCCTGCTTTTTGATATGTTTTGTGTGAGTTACAATAAACCGTTTGCTTATATTTCTGGACTCTTGTGTGATGCGGCGGTTATAGGTGTTTCCAGGCCTGGAGTACAACACAAACATTAATATAGCAATATTTCAATGGCAAGTGTGGGCTTGCTTTTTATTATTATTATTATTATTAAATTCACATTTGTATACCGCTTCATCCCGAAGGCTCTAAGTGGTTTACATAAGATTGTGTGCCCATTGGCAGCACAAACAGGACAGTACAAAAGACATGGGGAAAAAACACAAGGGTAGGGAAAGGGAGGGGGGAGGGGAAGAGGTCAGCAGCGATGCCTACTGGAACACCACCCCGCCATCAAACGAAGGAAGGCGGGGAGGGGGCAGCAGGATCGCTGGTACTGATGCGCAAGCAGGAGCAGGGGCCGACGTCTCCCCATGGGGGTCCGTCTTTAAGGTCGACCCGATTGCGCAGTGTCCAGGTTGACCCTCGCGGTGGTCTGCCGGGTCCTATGGAGCTGTGCCGACCTATAGCTGGCGCTCCAGAACGTCCTGGATGGGAATGTCCTACGGGGTCTTAGGCTGATGTTAGTCATGTTGGGATTGTTGTTATGTTCCTGCAAGTTGTTTCAGACTCTTATCAGAGTTTTCATGTCAAGATGTGTTCTTTGTATTCATCTGAGGCTGAGAGAGTGACTTGGCTAAAGATTTCCTTTCCCTCTTTCTCTCTCCCTTCCTCTCTCTCCTTCCTTCCT
This sequence comes from Anolis apletophallus, assembly GCA_030556195.1. Classification (NCBI taxonomy): domain Eukaryota; kingdom Metazoa; phylum Chordata; class Lepidosauria; order Squamata; family Anolidae; genus Anolis; species Anolis apletophallus. The sequence goes on along the minus strand of JARBWK010000008.1, from coordinate 26,267,789 downwards.
TTCCCTCCTTCTCCCTTCCTGTCTTCTTTCCTCATTTCACCCCTCCCTTCCTTTTCTCTCTCCTTTGTTTCATCCTTCCTTCTTTTCTTTCATTCTTCCTCTTCCCTTCCTTCCTTTCTCTTCCTTCATTGGAATGGAGTGAAGAGGTTGTGGCAGAGCACAGGGGACAGGGGAGCATGAAGATATATAACTCAATCTACAAAACACTCCATTGAGACAGAGCAATGAAAATGACAGGTTATTATTCAAGTAGTTTGCAAAAACATCTTTTAATAAGGAAATATTTCTCAAAAATACTTTGATGATACTTTGATATTGTTATGTTTCAGATAAGTGTGGAACAACTTATTCCAGATTGGGAAGTACCAGTTCCTGATAAAAACATAACAGCCAACATTACTAAATTACGGAATCGCATTGAAAGACTTGAAGACTTGAAGGGTCGTGTTCAGGAACTACCCAAGCTTATCCAACTTGCTGCACCCAAACTGTAAGAGGGTTGTGAATAAGAGAGAGATTTTGTAACAGTAAAATATAATCAGATAAAATTATTTGACATTTTTATTTGCTAAGATAGAATTGTAATATTTAATTTATAATTTTTTTAACATTGCTAAAGTATGCCTCTTTAAAAGTCTAATTAGATGTTACACATGTTCAGAAGCGACTTGAGAAATGTCAAGTCGCTTCTGGTGTGAACGAATTGGCCATCTGCTTCTCCCATGTCCCCGCATGGGAAGCTGGAGCTGACAGACAGGAGCTCACCCCTTCTTGCAGATTCGAACCACTGACCTTCAGGTCAGCAGTTCATTATTCCAGTTATATTTAATCAAAGAAATGCATAATTTGATATTTGCTATTTCACTGGTTTCAGGGACACTGAAAAATAAATATTCTGTTACACTTGTATCCCTAAGCACTTGAGTATGTTTGTTTGTGGTTCTTCCCCCTTCTTATTTTATCCTCACAACAACACTGTGAATTAGATTATCTCGAGAAATATGATTGGCCCAGCAAATTACCCAGTGAGATTCATAGAGAAGTTGGGATTTCAGGTTAGGTTTTCTATTCCAACTTTAATTCTGTAAACTAGCACATTATACTGATTTGTCTATAATCAACACATACCAAACCATACCAGCTGTTAGTATGGGATTTAGAACCATATTCATTCTTCTGAATATCAGACATTATGATGCGTAGAATTTCAGACATTTTAGATATAACACTGAGTGTCTTCTTCGTGTGGTCTGTGAAATGCACACAAATGGGGTTTACACCCGCGCATGTGTCAGAATCTCGAAAATACTAGCTTTAAATAAAGATTTACATAAGCCCCTCCCACTCCCCGCCCCCCCCTCATCCCCCGATTGAGCTACCTATTCAGTTCCTTTTCCGCCTTGCCATCGAAAGCATCTCTGACTGCTAGCTCTTCATTTCTATGACCACAGATTGCCTCGACTATCAGATAAGATGTCTTCCCTCTCTTTTAAAAAGTGCTCGGATTGTGGGGCAACTTTGCCCCAGGAGGACAAACATGCAAAATGTATCCTCTGTTTAGGAGAATCTCATATCCCCCAGACTTGCAAAATTTGCAGGTCCTTTTCTGCTAGGGCTCTAAAGAGCAAGGATTCCAGGCTTAAAGCTGCTCTTTTCGAGCAGTCTATAACCTCTACAGGGACTGGGCTCTCTCAATCCCTGAGCCAGCCCTCCCTTCCATCTATTCCTCAAAATCCCACTCTTCTAAGTGCTTCACTGATAGTGCCATTCGTGAGTTGGCCTCTGACTCTGCCATTGAGCCACCGCGAAAGAAAAAACAAAAAACCTCTAAACATTTTCTTCGGTCCAAAGACAAACCGAAGGAGGTTATGGCACAAAATCAACCAAGGCTCCTGGCCGGCCCCACGCCTCCCAGTCCTTGCATGCCTTTATTAGCAGCAGAAACGCTGCAACTTTTTGAGCCTGACGATGATCTCTCAGGAGTGGAAGATCCCCCCCAACTCCTTCCCATTCACCTCCTCTCCTCCGCGACTGAAGGAGATCCTCCCTGCACCTCTCCCCCTTCTCCGCCGCTTGCTCAGGTTTCCCCCCCCCACCCTCCCCTCCACCGGAGACCGAAGCTCTGTTTACAGAGGAAGCCCACGCCATGCGGCCTTCCTCTCCCTCGCGGCGTGCGGGAGCGCTGCTCTCGCCGCCGCAGCGCACAAGCTCTCCCCGCAGCGCCGCGCGAGCGCGCAGCCTTCCCCGCATCTCTTGGCTCGCTCCCGGTCTCGGAGCCCTCTCAAAGAGGCGCCTGGCTACCGAGACCGCTCCTGGGAGCATTCCTATGGGTACCCTCATGGCTACCCTCCTCCCTACCCCCTTTCCTTATGACCACCCCTACTACCCTCCTGAGCCTTTTCATTCCCCGGATCCCTATCGGTGTCCGTGACCCCCCTCTACCTACCCCTTGGCATCCATGGCAGCCCCTCCACCTCCCGCCCCCCAGCCCCTCCCACTCAAGCCCCTGTCTCTACAATTGCTCCTCCTGCCCAGTCCCCCCACCTTCCAGATGAGGATGCAGATTTGGAGTCCTCTTCTTTTTTTCTTCTTTTTCTTTTTTAAAAAAATAGTGTTTATTAATTTTCAACACAGAAAGTTTTAAAAGAAAGACACTCGGCCCCGCACTCCACAGTGAGTGCTACTGCCGAACATAAAACAATACTATAAACAAACATTACATAAGTACTTCCCACCCCGTAGACCCGCCTCTTGTATCCCCCTACTCGGGGATACTTAAACTCAGTTCTATTGTTGAAATTACATGTAAACTGATGTACTGTGGCATGGCGTCCTGATTTAATGCCAAGGTCCTTATATCTAAATCCTATTGTAGCCTAAGATGTGGGGTTTGCCCATCCTTCAAACTTATTTTGTTTAAAGAACACTTCTACCCCTCCCCAGTCTGTGTTCTTGCGGTTGTCTCTTTGTGCCAGTTTTTGAGTTAAGATGTCCATTTTCATGATCTCGGTGAGTTTGGTTGACCATTCGTCGATGCTTGGAGTGATCGCTTCTTTCCAGGACTTTCCCAGGGTCAATCTAGCTGCAGTGATACAATACACAAAAATTCTTTCAGTATTTCTATCAACTTCAAAATCTAACAGACCTAGTATGAAATATTCTGGTTTTAATTGAACCTTCAGATTTAACATATTACCCATTATCTTATGCAGTTTTATCCAATTTTTTAAAACAAATTTACAATTCCACCAAAGATGTATGAGACTTCCCACCTCCGACCTACATTTCCAACATAGATGGCTATAATTTTTATTATAGCGGGCAATTTTTTGTGGTGTATGGTACCACCTGTGAAATATTTTTATATTATTTTCCTTTAGATCATAGGAGTACGTGTAACCCCAGTGTACTTTCCACATCCTTTCCCATCTGGCAAGGGGGATTTCGTGGCCGAGGTCCTGAGCCCACCTTATCATACAGGGTTTTACTGACTCCTGCTCGGTTTTTACTTCGAGCAGTTTTTGGTAAAGTATAGTTAGTTTCTTTGTTTTTTTCCATAGTATTTTGTCCCAAAATTGTTGTTTTTTCCCAAACCCTAAGGCTTTATCTCTATCAAAAATCTCTCTTATTTGAAAATAGTGTAGCCAGTTCATAGACCCGTCAATCTCCCTTAATTCCCTATAATCTTTTAATACCCATTCCTTATTTTCTTCCTTAAGCATATCGGTGTACCTTAGCCACTCTTTCCTCCCAAATTGTCTCCTAAAGAAAGCTTCCTGCGGGGAAACCCACCATGGGGTTTTCTCATATAGAGATTCTCTATATTTCAGCCATACCCTCAGGAGCGATCTTCTTATGGGATGGTTCCTGAAGTTTTTTTCTATTCGCACTCTATTATAACACAGGTAGCTATGCCACCCCACCCTAAGGTCATGGCCCTCGATTGTGAGTAAAATATTCTTTTCCAGCTTTGCCCATTCGCTTATTGATTCCAGGGCGCACACCTCATAGTATATTTGGAGGTCTGGGACCCCCAGACCACCTCTACTCTTTACGTCAATCATATTTAACCAATTTATTCTGGGTTGCCTCCCTTTCCAGATAAACTTTTTTAGATCCCTTCTCCAACCGGAGAAGAGTTTATCGTTGCTCAGGATGGGTAGGTTTTGAAATAAAAACAACATCTTTGGAAGGATGTTCATTTTTATTAGGGATATCTTGCCAAGGAGAGACAAATTTAGGTGTTTCCATTTATCTAAATTTTTCTTGATTTCCTGCCATGTATAATCATAATTATTTTTGACCAGATTGATATTATTCGGAGTCATCACTATACCCAAATATTTCACTTTATTTGGGATTTCAATCCCGGTTACTCTCTCAATTTCCTCCTTCTCTTTTTTTGTGGGATATTTTTAACTAGAATCTTTGTGGTTTTTTTATTTATCTTAAGACCCATTGCTTCTCCGAAATTTTCTATTTTATTTAACCATTTGTTAATATTTTTTAGAGGATTCTCTATAATGCAAACGAGGTCATCCGCAAATGCCCTAATCTTTAGTGAATCTTTGTTTATTTTTAGGCCCGTCAGTTCTTTGTCCTCCCTTATCTCCTTGAGAAGGAGTTCAAGAGCCAAAATAAATATTAACGGAGAGAGAGGGCAACCCTGTCTCGTGCCTTTCTCAATGGAGAAGATCTCCGTTTCTTCATAATTAATTATTATCCTGGCCTGTTGACGAGTATAGATAGCTTCTATTGCATTACAGAACTGAAAACCCAGGTCGAGCTCTCTTATCAGCAAGGTTATAAAATCCCAGTTGACTCGGTCAAATGCCTTTTCGGCATCTAGAAATAGGAAGGCTGGCTTCCTTTGAATATTCTGTCTATAATACTCAACCGAGTCAACTAGAATTCGAACATTATCTTTGCCCTGTCTCCCCGGAAGGAAACCCGTTTGTTCCAGTCCTATCCATTCATTTAAAAAAGGCTTGAATCTCTCCGACAATATGCTTGCATAGATTTTATAATCTATGTTTAAGAGGGATATTGGGCGGTAGTTCTTCATATCCGTCTTTAGTTGACCCGGTTTTGGGATTACCGTAATGGAAGCTTCCTTCCATGTATCCGGTATTGTTTTTCCCTCCATTGCACCGTTCATTATTTTACTTAACTGGGGAGATAACTCATCTGCAAAAATTTTATAATACAAGGCTGTGAAGCCGTCAGGGCCTGGAGCTTTGTTCTGTTTTAATTTCTTTATTGAATTTATAATCTCTGATTCCGTAATTGGTTTGTTTAATTTCTCTCTCTGCTGTTCTGTTATTTTGTTTAGTTTCCTGTCACTAATATATTTTTGGACTGTTTCTTTTTTAAGGTTGTCTGATGCATACAATTTTTTATAGAATTTATTAAATTGGTCCTTTATTTGGGTATCCTCATTGTACGTAATCTCCTTTTCTGTAATTTGTGTAATATAATTACGTTGTTTTTTTCCCCGTATTTTCGACATGAGCCATCGGCCCGGTTTGTTAGCATTTGCGAAATGGTTTTGCTTTAGGAACACCAGGTTCCTTTTAATTTTTTCTAGGTCTTGGAATTCTTTTTATTTTAAGAGGGATTTTAAGTTGGAGTTTATAATTTTGTCCTTTGGGTTTGCCTTAAGTTTTTGTTCTTTTTCTTTGATCCTTTTTAATAGGTCTTTCTCAATTTTGTACCTTTCTCTATTCATTCTTATGCTATCCTGAATAAAGTGGCCCCTGATGACGGCCTTTCCTGCGTCCCACACTGTCATGTCTGGTGTACCTTTATCAGGAAATATTCCTTTAAGATTTCCTTATACCTTACGACCTGGCATTCATTTTTCAAAAGATCCTCGCTCAGCTTCCACCTCTTCTGCTGTTTTATCGATCCTATTTTGAGATCAAGGAAACAATGGTCAGAGTACAATTTTGGGTTGATGGATACATCTTTAACTTTAAGTGAAATACTCTTCGACAGCCAGGCCATGTCGATCCTTGACCACGTTGAGAACCTATTAGAGTAGAAAGTATAGTCCCTCCCGCTTAGGTTGCGTTCCCGCCATATATCCTTAACTTCTAACTCTTCTAAGATTTCCCTCGCCTCTTTGGGTAATTGCCCTGACCCCTTGTTTTTCTTCTTACAATTAGTACTTGACCTATCTATCTCTTTCTTAATTACCGCATTATAATCCCCTATGATAATTAACTCTTCAAACTCTTCCTTAAGTATTGCTTTTCTCAGATCCCGAAAGAATTTCACCTTGGGGCCATTCGGCGCATATATATTACAGATAAGAATGTATTTAGAGTCCCACCAAATTTTCACTCCAATCATTCTGCCTTCAGTATCCCTGAAGGCTAGAACGGGATTTAAATTGTCTTTAACGTAAGTAGCAACCCCCCCTTTTTTTTCACATGAGGACCAGAATACCTTCCCCAGCCTGTCTTGACATAGATACTTCCCCTCACTAAATTTGATATGAGTTTCCTGAATTGCTGTCACCTCTGCTTTTTTTATATATAATTGGTTAAAGACCCTCTTCGTCTTATTCGGGTTGTTAAGCCCGTTTACATTGTTAGAAGTTACTCTAATTTCCATTCACAAAATTGCTTAACTCCTTTTCTGCCTGCGCTCTGGTTTTCATTGTCCAGTCCATAGGGGTTTGTTGGTGGTTTGGTTGGCGTCTCCGTCGTTCTCTGTTTTGTTGGATCTCTCCTTCCTCTCCTTCCTCCTCATCCTCTTGTTCTTGGTCCGGGGTCTCCTCTTCTCCGTTGTTCTTGTCGAATAAATCTTCGCTACTTTCTCTCTTGTATTTCCCTCTACGTAAGTCATTAAGAAAGGCCTTTGCCTTTTCCTCAGATGTAATCCAGTGTCGGTCCCCCTTTATCATAAGCATAATTCCTTCTCTTTTTTCCCAACGGAACTTTATATTTTGTTTCTTGAGTTCATCAGTCAGGGTATAGTATTTTTTCCTCCTGGCCAATATGGAAGAGGGAATCTCTTTCATAATTATAATCTTTCGTTTATTATAGAAGATAGGGCTTCTTGCATTTTCTCTTAGGATGTCATCTCGTATTTTTTTCTATTGAATCTGACTAGGACATCTCGGATAGCTTTGTTTCTCCTAGAGAAATTAGTGGAAATTCTGTAAGTCCTGTCCAATTCTTTATCCGTATCTTCAATTGAAATTTGTAGAAGTTTTGCGACTATCTCCACCATTGTTCCCCTTAGTTCCTCCTGGTCGTCCTCCTCGACGTTTCTAAAGCGCAACTGAAACTCTTTCTCCTTGAGTTCCAGGATCTCTTGTTGCTCTTCCATCTTTTTATTTGTTGCTTCTAAATTGCATCTTTTTTTTCTTGAGGGTCAATTCCAATTGTGTATGTTTGGATTCTAGGTCCGACTCTTTTTGTTGTATTATTTTTATTTCTTCTTGCATTGAGTCCATCTTCTTCTCAATGTTTGCAATATCTCCTCTTATGTCCTTTTTTAGATCTGCCATTTCTCCTTTGATAAGTTTTTCTTGTTCCTTTAAGAGTCTGTCATGTTCCTCCTGTCTATTTGCAGCCACATCTTGTTTTTTGGACATGTTTTGTATTTTGAGGAACAAGTCCTCTAAAGTTAATTCTTTGGGGTGTGATTCTCTTCTAACTGGTACTGGTAATTTCTTGTTGGCCATATCTTTCGAGTTGTCCTTTACTTTCTAGAATGACATTCCTTCTATTGTATTATAGTATTCCTCAGGTATTGGGTTTATATGAATATTTGGATGGTTTGACTTGTATGGATATGTAGCTTGGCAATACGCCACCCTTGGTCTTTTATCCCCTATATTTTGTTTCACAGTTGGCCCTAGTTGGCACTAGGCATTTAATATCAATTTAATATCAATTTAACAGTCAAAATTCTGAATTTGGCTCCAAGTCTCTATCTCTATCTCTATCTTTCCTTCCCCTCAGGGGGTCTCTTCTCTGGGTCCCTTGGGTTTCCTTGTATATCTTCCTTTACTCTTTATTCTAAATCAACAGCAGTGGATGCAGTCCTTTCAGCACCTTTCTTTATTCTGAGCAACTCCTATTCAACTCTTGGGTATGTGTAGTTTTATCCACCGGATCTCCTGTTTCTCCTATGGCTATCCTCTCCTTTGTTAACTTCTCCGCGTCACTAGGGGATTTGGCTGGATCAAGAGGCTGTGAGGGCGGTCTCCAGGATGACGGAGTCCTCTTCTGATGCTACTCCTTTACCTCCCCTGCCTGAGCCTGAGACTGATCCTCAGCAGGCAGAAGAATATAAAAAAAATTCTGCACTATTAATCAGGCTGGCCAGATCCCTTGGCATACAGCCCCCACAATCTGATGAGGTGGTCCAAGACCCTTACTTTACCTCTGCTGAACAGCAACCACAGCAGTCCACCATATTGCCTACTATACCTTACCTGGTCAAACTCCTAAACATTTCTGGAGTTGCCCCTGCTACTGTCCCAAACACATCAAAGCGGGCAGAAAACCTTTATCGAATTGACCTGTCTACCACCCCCTGGTTGGCAAAACTCCCAAAAGTGAATTCGATTGTGACTGATGCCCAGCCTAAGCCAGTTCAAAATAACCAAGCTGCTCCTTCTGATAAAGAAGGTAGAAAGCTTGATGCCATGGCAAAGAAATTGTATGCTTCTGCATGCCTTTCAGGCAGGATGGCTCATTATGGCGTCTATATGAGCGTCTATCAGTCATACCTGTGGAATAAGATGGGCCCATATCTGGACCTGCTTCCCGACCCTGACCAGCCCATGGCTAAGGCTTTCCACCAAGAAGCCCTTACCCTGGCCACCCTACAAAAGGACTTGGCTAAACATGGGGCAGATACCTCAGGCAAACTGATCGCGGGATCAGTTGCCCTTAGGAGGCATGCTTGGTTAAGATCTGCAGCATTGTATTCCAATCAACGTTCCATGATAGAAAATCTGCCAATGGATGAAGCTGGTCTGTTCAATCCCGAAACAGACTCACAATTGGAACACTCTCATAAAATGAAACAAACCCTTAATAAGTATGGCCAACAATCCAATCAACCTTACCAACCCTACAGGCAGCATTGGCGCCCATACTACTATCTAGTCCTTTCGCGGATACTACAACTCCGCCCCCTATAGAGGACGACAGCGACCTCAATTCCCTTCACAGGGATTCAAGCGTCCAGGTGTTCCATTCAGGGGTCAATATCGAGGTGCTAAACCCTCAGACAATAGAAGGCGTCGCTTCTAGGCTGTTCCTTGACAGGCTTCAGCCCTTTTTACCAATCTGACAGTCCATCACCACAGATAAGTGGGTTTTGGACATTATCTATCGAGGATATGCCATAGAATTTGATTCCCTCCCACCTCCAGGAAAGCCTCTTTCTACCCAGACTTCTCCTGCCTTACTAGAAGAAATTGACTCCCTACTTCTTAAAGGAGCCATTTCCCCTACCCCACTACATCAAATTCAATTTTGCTTTTTTTCTAGATATTTCCTTGTGGATAAAAGGGATGGTGGCCTCCGGCCCATCTTGGACCTCCGGGAGATTAACCAGTATATCAAACCACGCAAATTTAGGATGGTCACACTCCCCTCCATCCTCCCTTTCATCCCGAAGGGAGCTTGGATGGCTACTGTTGACCTTAAAGACGCCTATTCTATCAGACACTCCCACAGGAAGTACCTCACCTTCATGGTTGACGACACTCCATATTCCTTTAATGTTCTTCCCTTCGGCCTCTCCACGGCCCCAAGGACTTTCACTAAGTGTATGGCGGTCGTTGCCTCCCACCTTTGCCAGCAGGGCATCACTGTATTCCCTTACCTGGACGACTGGCTTTTCTGTTCTGGGTCATGTGACCAATTGTCATCCGATATCAATTATACTTTATCTCTTTTACAGAGCCTGGGACTTGTTGTCAACCTGGAAAAGTCACATCTCTCACCTTCCCGGACCGTACAGTTCATAGGTGCAGTAATAGACTCCGTATCCCAGAGGGCCTACCTCCCAGAGGAGCGCTTCCTCAATTTATGCCATTCTATCCAAACTCGCCACCGATGTTCTGCTTGGACCATCCAATCTATCCTTGGCCATATGGCTTCCACCACAAACGTCACCGCGTTCACCCGCCTCCGCCTCCGCCCCCTCCAAGCCTGGTTCCTCTCAGTGTTCCAGCCGGGGCTAGACAGCCAAACCATGATCCTCCACCCCCGCCCGTGTTCTCCAGTCCCTCTCATGGTGGACAAACAGGTCCAATGTGTGCTCGGGCCTTCCCTTCTCTCCTCCTCAGCCGTCCCTGTCACTAATGACAGACGCATCATCCACGGGGTGGGGCGCTCATCTTCAAGACCTCACCATCAGCGGTCGTTGGTCCCCCTCCGAAAAGAGGCTCCATATCAATGCACTAGAACTCATAGCGGTAGAAAAAGCCCTACGGTCATTTGTGGCCCTAGTTGTGGCCCAACCGCACCATCCAAGTCCTCACAGACAACACCTCAGTAAAATACTACCTCAACAAGCAGGGGGGCACCCGCTCCCCCACTCTCCTCTCAATATCCCTTCGGATATGGGAGTGGTGCATTCACCACAACACATTCCTTCTAGCTATTCACCTTCCAGGCCTACAGAACACTCTGGCCGACTCACTGAGCAGGACTCAGTCCACCACTCACGAGTGGCAGCTCAACCCCCGCCACTTTCTCTCACTGATCAGGCGCTGGGGCACTCCTCAAATAGACTTATTTGCCTCACACCTCAACACTCACTGCCTCATATATTGCGCGAGACTCCACCCTCTCGCATCCCCAGACTGTCTAGGAGACGCATTCCTCTACCAGTGGTCCCCGGGAGTCCTCTACGCCTTTCCTCCCCTTCCACTCCTATCCAGAGTGGTTGCAAAACTGATCTCCGACAATTCGGATTGCATCCTGCTAGCCCCATGGTGGCCCCGCCAGCCTTGGTTCACGCCCCTTCTCCAGGCCTCTCAGGAAGACTTCCTTCACCTTCCCCTGGACCCCGACCTCCTCACCCTTCGACAGGGTCTCATCCTACACCCAGATCTCCCATCTCTCCACCTTACAGCGTGGAGGATCAGGCCCTCTCTCACCTCTCCGATCCTGTCCGCCTCATAATTCAGGCAGCTCAAAAGGTTTCCACCAGGAAGGCCTACACCTATAAGTGGGACAGGTTTCGTAAATTTGTTCAGCCGTTGGGCCATTTGCCACAGTCGGCTCCTTTCTCTATTGTTCTAGATTTCCTTATTGACCTCTCCACTAAAGGTTTTTCCCTATCTTCCATAAAATGCTATCTAGCAGCTCTCTCCTGGTACAGGAAAAAAATTGGTGTCCCGTCCCTTTTTCAAGATCCCCTAGTGCAGTGGTTCTCAACCTGGGGGTCGCGACCCCCCGAGGGGTCGTGGGGCCATTTTCTGGGGGTCGCGAAGGTGCCTAGGCTGGCCCCGCCCCTTCCGCCTCCTCAAAATGGCTGCCGGCCCCTGTGCCAGGGAACAGCCCGGCATTCCAGGTCAGCTCCTCCACCTCCTGTTCCCACAGGGCTGCAGGGAGTCAGGAGGAAGAGGAGCTTAGAAGCAAAGGCCCTCGCCCCCTGCCAAGGGGTCGTGGCGCCTCCTCCTTTGACCCTGCCTCCCCCAGGTCTGCACGTGGTTCTTGGAGCGCCTTCTCTCTGGGCTCTCATTCCGCTGCAGGGCAACTTGAACCCACCGTGGCAGCAAGGCCGGGCCCTCCTTAGCGAGCTGAGGAGTGGGAGAGAGAAGGGCGAGGAAAGAGAAGGACCGCCGTGTAGAACCCTCCAATCACAAATACTTGGGGAGCGGAGGTTGAAGGTACTTCAAATCCCATCATCTGCTGTCCATCCTCCCCCAAGCCCCTCCAGTATTTTCTGTTCATCATGGGGCGCCTCTGTTGCTGCCCGCCTTGAGGGGCCTGGTCGCAGGCAGGCGGCCACAGCGTTGCCCCTCCTCCCTGGTTGTGTGTGGCTGCCCCGGAGCCATCCCAGGCCTCGTGGGTCCGGGGTCTGCGACCTGGGAGGGAGCTGCTCTGATGACGGCCTCTTCCTTTTGCGACGCCTCCACAGCCGAGCACTGGCCTGAGCCGGGCTTCCCTTCCTCGAAGATGATCAGCAGCAAGGCCCAGAGAGAGGCAGCAAGGTCGAGGATGAGGAGGAAGAGGAAAAAGAAGAACCCGGTTCAGGCCAGTGCTTAGCAGCAGAACGTGTTCCTCCTCCTCCTATTGCTGAGCATGATGAACCTGGAGACGGCGCCCACAGAGGGGCAGCAAGGCCGGGGTGGTCGTCATGCTCAGGAAGACGAGGAGAAGGAGGGCAGCTAAGAGGCCTGGCTGAGGGGAAAGCCTCAATAGGGGCCCTCAGGCAGGCGAGCAGTCGAGGCCCCTCTCTCCTTGTCTGCCGTAGCAAACTCCCAGGAATGCCCCCCTTCCCCCCTTCCTCTTGCTCTTTCTACACCTTTCTCCTCTCTTCATGTTCTGTCCCTTCTTTTCTCCCCCCCCCCTCCTTTCTCCCTATTTCTCCCTCTTTTTTCTCAGCCTTTCTCCTCCTTTCCTTCTTTTTTTATATCCCTTTCTTTCCTTTTCTTCCCCCCTCTCTTTCCTTCGGGAGCCGCACTGCACAGCCTAAACCTCGGCAGAGCCAGGAGAAGGGGGCGCCCCTTCAGCTTCAGACACAGGTGGCTCCCAAACAAGCCTTTTGCCTCACATTGAGATTGACGATCAGTTCCCCCTCCTGCTTGCGAAGTGGCCCTTATTTATGATCACCCCATTGCCACTAAAATTGAGGAAATGCACGAGAAAGCCTGCTGTCATGCTGAAATATTCAGTAGCCTTTCCTCCCTCTTGGTCTCTTTTTATTCTCTCAAAAGCGAAATCAAGGTCCTGGAGCCGAATCCCTCCCGAACTCTCTTCTCATGCTTGGTGTGTGCCTGCATCAAACTGCGGTCTGTAATGGGAGGGGGAAAGGAATGGAGTGTGAGAGGGAGGGGGAAAGAAAGCTGGAAGGGAGCTTGCTAGGGAGTTGTCTATTCCCAACCTTTGTTCCGCCATCAGTTTGGGACTTCAACTCCCAGAAGCCTTAGCCATCACAACCAACCGTCAGGAATTCTGGGAAGTGTAGTCCAAAACACCAGGAGGAACAAAGGTTGGGAATCACTCCAGTAGTACATCGTTTGGGTTCACAGTGCTCTCCGGATGTAGGTGAACTACACTGCCGCTACATCACTGTGACCCCTAAATAAAGTCAATTCTACTCAAACGTCTCCAGTATTTTCTGTTGGTGATGGGAGTGTGTGTTCCAAGTTTGGTTCAATTCCATTGTTGATGGTGTTCAGAATACTCTTTGATGGCAGGTGAACTATAAATCCAAGTACCTCCAACTCCCAAATGTCAGGGTCTCCCCCAATCTCTTCAGTATTTTCTTTTTTTTCATGGGAGTGCTATATGCCAATATTGGTTCAATTCCATCGTTAGTGCAGTTCAGAATGCTCTTTGATTGTAGGTGAACTATAAATCCCAGCAGCTACAACTCCCAAATGTCAAGATCTATTTTCCCTAAACTCCACCAGTATTGAAATTTTGGCATAATGAATATTTGTGCCAAGTTAGGTCCAGATAAATAGTGGTTTGGGTTCACATTTGCTCTCTGGATGTAGGTGAACTGCATCTCCCCTAAATCACTGCCAAACCTCTTCAGTATATTTTGTTGGTTATGGGGGTTCTGTGTGCCAAGTTTGGTCTAGGTCTGTCATTTTGGGGGGACTCTGGTCTGTGGAAGTCAGAGCTGAATTGTTGAAGGTACTGCAAATCCCGTCATCTGTTGTCCATACTCACCAAAACATAATGTTTTTGTGATTAATCTCTATGCTTTAATTATATTCAATTTGTAATAATGAAAATCCATCCTGGATATCAGATATTTACATTACGATTCGTAACAGTAGCAAAATTACAGTTACGAAGTAGCAACAAAAATATGGTTGGGGGTCACCACAACATGAGGAACTTTATTTAGGGGTCACGGCATTAGAAAGGTTGAGAACCACTGCCCTAGTGGGTATGTTTTTACAGGGATATAAAAAGTCTTTTCCCCCGGTTTCTCCTCCTCCTCCATCTTGGAGTTTAGAACTGGTTCTCTCCCAGCTTTCTAAACCCCCTTTGAACCCATGTCAACGTCTCATATTTCCCACTTGTCCTGGAAGACGGCCTTCCTTGTGGCTATTACCTCAGCCAGAAGAGCCAGTGAAATCACAGCACTCCATTCTGATCCCCCGTTCATCCGGTTCCATGAAGATAAAGTGGTCCTCCGGACGGATGTCACTTTTCTTCCCAAAGTTGTCTCCCATTTCCATATGGCCCAGGACATTGTCCTTCCAGCCTTTTTTCCTAACCCTTCATCTTCTCTGGAGATTGCCCTTCACTCCCTCGATGTTAAGAGGGCTGTATCCTTTTACTTACATAGGACAGCCCCTTATAGAAAATCCCCTAAGTTGTTTCTTAAGTATAGGGAAGATTCCCTGGGACTTCCCCTTACCTCTCAACGTTTGGCCTCATGGATAGTCCTGGCAATCCACAAGGAATTACCTGTTGGTGTTAAAGCCCATTCCACAAGGGCAGTTTCAACATCCCAAGCATTTTTGCGGGGTGTTCCTGTTGATCAATTTTGCAAGGCTGCTACCTGGGTGAACCCCTCGACGTTTGCAGCCCATTACAAGCTCGACGTTCTCGCTAAGAAGGATGCATCCTTCGGCAGAGCCGTCCTGTTCTCCTGTGTGGCATGACCCACCTCCAGGTACGTAAGCTTGTACGTCACCCATTTGTGTGCATTTCACAGACCACACGAAGAAGAAGGTTAGGTTGCTTACCTGTAACCGTGTTTCTTCGAGTGTAGGTCTGTGAAATTCACACGGAACCCACCCGTCTTCCCCCCCTTTGTCATGCCTATGTTCTGCTGCTGTCTGGCGGCAAGGAACTGAATAGGTAGCTCAATCGGGGGATGGGGGGAATGGGAGGGGCTTATGTAAATCTTTATTTAAAGCTAGTA
Source organism: Anolis apletophallus (assembly GCA_030556195.1). NCBI lineage: Eukaryota > Metazoa > Chordata > Lepidosauria > Squamata > Anolidae > Anolis > Anolis apletophallus. Next base: position 26,252,693 of record JARBWK010000008.1, on the reverse strand, counting down.
TGTCCGAGATTCTGACGCATGTGCGGGAGTAAACCCCATTTGTGTGAATTTCACAGACCTACACTCGAAGAAACACGGTTACAGGTAAGCAACCTTACCTTCTCCCTGATATCTTAAAACATATGCTATATTTTAAGGAAATGCTAAGGCTGTGTTAAAAGATTTTCACACAAATGCAATAGATCTGTAGTTTAGTTGTCTGATAATACGTTTTGTCACTCTATTACCCAATGGATGCTTATTATAGGAATTAGAATTTTTTTAGTGTTTCTTATTGACTGAGATTTTTTAAAAATCCCTATATGAATGAATGCAAAGATATCAAGATTTTTAAAAATTAGAAATAGCATTTACAATATTGTATATTTTGGACAGAGATAAGAGAAGAACACTTACTCCCCTACCTACTGGTCCAAAAGATGCAAAACATATTATTGAAGGTAAGGGTTATGCTTTGTACAACATTGAGCCTAAAACAGTGAAAGATAAACTTTGTTAGAAGGAACATGATTGAGCGGAGTGAAGAAAAATAAGAATGCTTGGCTATTAACAATGCTGCATGGTACCTACTATGGCTAGAGGAAGCAAGATTGAATAAGTAGAAAAGCAATGGCTTTAAAAAGTATAAGCGGTATGTAAGAAAATTTGCTTTACATTCAGGAGGGGCAGTTCCTTCTTTGTAGCCAGTTCATATCCAGGATGCCTCTTGCTGGTTACTAATTGGTCTTAGTGGTCCACTCACTAACAGGATGGATCTACTGATCTGCTATACCAGATCTGATTTAGTGAGGTGCAGACTGGATTGGTCCTGAGATGGGTTAGGCAAGCACCCCTGCAACCACCATGGAGACTGGAAGTCGTTCCAACTAACCAGTGGCACCGAACACCCTTACTGCATTACGTTGGCCTTGCCCCATGTTACTCTGGGTCAGTTCTGAGAGAAATTTGTCTGCTACAGAACTGATCCGGTCTTTTTGGACTTAAGTGGTGAGCGTTGATGTGCCCAGGGTTTATGGATGTATGGAGGAGGTACTAGATACCATCTTCCTCAATGATCTTAAAAGTACATATGTTAACACAACTGGAAGTTATGTGAGTAAATGTTAACAATAGGAAGTTTGTCATCAGTTCTAAGATTGTGAACATGTTAACTCCTCTGCAACGGAATCCACACCAGAACTATATCTTAGTTCTAGTCTAGTACATGGTATACTGTACTGATTTAACCCCAGTAGTGTCACGTGTACCTGTTATAATCCGAATGCAATTTGGTATTGACAGTGACACATTCAGTAGATAGATAAATAGATAGATAGATGTTTGAATAGCTGGAGGCTTATTTTGATTGTTTTTAAGTGCAGGCCAAGGTCTTTAAGTACTGCACCCAGTGTGCTGATCATGACTGGAACCACCTCCCCCTCCTTCTCCTCCCCCTCCTTCTATTTCTTACCTGCCTCTCCTTACAGTTTGAGGCACGGTACAACATAGTTAAAATACTTCATCATAACATATTATGTAGAATGCATATATTAAAATATATTTTTATGAAATGCATATATTAAAATACACAAAACAAAGATTAAAATACAACAAACTCAGGGAATTAATTTAAAATTTACAGTTAAAAACTGACTGGGTAGACATGCTGGAAGATATAAGTCTTCAGTTGTCTCTCATTTTGACAGTTGAATTTCTATGCTGAATTGTAGTTTTGAAAGAGACACCTCCATTTCAAAAGCCCAGTTAGATAGATAGGTACACACACGAGATCTAGATATATGAATAGATATAGATAGGATCAGACAACCACCCACCAACCTGACCTGGATTCTACCCCTATCCTGATTTGGTGCACATGTACGTATAAAGAACATGTAAATGTGCAAAGTAGCTAGAAAATGCAGAGTAAAAAGGGTATTTTTTTAAAAACACGTTTTTCCCACCACCTGGGAAAGGAAGAAAGGAAGGACTTATTTGAAGAAATCAAGAACAGTATTACAATAAAAACCCATTATGAAGAGGAATGGAAGTGAAACTTTCCCCCCCTTTCCACCCCCAGCCTCCCCCCTTTACTTTGCCACCCATCCCCCCATTTTCCTAGTTTTTACTCCTGAGATTCTACCTTTTCTTTCTTATATATTATGATCCTATCTTCTTTTTATATATATTTTCATTGCCCCCCTCCTCCTCTATGTTATGGAAAACCTTCCTCCCCCCCCCCCCCTCTCTATCATGTTAACTCCCTCAGGTGTTTAAAAGGATTATGTTTACTTTTAAAACAGGAATGTTGTGTGTTCCAACAGCACCAAAGAAAGGACAAATTATTTTGCAGATGTGGACTCAGTCTTGGAGACAAATCACTTCTTGCCATAACCATTTCATCGATCAAAAATAATATGTATCCCATTTTAACATGAGAAGGTGGTGATTGTGTTATGGTCAAGAAGGAGTAATTTGTTTGTGAATTGTTATACATTTGAAGATTGATTGACATTTTTATTTTAACTAAATAGTTTAAAATGCTTTGTTTCAGAACTTGCTATGAAACACGCAACTGAGGATGTGATGAACATGGTACAGGTTTTTCAAGATGATACAGGACAACCACGTAAGATTTTTAAAACTTGTCTGAAAAGTGAAAATCTTTGGCTAAATGTCAACTGCTTTTCAGGCCTTTTTAAACACTATTGTGCTGCTGAATTTGTAGAATTTGTTATTCTTTACAAGATGTGTAACACAGAGAAAAACATTTCTCCACATACACGATATAAGACAGTGGTCCATACTCGAATCTCTTGTTGTAAATAAAGATTGAGTCCATAATGTATTACAAGGAAGTTGTACATACCTATGAACAATAAAACCTGCAAAACATAATTCTGTAAGGTTATGTAAGGTTACATGCTGCTTTCTGTAAGGTTATGTAAGGTTACTGCTGCTTTCGGACTCTAACACTGCAATGACTTACAGTGTTGCTAAGTTCTGTGCTGCTGCCCTTAATATCAGACGGGTGATGATTGACACCGTAAGGCAACAATAACCTGTCTTTTAAAATATATTTTTATACTGATTTCTAGTCTGATTTTAAATAACTTTACTGGGGAGTTGTCCTTCTCCTCTTAGGGCGCTTGTGCCCGCTTTGTGCTGGTCTGTGACCGTAATAAAGTTTTGATTGATTGTAAGGTTATGTAGTGTCATGATCCACATTGACATAGATTTTTCACAGCTTCACCTTGAAGGTATAGCAGATGAATTAAAGTAATTCGTTTGTATAGTCAATTAAAATTAGTTGTGGGATGTGCAACTCCTCCCCTTTCTACTGTTTGAAGTAGATTGCATGGATCCTTTGAGTCCCCCCAGGGGTGAGAAAGGCAGTATATAAATACTGTAAATAAATAATAATAAATCCTTGGAAAGAAGGCGAAGAAGGATATGTTTCAGTGGGAGATCAAGTGGTTCTTTGTCAACCTGCACTAATTTGCTTGTAATTGAACAAAGAAGCTTGCTTCTACATTCTCCTCTTTTCAGTTAGTTGTAATGTTCTGTTTGTGGTGTGTGAAGAATGCTTTCATTACGCGGAACAATGGCTTCAAACTACAGGAAAGGAGATTCCACCTGGACATTAGGAAGAACTTCCTAACTGTGAGAGATGTTCAGTAGTAGAACTCTCTGCCCCAGAGTGTGGTGGAGGCTTTTAAACAGAGGCTGGATCGCCATCTGTCAGGGGTGCTTTGAATGCGATTTTCCTGCTTCTTGGCAGTGGGTTGGACTGGATGGCCCACGTGGTCTCTTCCAACTTTATGATTCTAATGGAACATGATAACCTATATGTCATACATATATTATTTATATATTAATGTTTGCATGTAATGGATTACAAATCAAATATATTTAATTTGTAATTTTAATTGTTTTATGTGTTATTGCATCTTCTTGTATTATTAACTTGGAATTGGTGGAAGACATTGTGTATGTATGCCTTCAAGTTGCCTGTTGACATGTAGCAACTCCATGAATTTTATGGTTTTCTTAGACGTGAAAGTAATATTCAGAGGTGGGTCATTCTCTTGAAATATAACCTACAGCACCTGGTATTAAATTGACATATTTCTGAAATCTGAAGGTTCCAGACTTCACCTTTAACTAACTTTGCTTTTTCTTCAGAAACAATTGAAGCGATGAGCAATCGTATGTCAGAAATAATGAAAGTATTTGAAAGACAAACAAACAAATTACATAGGTAAAGTATTGCCGTTTTACATAGAAAAAGATCGCATATTAATTATATATAATGGGCATTACATATACCCTGCCAGGCTATCTTGTAATAATATTTCATTTTGGTTGAAAGGTCAGTATTTAATGTTGATTTCTGAAATGAAAAAGTAAAGTGAATTAGATTTACACCAATCTACCCAAAACATAGATTGATTGGGGCCGTGTGTGCATACCGTATGAGCAATTGCTTCTCTGTTCCATGTGGCATACTTTTATGTTTGATATTTGTGATACATCAAGTTTTTGCATCTTAATTAAATCATTAAGGTTCATAAAGAAAACAAGTTAAACATGTAATTTATGCTTTTCAGAGTTTCAAATGAACAAGATGTGCTGGAAGGTGTGAGTATGCTGTTCTTCTTAAAATTCTGGAAATGATTCAGAGCCACTAATAATTTAATACATTTAAAAACAGGTTCATGGCTTAATTCTAAGACATTCCAAGAAGTTTCACCCTGTTAAGAATTCTGCTTTTATAATTGACATGGTCCATAGGGGGTGATTAATTATGATAGGAAAAATGCTTTTCCTTTGATTCAAATATATCTTCACTCCTAGCTTCAAAAGGGACACCACATTTCCCTTTGATCCAATTAATCTCTACCCTTTTTAGTGTCAAAGGGGTCAGAGCCCTTAGTATCTTGGACAATGGAAGGATTTCAGTTGGAGATGCATGTCTTGCTTGCTATGTAGATTCTTCCACCTCCTTTAATACTTGATAGACCTCAGATTGCCAAACCTTTGGGTAAACACTAAATCTGCTGGGGCTGATAGCAACCGCAATTATAGTGACCTATCTCACCAGACTTCAGTTTTTAGCTTTGCAGTCATACTTTTTGAGAGAGTTCACCCCCCAGTTCGGCACTCAGAATTGAAGATCTAGACCCCTTTGTGATGAACATATTCTTAAAGGTTGTTTTCCTTGCAGCCATCACTTCTGCCTTCAGAGTCACTGGCTGCAATGAGATTTTGACCCCTGCCTTTGTTTCCACAGAGACAAAATAGTTCTTTATTCTTTCCCCCCTAAGATTGAGTCAGTCATGACACTATCTTACTTGTATTTTTCCCTGACCTGGTTTCACACATTGACAAAACCTTTTACACATTAGATTTTTGACATGCGATCACCTTTTTCATCCAGTGATTTCTCTTAATTAATCCATCAGACTTTTTCTCATGTTGTGATCACTTCAGAAACATCACCATACCTCTTCTCCAACTCTAAGTAATCATTGACTTACTGTACTTACCCTCCAAGAAACCTTTTCTTACTAGTGTTAAAGCACATTCCACCAGGGCTGTCTCTGCATCTGTAGCTCTTCTAAGTGGCATTCATTACCAGAACTCTGCAAAGTGGCCACATGATCCCAGCTCTCATTATTCTTGAGACATTACGGCTTGGATTGTAGAGCAAGAGATGATGCACGTTTTGATCACAATGTGTTACATTCTCTATATTTTTGTGACGTGATCCTCCTCTAGTGGTAAGCTTTTTAGTCACCCGTTTATGTGAGCCACAGATACCATAGCAGAGAACATGTTGCTTACCTGTAACTGTGGTTCTTCAAATGACCACCAGTACTCTCATGCTTATTTACTTAGGTGGTCCCTCGTTGTCTGAGTAAGATGGCCTTCCAAGTGTAGTGTCTTGGTGGTGGATATGTATACCTAAGTAAGTAAATAAGCATGAGAGTACTGGTGGTCATTTGAAGACTGTGGAGCCGTAGAGCCTTCATACAACCTGACCCATCTCCCCTCTTTTCCAGTCCCAATGTTTTGTTTTTCTGGCAGATTAAAAACTGAAGAAAGAGTAGGGCAGTAGGCTAGAGTAGTGCAGGAAGCACATTGAGGTTTTCAAGTGAAGGCTGTTCAGTTCAGGTGCAAAATGCATTTGTATGAGGGCATAGATGACCACTTAAAGAACCACAGTGACAGATAAGCAACCTGTTATTTCAAAAAGCAACTCATTATCATTACTATTATTTTTAGAGAGTACTAGCTGTATTTTCTTGTATTTAACATTTTTTTAAAATATGAAAAGGCCTCAAATCCTCTAAAATGATATCTCAAGACTAGATAGCATTTGTTTAAGCAAACCATTTTGAATGCTGCTGATTTTTTTAAAAAAAGTAATGGCTCTACCATTGTTGTTACCTTAAAAATAACATTTCATGTGATTACTTGCAGCATGTTATTTCAAAATGTTTATTCCTACAAGTTTCAAAGCACATCTAATTCCTAATTTTAATTTTAAAACCTTTTTTCAATATTTTTTCTTCTTCTATTTTCCTTCTTTTTGTTTCTAGAAATTACGAAAGATTCAACACGATTTTCAATTGCTAGCAGAAGAGAAAGAGATAATGGAGGATGAACTTCAGAAAATGAGATCTACTGAGGTATGAATGAATATCATTCCCTCTAATGTGGAAGAAATTTAGAGATGCTGTGAAGAGGTATCTTGAGATAAGCTGTGCTTGGAGTTTCATTATCCAGGCTATAACTCCAATGAAGACAATATATAACGAAATAACCTAATACTAAATGCTTTCAGAAAGGTTTCTCACTCCTTATCTCAATAGCATCTTTGTCAGCCAGGGCATACGTATTTTGGATTGAATATTTATTTAATGATTTTGGGTGCATCAAGACCAGTGGTTCTCAACCTGTGGGTCCCAGATGTTTTGGCCTTCAGCTCCCATAAATTATAACAGCTGCTAAGCTGGCTAGGCTTTCTGAGAGTTTTAAGCCAAAACACCTGGGGACCCACAGGTTGAGAACCACTGGTCTAGACTGTAGAATTAATGCAGTTTGAAACCACTTTAATTGCCTTGGCTCAATAATGTGAGAGATTTAATTAATGCTGAAATGCAAGCCAGAGCTCAGTGTTCTCTAAATACTCTAAACATTTTAAACTCTATGAATTTAAAGTCATTTGCTTAAGCTAATTTATATAATTTATCACATTTGTCTAAAACAATCCATTTAAATAATTTAAGTATCTTCCATAATTTAGGAAATTTGATAAATTTCCTATATTCAGTTGATTCCGTGATGCAAGTTCTAAGTCTTAATGATAATATGTTGAATAATCCATCACGATTATATATTTCTAATCATCAAATTAATAATTGTTGAAATATGTAGGAAGCTGGGAATGATGGAAATAAAATTCCCAACTCCACCTTAAAAGGAAAAACACAGCGGCAAGCGGAAGAACTTAGGACACTTGAAGTTTCTTGTTGCAAAGGTTGACTTCAGTTCTTTAATGTTGTTAAATTCATAAAGTATAGTCCAGTCAGCAAATATATCCACTACAAGATAAATTCTCTTGCATGGCAGTGCAAAAACACAAACATAGATACAGGAGGTTTTGTTTGCTCACGCTCCGAGACTCACAGATCCTTCTGCTCCAGTAGTTTGCATCCATGAAGTGGTTCTCCAGAGAAAACAAAACTACCACAAAACAGTAACAGGATAAACAGAGTCTTCAGTTTTCTTTGTCATTAGCCTTGGCAAAGATATCAGCGTGTCTTTACAAACAAACTCTTTCTCCTCCTTATCAGCCAAACGCTCGGCCAGACTTTCTTCTTCTTCAATCCCCCCCCACACACACATTTAGCACAGCAGAGAGATTTTATAGCAACCAGGAAACCACTCCCCAAACACAGCTCAGCACACAGCTGATTAATTGATTACTCCACAGTGGAAATCTACTCAGATACTACAACAGGTATAAACTGTTCACTTAACTCTTTATTTCCAACACCCTCCTAAAGAGTTAAATTAAACATAACGAATCGACAAATCTAACGAAAGCAGCACCACTTAGTGGTTTGGTGAAGACATCTGCAACATTTTCTTCACTGGGAACATAGTACAAACAAATCCTTTTATTCCGGACCAATGCTTGCATATTTGCATATCTTGCACCCAGATATCTAGTTCGGCTCTTAAGTCCCTCTGACTTTGCTATTGCCAAGCAAGACTGTGAATCCACAAACACATTTGTAGGTTCATTTTGTTCCATTCTCATATCTCGGATCACTCCTTGTATAAATTCCATATCATTACAGGCTTCACTCAGAGCTGATAATTCTGCTTCAGTGGTACATTGTGACACAAATGATAGCTTCCGAGACTTCCAACAAATTGGAACTCCAGCAAACTTAATCAAAAAACCTGACACAGACTTTTTGTCAACCATATTTGCAAAACTACTATCCGAAAAAACTTCAATACTTTCCGATGAGTTTGGACAAATCTCAACACTTTTGATACAGTACCTTTTAAATACCGCAACACTCTTTTACTCCAGCCCAATCCATTTCAGTGGGATTCTCAACTTTCCTACTAAGTACCCCCACAGCGAAACTTATGTCAGGCCTAGTAGCATTTGATAGATACAACAAACTACCCACTACTAATCTATAGACATAATTATTTAGGAAAGGTTTCCTCCACGCTAGAAAGAAATTCTACTGCCATAGGGGTATTGGCTACTTTAGCATCAGACATCCTGGTCCTTTTAACAATTCAACAATTTTATCAGACTGATTCAGTCTCAGGCCATTTTCAATTTTTTCAAAATTTATTCCAAGGTATTTTTTTACCAAACCTAAATCTTTAATTTTTAATTTCTCTGCCAGTTTCTTAAAAACTAGACCCACTACTTTGGAATTTTTACCCATGCACAAAATATCGTCAACAAAAACAACAACACACATCTGTTGATCTCCCGATCCTCTCAAATACAAACAAGGATCCACCTTACTACGCTGGAAATTTAAATCAGACAATACTTTGTCCAGATGCATGTTCCAATTTCGGGCACTTTGCTTCAGCCCGTACAACGATTTTTGTAATTTGTAAACACCTGAGCGCAGGTGATCTTCAAAACCAGGAATAGCAGTCATATATACACTATCCTCAAGATCAGCATGTAAATATGCTGTTTCCACATCAAAATGATGGATCACCCATTTACTCTGACAGGCTACAGATAAAGCTAGTCTTAAAGTTTCTGTTTTCACAGTGGGGCTAAACACATCATCATAGCTCTCCAAATATCGTTCGAAACCGCGAGCGACTAGTCTCGCCTTGAACACAAAACCATCCTGCTCTGATACCTTCCGCTTATATACCCATCTACAACTGACAGGCTTAACTTCTGATGGAACCTCGGAAACCTCCATAACTCCTAGATCCATTAAAGAGTTAAACTCTTTTCCATAGCTTTCCGCCAATTATCTTGTTCAGATATTGGCCTTTTTTAACATGTCTTTGTAGCCCACAGGCTCTGTCCAGTTTGCATCCTCCATAACCAGACCAACTTGCAAACGATCCGGTGGAACACCAATATTAGACCTGGAAGACCTTCGAGGAACTACGTCAACCTTCTCATCTTTGCTTTCAGTTTCCCCTCCAGAAGTCACACTTTCTTCATTCTGAAGAGAACCCTCTTCCTTTACTTCCATAGAATCCGCAACTAACTTGTTCTCAAAAGGCATGAAAATCTCATGATTAGCATGGATCTTCTCCCAACGGGTGTTTTCTTCAAATTTAGCATTCCTGGAAATAGTTACTCGACTACCACTACTCCAGAACCGATAACCTTTTGATTAAGAAGAGTATCCCAAAAAGACCATTTGTTTCCATGCTTGTTCATTTTTCCTCCTCTGTTCAGAAGGAACTAAAACATAAGCAGTACTCCCAAATATTCTTAAAAAACTCAAATCTGGATTCTTTCCATAAAACAGAAAATAAGGAACTTGTCCAACACTTCTGGACCATAATCTATTGGTTACAAAACTGGCGTTTGCTACCGCCTCTGCCCAAAACCTATTAGGCATCTCTCGTCTGCCAGCATACTTCTTCCCATGCTGCGCAACGTACCAATCCATCTTTCTGCAATCCCATTTTCCTGGTGGACATATGCATTTGATAATCTGTGCTTTATCCCATATTTCTTAAATAAAGCATTCATCTTTTTGTTAACAAATTCTCCATCTCTATCTGACTGAACAGATTTTACACGGTGTTCTGGGAATTGAGTTCGCATAAGCCTTAACCATTCGTCAACTTTTTGTACTACTTGAGATTTTTCTCGAAGAAAAAACACAAAATTATAACGAGAAAAGTCATCCACCAAAATGAGAAAATAACGAGAACCCACTAAAGAATTTGTAAATGGACCACATAAATCCATATGTACCAAAGAGAGAATTTCACTAGTCTCTCTGGAACTTGTCTTAGCCACCGGGGTGGCTTTTAACTTTGTCTTCATGCATATAGTACAGTCCAAGTACTTATTGCATTTACATATATCCAAACCTGTTTTGTTCACAGTTTGGATGATTCTATCCCATCCACAATGACCTAGCCTTCTATGCCATAGATGAACACATTTGTTATGAATCAGCTGTCCATTACCTGGGCAATTCTCAACATCTACACATCCTACAGATACATTTACATTTTTGAGTAGAAAAAGACCATTTTCTTCCTTGATTACAATCCTGACTCCATAAGAATTTCTGATTAAACATTCACCTTTTTCAAAGATAACAGCATAACCCATTTTCATCAATTCTTTAACACTTAAGATGTTATATGCCAGATTATTAACATGCAAGATCTCATTTAACTTTAAAGCAAGTTTTTCAATAAAAACAGCCCCAGCCCTATTTACACTTGCTCTCTGACCATTTGCCAAAGTGATAGAGGTCACTGGAGCTTCGTGCAAATCATGAAGCAAAGATAAATCTTTAGTTAAACTTCGAGTGGCTCCAGAATCAATCACCCAAGAACTAGCTAAACAGCTATCATCCACAACATGGGCAATTAAAGAAAAATCAGAGCTTCTATCTCTGGGCTTTGTAAAACTACGTTTCACATTTTTCTTTTGAGTATTCATTGGGGGCTTTTTACAATCTCTTGCAAAATGTCCTTTTTCTGAACAACGCCAGCAACTTAAATTTTTATGAGCTTTAGCTTTGCAAGCTGCCTCAGACTCATAAACAGACTTAGTTTGTCTCTCTATTTTGTTGTGATAATTAGAAACAGAAGTTCTAACTTGTTTCTGAGCCACCCACTCATAGAGTTTTGAGGAAATATAATCAACATTCAAATCTTTATCCTGAATATTTACAAGACAGTCAACAAAAATATCAAAACCTTTTCCCAAACTCCCCAACAAAATAAGAGCTCTCAAGTCTTCTTCAAACTGCAATCCGCGTTGCTCCAAATCAGAAAAGATAGACAGCATAGCATTCACATGATCTTCTATGCATCCACTCTCAAATCGAAGAGAAAACAGTTTCCTGCAAAGAACAATTTTCGAGCCAGCACTAGGTCTCTGATAAAGAGTTTTATAGCAATCCCAAACTTCCTTGGCATGCTCTAATCTTCTCACATGGACAAGTTGCTGGTCTTCGACCCCAAGCAGAATAAAGGCTCTGGCTTTTGGTCCATTTCCAGTTCCTCATCGTCATCATCAGCTGGGAGGGCATTCACAGCTTTCCACAAACTTTGTGTGATGAGATAGCATTTCATCTTCTCAGCCCATGTAAGATAATTTCGACCATTTAGTTTCTGAAACGCCAACATAAACATTCCAGCCATCTCTAAACTTCAGGACTGTAAAAAATTACAACAAAAAGTGTCCAAATACTTTACTCCAGAAGACAAACCTCCTACTCCCGAGTAGAAAGAAAAATTTACTCCCGAGTAGAACTTCCACACTTTGTCCTCTTACTCTCGAGTAGAAAGAAAAATTTACTCCCGAGTAGAACTTCCACACTTTGTCCTCTTACTCTCGAGTAGAAAGAAAAATTTACTCCCGAGTAGAACTTCCAGAAACAACATCGTTCATAGAGGTACTGGGCCCATAACCTGTTGAAATATGTAGGAGGCTGGGAATGATGGAAATAAAATTCCCAACTCCACCTTAAAAAGGAAAACACAGCGGCAAGCGGAAGAACTTAGGACACTTGAAGTTTCTTGTTGCAAAGGTTGACTTCAGTTCTTTAATGTTGTAAAATTCATAAAGTATAGTCCAGTCAGCAAATATATCCACTACAAGATAAATTCTCTTGCATGGCAGTGCAAAAACACAAACATAGATACAGGAGGTTTTGTTTGCTCACGCTCCGAGACTCACAGATCCTTCTGCTCCAGTAGTTTGCATCCATGAAGTGGTTCTCCAGAGAAAAACAAAACTACCACAAAACAGTAACAGGATAAACAGAGTCTTCAGTTTTCTTTGTCATTAGCCTTGGCAAAGATATCAGCGTGTCTTTACAAACAAACTCTTTTTCCTCCTTATCAGCCAAACGCTCGGCCAGACTTTCTTCTTCTTCAATCCCCCCACACACATTTAGCACAGCAGAGAGATTTTATAGCAACCAGGAAACCACTCCCCAAACACAGCTCAGCACACAGCTGATTAATTGATTACTCCACAGTGGAAATCTACTCAGATACTACAACAGGTATAAACTGTTCACTTAACTCTTTATTTCCAACAATAATGAATTTTCTATATACTTAAACCTCTATACTAAGATCAATTTAGCTCTAAAATATGTTTAAGCCAAAAGGTGACAGTTTTCTTGTAATAATTAGAAAGAAAGAAAAATTGCCGTAACTATTGGTCCTAGTAAAAAAAAACCTCTTTTGTAATTCATGCAATAACTTCACAGTAGTTTTCAAATTAGTGGATTTTTAAAGCCTTGATGGAGTTATTGTATATGCATTTGTCATACCGTACCTTTCCTGCCATCTTGTGTCCAGAATGGTGAATTGTATGGTTTATCAATTTAAAAAAAGAAGAAGAAAGAATAGGTTTCAGCTAAAAAAGAAGTGAAAAATCCCATATTCATGATTACCACTTGTATCCATATTTTTTGGCTCCTGTACCATCAAGATAATTTCTGAGAAAGTCTGAAAATAATATTTAACTAAATATGCAGAGCTGGTTTAATGACTTTGCTTTTAGCCATTACAAAAGTTCCACATGAACTGGGTGTAATTTAATGTCCTTCAACACAGCCCTATATCCCAGAATATCAAGGCAGAAAATCCCACATTATCTGAGTGTGGACTCAGAGAATCCAGTTCAAAGCAGATATTGTGGGATTCTCCACCTAGATATTCTGGGATATAGGGCTGTGTGGAAGGGTCCCTAGTGTATTCAAGAACTGCCAAAACTCTTAAGTAAAATTTTATTTAGATTTCTTTCTAGTGCATCCAAATGAGCACTTGACCCAAAGAGAAGCTGGAATTAACAGTTTTGGGATATGTCAAAACAAAAACATCTCCTCTTTTCCTTTTTTCCCTTCCACAGCTATAAAACTCAGAATATCAAGGCAGAAAATCCCACAATATCTACTTTGAACAGTCTTATCTGAGTCCACACTGCCATATATTCCAGTTCAAATCAGAAAATATGGGATTTTATTCAGCTGTGTGGAAGGGGCCATTGACAGCTTAAATACCTTAAAGGCACCAGATCCCATCTGATCTTGAAAGCTAAGCAGGGTCAGCTCTGGTTAGTACTTTGATGGTAAACTGCCAGTGAGAGACAAAAAGAAACCGAACTACCTTTGATGCCCTATCTATACAGCTCTATAATGCAGTTTCAGAATGCAGATTAACTTCATTGAACCGGATTATATGGTAGTGTAGATGCATATAATCTAGTTCAGTGCAGTTCAGTCTGCTTTATATGAGACTACATTGACCATATAATGCAGTTTGAGCTGCATTATATGGCAGTGTGGATGGAGCCAGAATCTTCCTTGCTTAAGAAAACCTTGTGAAATTCATTAGGTCAATTTGAAGAGACATACATGCATACAAAGTGTACTGCTGCATCAGGCAAATGGCACTTTAGCAATATAACAGCAAACTTTAAGAAATCACATTTGTGTGTGATGCTTCTTGATAAACGTGCTTCCAGTTATGTGGCTACAGAAAGTACTAGTAATGAAACTACTAAGTTAACAACTTGAATTTCATTGTATGCCATTAACAGCCAGACAAAGCGGAAGATACAAGGAAAAAAACATTACCAAAAATAGAGAAAATGAAACCTGAAGAGAAACCTCCTACCCCTCCAGAAAGGTAAAGCCAGCATAAATAACTGTAATTAATAAACTATCAATTTAGTTTTGCTTCGAGTTTGCTAAATATAAAGAAGAAGAAAAGTGAACCATATAAACGACTAATTAAAAATCCACGTGACTTATAACCATCTGGTCATTTTTCAAAATAACCAGATAAAAACTTCTTTTTAGGGCAGATCGCAATAAGTAAACGTAACAAAATACAATGATGCAATTTAAATACTGCATAGAACATAGTTAAAAGAGCCGCGTTTTACAAATTTGCCACAACCGTAAGAGCAATTTCAGAATGCTAGGAATATGCAAATATAGTGTTTAAACCAGGCATGGGCAAACCTTGGCCCTTCAGGTGTTTTGGACTCCAACTCCTAACAGCCTCAGACCCCTTCCTTTTCCCCCTTAGCCGCTTAACACCTGGAGGGGCAAAGTTTGCCCATGCCTGGTTTAAAACAATAGTATACATCCCAGGAATTGTATACTGTTTTTCAAAGCCTTCTGGAAACTGATGAGTAGGGTGGGACTAAAGGCTCTCTACTCCTTCTTCCAAATATTATTATATATAGATATGTTTTATTGTGTGTGTTTTGGTGCATTAATATGTTTTATAAACTAGTTTGTAATCCTGTGTATCAGTTACTGGGAAATATATTTCTGGAATTGTCCAGTACAGGTTTTTTTTCCATATCAGGAGCAACTTGAGCAACTTGAGAAAACAGTTGCTTCTGGTGTGAGAGAATTGGCTGTCTGCAAGGATGTTGCCCAGGGGACACTCGGATGTTTTGGATGTTTTTATCATCCTTGTGGGTGGCTTTTCTTATGTCCCCGCATGGATAGCTCAAGCTGACAGAGGGAGCTCATCTAGGCTCTCCCCAGATTTGAACCTTTGACCTGTCGGTCATCAGTCCTGCTGGCAGGAGGGTTTAACCCACTACACCACCGGGGCTCCCATCGAGTACAATAATAACAGTTAAAAACCCCTTCCTCTATAATTTATTTGCTTATTTTGTTAAAAATACAGGGTACAAACTTTTCCTTTGAAGCAGAAGGAACATCTGAAAATGAAAGAAGACCTAGCTAAAGCTCAGGTAAGCAGAGTAACCTTTTTGACAAGATAAAGCTTCCTACAATTGCCTTTATCTGTTGGAGAAATTCACAATAAAGCATATTCTCAAAATGAGCTGAGATGAAAGAAGAAACATTTCTAGTTCGGATGCAATTATTTAATCTTCATTTAGGTTCTACAGAAAATGGGCATGTTAGGCTTCATAATATCATTTACTATAAATCTAGAAATTTGGGTCAAACCTTGACCTACAAAACCTGGGTTGAGTTATCCATGGGTCAATGTTAAGAACTGTGTATTGACTCCAATAAAAAAGGAACCATTTCTTTCTCTGAGTAGACTGGCAGAAGGTGAGAACTTAGGCACCTTCTACACAGCTGTATAAAATCCACATTATCTGCTTTTAACTGGATTACATGGCAGTGTAGATTAAGATAATCCAGTTCAAATCAGAAAATGTGGATTTTCTGCTTTGATAACCTGGATTATGTGGCAGTGTAGAAGGGGCCTTAGTCCATCTCAGGAAAACCTGAAATAAACACCAACCACTTAGGGCCCTTCCACACAGCCATATAACTCAGAATATCAAGGCAGACAATCCACAATATCTGCTTTGAACTGGATTATCAGTGTCCACACTGCCATATAATCCAGTTCAATGTGGATTTTATGCAGCTGTGTGGAAGGGCCCTTATACTTTCTGCTACTATGGCATCACTTCTAGTCTTTTTGAATATTCTGATGGAAAATGGGAATGACAGGTCTTTGGTGCTTCCATCAAAAGAGCTCTGAGACCTCATAGAAAAGCCAAACACATCAATTCATCTCTTTTATTGGGGGAATAATACGTGTGGCAGAGGGGTAGAACATATTTTATATTTTACAATTTAAATATAAAATAAATTCTTAAATATAAATGAACATGTAAAAACAAAACTTTGATATTCCAGGCAAACATTCAGTCGCTTGAAAATGAGAAGAAAATGCTTGAAGAGAAACTGCAGAAAGTAATGGAGGTACTACTTTCAGCACATTTTGATATGTAAATATTGTAAAAAAAATAGTAAATGAAAATAAGTTTGTATGTTTAACCTAATAAATTAGTACTTGAAAACTCAAGTCAGTATGTGAAATTTAGCCCTTATATCCACTGTACTGCTCTTGGCTCTAATTAAATATGTAGGATTTCCAGATCACTGTACGGTATTACAGTCCCAGTAGAGTTTGCAACGGGGAAAGAATGACTATGCCAAGATTTATACCTACTTATCTTATATCTTATTGGCTCCTGGACCAATTGTTGCTGATTCACCCAGTCTTCCTAACCTGCTGATTTCATGTCTATCCTCTGAATCACTGCTGTTCTGTTAGGCGGGCTTTAAGATCTGCCAGGGAGGTTCTCCTCTCGTCCCACATCCGTGTGGTTGATGGGGACAAAGGAGAGGACCTTTTTGGTGGTGGCTCCCTGTCTCTGGAATGCCCTCGTCAGTGAACTCAGACAAGCCCCTACACTTCAACACTGTAGGAAAGAGTTAAAAACTTGGTTTTCCAGTAGGCAATTGATAAGGTTTAGATAATAACCAGAACTGATTGCCAATCACTTAACACTTTATATCTATATTTTGTGCATTCAGCTGGGCTGCTATATTGATTACATTAATCTTTTAACTGATTCTATTTTTAATAGAGGTTGTTTTATTCAATTTATATACATGGTTTATGTAATATAATATTGTTTGAATGTTGATGTATTTTATTTTATGTATTATGTATTTTATGTATGGCATATTTGTGTGCTATTTTGTAAGCTGCCCCGAGTCCCTAAGTGGGATGATGGTGGGGTATAAAGATTATTATTATTACTACTACTACTACTACTTACTTTCTCCTTAGATTAGTTTGAACCTTTTATCTTCTTATTGTCCTTTCACTCTTGGTGCCTTTTTATTCGTCTTTTAACCGCTTGTATGAAGCCTGAACCATAGGTTGTTGTTGTTGGGTGGGGGTGTGTGTGTGGGGGTGGGGGGTGGGTGGGTGGGTTGCCTTTTGAAATCCAACCTTCAGCCTGTCCTGCAAATCTACTTCTCCAAAAACACGAACTTGCTATACACCAATGGCTTTATTCTCCAAGCAGCTGGAATATTTATGGACATTTTTGTGCCATCAGATCAGCTTAGACAGATGTTAGAAACGTAACTTCCAGAATAACTTAACTTAAGCAGTTGAGGGGGAAAAGGAAGGGGCTTGAGGCTGTTAGGAATTGTGGGTGTTGAAGTCCAAAACACCTGGAGGTCCGATGTTTGTCCATGCCTGGGCTAGAGGGTACTGTCCAACTGGATTCAGTCTACTAATGTATCTTCTTTGTCTAACAGAGACATTTCTCATTAAAATGTCTCTGTTAGAAAATACATTTTTTGTAAATAGTCATCTCCCCCATCCTGCTTTTTTGATACATTTGATACACACCCTGCTGTGTTGTGGGCTTTATGCTGAAATACTGAGAAACTTTATACATTGAAAACTTTTTCTATCCCGCACAAAATAAGTACATTTAAAATTATTTAATCAGAAATACTATGTTTTGTTTTGTTTACTAGGAGGCTGGGCAGGCAAAGGGTCAACTTGCAGAAATACCTCCAACTACGCCAGACTGGCAGTTCCCTTATAAAACAATTGTGGAAGATGACAAAGATTCTCCAAAGAAAGGCAAAAAGTCAACAAAAACAAAAGGCAAAGGAGAAGATGTGAAACTGGCTTCTACTAGCGGAACTGACAAAGCAGTCCATAAGCAGCAAAAAAGTGAACCAGGAAAAACTGGTGAAATACTTCCAGAAAAGGATCAGGACCTTTCTGAAACAAAAGAACCTATTACTCCAACTGACAAAAGGGAAGAGTCCAAGAAAACAAAAGCTAAAACAGAGGCAGTAAGTAATGTTTATTAAAAAAAAAACCCACTCTAGAGGGGTTTTTTTTGAGTGAATAATCTTTAATACATTAATTCTTAAACACAATTTTCCCCATATAAACATCTCTAAAAGTGGGATGCATCTTAGAATTACAGTTGCTTTCCTTATGCAGGCAGTCTCCAAGTTACAGACAAGATATATTCTGCGTTGTCAAAGGCTTTCATGGGTGTAATCAGTGGATTGCTGTGAGTTTTCCGGTTTGTATGGCCATGTTCCAAAAGCATTCTCTCCTGAAATTTCATCGACATCTATGGCAGGCATCCTCAGCCTCTGAGGATGTCTGCCATAGATGTGGGTGAAATGTTAGGAGAGAATTCTTCTGGAACATTGCCATACAGCCCAAAAACCTCACAGCAATCCATTGATTATGGCCATGAAAGCCTTTGACAACACAGAAGATACATTGTTCGTGAATTTGTATGTAAGTTGGAACAGGTTCATTTTTAAGTGTACTTCCAGCCAACTCTATATATATATATATATATATATATATATATATATATATATATATATATATATGCTATCCCTATGCCATCCAAAGCTTATATATATACGTTTTGGATAGCATAGGGAAAGGTGAATACCCCTGTGGTGTTTGTTTTGCTATCTGTTTTTGCTTCAGAAGATTCACCTCACTTTCTGTCACTGTGATTCTTGGATTTTGAATTTTTTTATTTGTTGTGGAAATAAGGATTGGTGATACAACTTAGGTGGATGCACCTTTCCCCCATGATGACTCTTTCAGGAGTGAATTTCCCATTTCAAGGGGTAGATTCTTTCACTTCTGTTTTTCACCCTCCGTTCTTAACTGTGAGCTATTTATAAGTTGGATGTTTGTAACTTGGGGACTGCCTGCATATAAATAAAGCTTTTCTTCTTTGCGGTCTCTGTGAACTCACACATATGAATGTTCTGTGCCTACATAGAGCACTTTATGTCGTGATGCAGTGACCAAGAAGCCAAGCTCAGGAGTAAAAGGGGATAACAAAAAGTTTATTGAACAATCACTGGAGAAAGGACGAACAAAAAAGTAGCCAACTCGGCTTTAAAACCCTCAAAAATCCCAGGGAAAAACAACAAAACAGCCCAAAACAAACAATAGATGTCCGTCTGCGATGTACGTAGGGAGAGTCCAGAAGAGTAGTGTCAAAACCGGTCCAGGAGTCCAAAGCCAGAGAAAGCCAGATGAAAAGGAGGAGACGTTCCAAGGGTCACAGGAGCTGAGTCTACATGAATAGCACAAGTCATAGCCCCCATAACACAATACCAGCCTCCCTCAATTTCATACAATACCAGGTTCTGTAGCAGGAACTCACGTAAACACAGCGGAGACCAAGTCCCGCCTCTGGGACACACGGCAGATAACTAAACAGAAAAGCATACATGAATTCCAAAAACCCCCACCTTTGCCCAAACATCAGCTAGAGCTGCCATAGCAGCTCACCCCAGGAACAAAGTGGAGAAATAGCCCATAACTCACGAGTATCAGGAAAACTGGAACAAGGTACTGGATATCAGGAACACAAGATAGTCAGAGACAAGAACCAGACATCAACTCTTTGACCGCCGCAAAAGCAGCCCCCAAAACTCATTTCTTATATAGCACTTACACATCACTGTCTTCTGAAGAGTCCCCAGCTGCTGTATTTCCTACAGCTGCGGTGCTCTGTGGAAATTGTCTGAATCAGAAGGTGTTCTAAGTATTTGCTGAATTCTTTTCCTCTGTTCTAATCCTTCCACACTAGAATCACTAGCAGCCCTTTTCCTTCCAGCTGCAGAGTCCTGATCACCCAGAGCCACACACCAGTCCATACCATTTATTTATTTATTTACTTTGCTTCTAGACCGCCTCTCTCAGCCCGAAGGCACAAATAGCAGGAACTGCTCAAGACAAACAAATCAACAATTATCAATACAATTCCAACATATACAATTTGGCATTTAATGTTAAAAACACAATATCAGCGTACTATTGCTTGATGCTATTGAGCCAGCATCTTCCCCAATACTACTACTAGTAGTAGCTGAAGGCTCAATCACAACACTTTAGAACCTTCTAGATCTCTAAAATGGTACTTTTTTGGGAGGTAGTCCCATTCACTCTCCCCAAGTTTCTTTCTTTCATTTCTGCAGCAGCACAGTCAGAAACCTTGGCTCTTTTGCATTCGTTTCCCCCCAAGATTTCTTCAGTTTTTATAGCTTAAGTTACCTTCTTACGATTGATGATTGTTTGCCTTTAGAGTGTTTTTCTTTTGTTTCATGAGACAGGAAAAGCTTTATAAGAGACTAGCTGTACCCGGCACGCGTTGCTGTGCCCTATTTTGGAGATGCGAGGAAGTCTTGAGTATGTAAGGGTTGGAGTTGTTGTTAGTTATGGTATACAATGTTTTTTGTCTTTCCGTCTGCTGTGTTGATGTAGAGGTTGATGTGTGTGTGGGTGGGGTACTTTGGAAGTGAGTGGAGGTACTTGAAATCCCATTATCCATGGTGTGTCCTCCTCTAATCTGGAGTCGGATGGAGTGTGGGTCATGGGGTGCATTGTTTGCCAAGTTTGGTCTTTATCGGTCTTGGTTCTTGGACACAGTGGTCTGTGGGGAATGATGGGTTTTGAAGTACTACAAATCCCATTATCCATGGAGGTACTTCAAGTCCCATAATCCATGGTCCACCCTCCTCCAAACTGTAGTAGAATGTAGCGTGGGTCATAGGGGCTCTGTGTGCCAAGGTAGGTTACTGTAAATTCAGGCCATACACAATGTCCCATGAGCTGAGGCCTAGTCAGGAACAGCAAGTTAATGAAGCCTTACTGTCAATTCGGGCCATACACAATGTCCAGTGAGCTGAGGCATAGTCGGGAGAATCAAGTTAATGAAGCCTTACTGTCAATTCAGAGCGTAAATAGCATTCCATTAAGTGAGGCCTAGTCAGGGAAATTAAGTTAATGAAGCCTTACTGTCAATTTTGGGCGTGGTCTGTGATTTTCTGTGGGAAGTGAATTGGGTGTTTGTGTTTGTGCCTCAGCCCTTTGCCTTATCCTCCTCTGACAGTTTATTATGGGTTGGAATGTTCATGTTGGCTGGCCAGTACAGGAGTTATGCAAATCGGCCCTTATTGGCAGCCAATCATGTTGTCAGAATGTAGAGGCTGGGAGAGTCGTTGGCAGCCCCGGAGGATGCTGGGAAATGTAGGGTTTTTAACTCGTTGTTTTGGGGGCCTTTTAGGTTTTGGGGGAAGTTTCTTTGCTACAAACGTACCTTGTCTGAGGCCTATTTCTGTTGGCAAGTTTGGTGTTTCTGCGTTGTAAGGTTTCTCTGTTTGGGACGGTCTTTCCATGACGACTCTTCCTTTATATATATATAGATGGGGAAAGGATTTTAGCTCAGTCTAGTCAACATTGAATTTTCATGACAGTCTTGTTTCCTAGTGGAGTTCTCGTTCCATGTTTCAAGTTTTGCCAGGTTCCTGTTCTGGGCATTGGATCTCCATGCTCTATTGTTCTTTTGGATTTTGCATTCTTGGATCTTGTGTTTTTACCGTTGTACCTTGAAATTCGTGGACTATTTGTTACCTTTGGAAAATACTGTTACTATCATTTCTATTGCTTTGCTTACATATATCCTTTAATAAACAGTTTAAGGACAGAGCTGTTCCTGCTCTGGGACACAACAATATGTATGTGTAGCAACAAGGCAGCTGAAGATTTTTGTTAAGCAGAAGAAGGACTAATATATAGGCTGCATATATAGGCCTATAATTTTATAATAATATTTTTTGCCTTCAAAGGTTGATTCTAAAGGTGTGACGAAATCTAAGGACACTGGAGACATGAAAAAGCAACGAAAAGGGTAGGCATACTTAACATCGCATACTATAATGATAAAATTATATAGAGCTGTTTTTCAGTATTTGCTACCAGTGTGCTAGAAGTTCATCAAATTTGATTTAATGTTTATACGTGCTGAAAAATGTTGCGCAATATCTGACTCCAAAGACATCCTGTTGTCTCAAAGAGCCTTGGAATCGCAGCTAGAAGCCACAAAGACTTCTTCATTTTGTGGCATTCATTCATGATTTCATTTGCAGAATCACACATATAGATTTAATATTACTATTTCTAAAGACAGTTTATTGAACTGTGTAAGATATAGAACTTTTTCTTTTACTGTTTTTGCAGAAAATTGAAACAGGTCTTATTTTAAATCTTGTGATGTTTTACATTAGGATATATGTACAGGCAGTCCCTGAGTTACGAACATCCAATGTACAAACAACTCATAGTTACAATTGGGCCTTTCCCTTTCCCCTGTCATGAAATCTTAGCACTGAGCCAAAACGTGTCTGTATCTTTCCACCATCCTTTCCTTTTTCTTCCTATCAATACCTCTCCAAACCCCTTCTCCCTTTTCTTCCTATGGATCCCTCGAAATCCCCTTTTCCCTGTTCTTCCTATTTATTTATTTACTTTGTTTTATATCCCACCCTCTCTCCCTCGTTGAGGGACTCAGAGCTGCTATTAATCTCTCCAAACCCTTCCTATCCATCTCTCCAAGCCCCCTTACCTATTTCTTCCTATCTAGCTCTCCACCCTCTTTTCTTTTTCTTCCTATTGATATCTCCTTCGTCCTCCCTGTATCTCTTCAGCTCTCCTCTCCTCCATGTTTGATACCACTTTTAATTGCCTTGGCTCAATGCTATGCAATGCTGGGATTTATATTTTGGTGAGGAAGCAGCATTCTTTGACAGAGAAAGCTAAAAACCTTGTAAAACTACAACTCCCAGGATTCAATAGGCAATGAACCAGGGCAGTTAAAGTGATGTCCAACTGCAGCTTAAGTACACTCCAAGGAAGATGGGGTAGAATAAAAAGGGGAGACTCCTTGAGGGAAGAGAGTTTTCCTTTCAGTTGCTTGGAATCTTTGGTGCTTTAAAAAAGAGACTCTAATCACACAGGAACTGTTTTATATGCCGCACTTTAAAGTGCGTTTGAGAGCTACACCGAGTCCCTTCGGGGAGATGGTGGCTGGGTATAAATAAAGATTATTATTTGATATATACCAAGATTAGTACACAGCAATGTACCAATGTGGCTTTTATATTTGATCACACGTTGGACACTTCCCAAGTATCTAGGACTGTGTAATGTATCGGCGAATAATGCATGCAGATCCAACTCAGCCTTTTGCAGCTGACAGGTGGTAATTTTGACAGTGCCGATTGTTTTTTAGTGCAGGCCAAGGTCTTTAGGCACTGGTCCCAGTGTGCTCATCAGCACTGGGACCACCTTTACTGGTGGTCCCAGTAATCATCATCTTCACCATCATCTATTCTATAATATGCACCTTTTATGGGCCAAATTACAAAGAGTCTGCTTTTTACTGGACCTGTTATGACTTACAATTCAATTTAAGAATGAACCTACAGAACCTATCTTGTTTATAATTTGGGGACTGCCTGTACTGCCTGTGTGAGAGTTTTCTTCTGTCTTTTTGATTCTATTACATTTTGTTTGATCATTTTGATCAATTTCCACTCTCCCAAGTCTTTTAATAGTATGGTAAAAAAGTAATTGCTTAGCATATTAATAGACCAATTGCTAGTTGTAGGTTTTGAACCAAGTCATTATTTCAGGGATTTTTACCCTTTAAGACTGAAAACTGTCATACCCGGTCAGGTCTTGGAACCTTTTTGAAGTATCTTAAAGAGGAAGGAATTATCAAAACCACCTCTGCATATTCATACTCTAAGAAAATCCAATAAAATTCATAGAGTGGGCACATATACTTGAATGTATATACAAGCAGTCCCCAAGTTATGAGCGAGATAGGTTCTGTAGGTTTGTTCTTAAGTTGAATTTGTTTGTATGCTGGAACAGGTACATTTTTTCTGTATAGCTCCAGCTTTGAATAGCATAGGGAAGGGTGAACAATCCTGTAGTGTTTGTTTTGCTGTCTGTGCCCTCTGTTCAAAACATTTCAGTGCACTTTCTGTCCCTGTGATAATTGGATTTTGAAAAATTTGGCTTGTTGTGGAAACATTCCAGGAGTGATTTTCCCTTCCTAGGGGTAGAGTTCTCTCACTTCCTATTGTCCCACCCCCATTTGTAACTGAGTCCTTTGTTAAGTCAGATTTTTGTAACTTGGGGACTGCCCGTACACACTCATGCCCCTCTTCAAATAGCATTTTGTGTGAGGCAGAATGAACTGTATTTGAAGAACTCCGTAATTGTAGTTTCTTCCAGTTGCATTGAAATGCTGTTATATAGGAAACCTGTATCATATGTTCTAAGTGAGTACTCTCCTAGTTCTTATTCCATTTGTTTTGGTGGTAAGCAATATTAACAACCCAGATGAGTGTTTTTAATAAGATCATATGACATTGTACTTCATTTTTACACAATTCAGTAGATATGTTATTACTAAGTTATTTCACTCTATAATATGGCAAATTGTATATTGTATTGTTTTAGTGTTATTAGAAAATAATCCTTGAAATATACAAAAAAAGTTGGATAAAAGTATTTTTCATTTTTATTTCACCCAGATTTTCTAAAATATATTTTAACAAAGATCAGTCAAGATTTATCACTTTTTAAGTTGAACTAATTTGACAGGGCAGAAAAAGCCAATCTAGAGTGAGGTACTCTGATCAGCATTGTCAGAGACTACACTGTCAATTGGATGGCAGCTGAATGGCTGAGCAGCATTTGAATCAGTTTAGCATCACTTGCCTGAGGCTCTTATCTTTCCTCCCTCGATCTGCTGTTTGCAATGTCCACTAGGCACAAAAATTAAGCTGGACCATGCTTGACACCTGGTCCCTGCTTTCTTCTCCAAGTGCCTTGGCACTCTGTGTGTCATGTAACCTAACCAACAAGGAGCTGACTCTAACATGCCAGTAAAGATGCACCCTTAGTGGTTGGTGTAGTTTTATTGAGTTCTGCTTTACATACTCTTACACAATTATTGCATTTCAGTATTGTACCTTTGTGGTTCTAATATAGCAACTAATTACTTAAATGCAGTTGTTAGTCCTAGTTACAGTAAATCCATCGAACTTATGAAATATGTATTAAGGTTAGCTCTTTGCTTGTCCTTCTCCTGGACTCTGTGTTTAACTTTGCTTTTCTCATTTGTGGTCTCCCAGCAGTTTTAAATTTGACAATATATCTGCATTGATAGTATGCTTTGCTTTTATTTTGTAATCTTTCAATTTTTAAAATATATCAATTGTTTTGGTCTCTGTTACTTTGGGAAACATTAGTGAAAATCTAAATATTTTAAAGAAGTAGATAAATAAATAATAGGGACTGGAGGAGAAGAAACAAATGTCTAGCTTCCCATTGTGGTCAGCTGTGAATCGCACATATGGTATTTCCTGCGCCTGCGCAGACAGTCCGGAATCTTTAAAAAAGTTATTATCCCTTTAAATTGTAGCCACGCCCACAGTCCATCATGCACAACGGGATTTATACCTGCTGTGGCATTCTGTGGCAGAGCAGTCCTCCTGCTCTACGGTGGCATGATA
Organism: Anolis apletophallus; assembly: GCA_030556195.1. Classification (NCBI taxonomy): domain Eukaryota; kingdom Metazoa; phylum Chordata; class Lepidosauria; order Squamata; family Anolidae; genus Anolis; species Anolis apletophallus. Next base: position 26,226,738 of record JARBWK010000008.1, on the reverse strand, counting down.
CCCACCAGCCACGATATTAGCTCGCTAGTCTACCATATGTGTGATTCACAGCTGACCACAATGGGAAAATATGGGTTGCTTACCTGTAACCATAGTTTCCCGAGTGGTCATCTGTGAATAGCACACTCCCGCCCATCCTCCCCGCTGATGTCATGCCTCAGTCCTTCAAGCTGCTTTTTGCGGCGGAGTAAAGGATCTGAGGTGGGAGTCCCTCCCACTGGCTATATATGCTCGAGGGGACTGTGGGCGGGGCTACAATTTAAAGTGATAATAACTTTTTAAAAGATTCCGGACTGTCTGCGCAGGCGCAGGAAATACCATATGTGCTATTCACAGATGACCACTCGGGAAACTACGGTTACAGGTAAGCAACCCATATATCTTCATGCAATTTAGATATTTACTCAAGAGCGTATGATGTGGTATTTCTTTTAAAAGATTATGAGGTCACACTATTGATTGTTGCTTTTGAAATATTGCATTACAAATTAGACCTGATGTGAAACATATTTTGGATGTTTTTAAATTTGCAAATACTATAGCAGGCATGGGCATGGAAGTGGTGGTGGGGAGTCAGTGTTCACGCAATGGCACTGCAGAAAAGTTTAGCCACATAAGAGGAGTTTCTATTGGCAGTATGTATTTCTGTGACTTTCCCTTCTTGATGTTTTACTAAACCAAACAGGACATTGTATACAGTTTCTTATGTACTAAAGTTTTAAAAATAACATAAATCTGAATTTCCTTATGCCGTGAGAGATGCTTTCAGATTTAACATAATAAATATAGGAAATATTAACTCTTAAGGGCACTGAAACAATATCCTATTAAAATTAATCCCGGGTTGCTCTTTAGGTCCTAAAAGAATTCCTGAAAACCTTTGAAGAATACCTTCAAAAATCCATGCGGCGTGAAATAAAACCAAAACAGGATGCCGGGTCTTGCTGCTGAATAAATAAGATGGTTTGAGCTCCAGCATATTCTGCAGTCTTATTAGGCATTAAGGAGACAATTAATAGGAATGTTTGATTCAACATGAAGAAAGAATACATTCACTTTTAGCCACTTGTTTTTAGTCTATGTGCATTAATTCATCATTTGAGTATGCATTGAGCACTTTTCTCAATCTGGCCAAATGGGACACTGGATACTTCAAACTGTCACAATTGTGGTGTCAAATTCTGAAAAAATATAAAGAATTCTGAAGTGCCTGGCAAATATTTCACAGCAAGCAACCAAGCTTTCATTCCTAGTCTCTGGGCCCAGTGCCAGCAAGCTTCACGATACATGGGATAATTCTGGGCAGCAAGTCAATGATGCAATGCTATAAAAGTAATTTTTGGTGGAAGCATACTTTCCATAGCTCTAGGAGAATATCTGTTACGATACAGAATTTGTGTTAGGCTGATTGCTTTGTTTGCTCGTAAGAAACATTCAAGCAGCCAAAGTTTATTAAAAAGTCAATGGGAACCTTGGGGGATCTCACAATATGCTATGGTCTTCCCCAAATTACATATCAGCTGCTCCAGATAATTGTCCGTTATATATTGACGTGCAGTTAGTTAACCAAAAGCATAGTAGAGATCTTTGTCAAGTTGTTGTCAAGAATAGCCAATAATAGCAAGAACATGCACTAAAATTGTACAAAGGCAGAAATATTATTCAAGAGCTCAGAATATGCCATCTTCTGTGCAATGTGAAGCCATAAAATTCTGAGAATCAGAACAAGTGTGGTAGCCAGTGAGCACGTTTCCTTTAGTTCTAAAATTGTACAAAGGCAGAAATATTATTCTACTTGAATGGGCATCTTCTGCAATGTGAAGCCATAAAATTCTGAGAATCAGAACAAAGTATGACAGGTGGCCTGCTTCTAGTCATACAGCACCATACTGTTTTGATACTCTTTCACCATAATCCCTGCTGCATGGAAGAAGAGTCAAGGCTTTGGAGAATGAAGGTCTCTGGATGCATTGCTTTATATAATGAAATCCATAGGTATAGTTAACTGTTCCCAAAAGTGTCAGTGTATGAAAGTACATTAGGTGCACTGTTGATTGATGAATCTGTCACAGTGATTGTTATTTTTTCAGTAACAGTAGTGCTAATAAACGTTCTGTCTGATCAGAAAACATAGACTTTTTGATTCCCCAAGCTGACAGTTAAATAGATTTTTTAAAAGTCCCATAGATTTGCCCCCCATCGGGGTGACTCCACAGGCTCCTGGTGGTGGGGAGCATGGAGAAGTTGCTGCTCCACACCTCACATTCCCTATCTTAACTTGCCCCTCATCCCATGTGGGGAAGTGTTGCTGCCTGGCTTCCCCCCCATGGCAGGGAAGGCAACATGGGAAGACTCCTGTGTTGCCGCGGTGGCAGAGTGTACTGGTTTCTCTCCTTTTTTGGCATGGAGTCTGACCAGATGTGCCTGTGCATCGTGTGAAGTGCTCTGTGTCAAAAATGAAGGGGAAGCAGCGTACAATGGGCAAATTGGCCCATCCGATAAGGTGGTAAAGCAATGTCATAGTCAAAATGTTTTGATTCCTGATAAACACCCAAAAAATTCCAATGAAACAAAAATCAGAGTAACAATGGTGTGGTGGTTTAATCATTGGACTACAATGTTGGAAACTAGGGTTCAAATTACCACTCAGAAATCTACCGAGTAATCTTGGACAAGTTGCACTCTCAACTTCAAGAAAGTAAAAGTGAAACTTCCTCTGAGCAAATGTTTGCAACCCCCTCCAACCCCCATAATAGCTTTGTCTTAGGGCACTTCCAGACAGTGCCATATAGTGCAAGTTCAAAAAGTGGGGCAAAAATCGTGAGACCTGACAGCAAGTCCACACACAGACCTGCCAGTCCTGGGAAATTATCCCCCATCATCCTAACACCTTACATTGAAGTGGATTTTACAAGTCCACAGGATAGAGGGGGGAAGGGAAATATCTGGCAGAATTTTTGTTTTTTAAAAATCTCTCTGAGATGTGCTGGACCTCATATGCACTCATGTGGAGATCCTAATGTACACACACGCAGATTTATTCTCTCTCTTCACTCAATTATAAATTCAAACTTTGTTTAATTTTGTAAACATTAGAAGAAAGGAATGGCTGCAGGGAGTTCTAATTGCTTTCCAACTGTACTTAGATTGAGCCACTTGTGTGTCCGTGACTCCATTTTTTGACAGTTCGACTGTTTTGGGTTTTAAAAATGTGCATATGCACTCGAGCAGTCCACACAGGGGGCTCAGAAATAAATCACACGATTTTCATGATTGCAAGGATATACAGTCATGTGAAGATGCACATTTTGGGGGCAGAATAGGGAAATAATATGAAACGAGTCTAGTCTGAAGAGATGACAGTTCTATGTGTTTTGCAGAATACTTACCACATGTGACTTACTTTCAGACAGACAAAGACATCTATATAAAAATTCCCATTGGTATTTTTAAAACCATTACTTTTGGTTTGCATGATTACTCCACATGCATGCTACTCTGGGTCAGGGGTGGATTTTGTTTTGCTGTCGACTACATGTCTTAGAAAATTTGCAAGTTTTTCATCACTCCTGGGGTTTTCTTTTACAGATTTATTCATAGATTTTTTTCTTATTCTTTTTAATTTGCTATGATTTTGGGTGCATTTACATTACATAATCGATGCAGTTTGATATCACTTTAACTGTCATACTCAATGGTATGGAATTGTGTGAAAGAAGATAGATGCTTTTGAACTATGGTGCTGGAGGAAAATTCTGAGAGTGCCTTGGACCACAAGAAGATCCAACCAGACCATACTCAAAGAAAGAAAGCCTAACTGCTTACTTGAGGGAAGGATATTAGAGGCAAAGATAATGAGAAGACAGGAAAGCTCAGAGAAGACAATGATGTTGGGGGAAATTGAAGGAAAAAGGAAAAGGGGCAGACCAAGGGCAAGATAGATGGATGGTATCCTTGAAGTGACTGGCTTGACTTTGAAGGAGCTGGGGTGGCCACAGCCAACAGAGCTCTGGCGTGGGCTGGTCCATGAGGTCACGAAGAGTCAGAAGCAACTGAACAAGTAAACAACAACAATCAGGATTTCTTCAGAGAGTTGTATGGAGGAATAATGTCTAATTTACAATATGTTTATTAAAAAAAAGCACTGACAAAGAATACTGAATACTTGTAGGCAAATAGATTAGATAATGTGAAATATGAACTAGTGAAGGATCTGAGCTCATCAGAAAGGCTTTTTCCCATCACAAGTATGTTTGATGGGCAAGCAAGCAAGGGCTTTCTCTGTAGATGATCCTAGACTCTGGAATTCCCTTCCCATGGAAGCCAGAAGGCCCTCCTTGCTATCCATCTAGCTCAGTGGTTCTCAACGTGTGGATCCCCAGGTGTTTTGATCTATAACTCCAAGAAATCCCATCCAGTTCACCAGCTCTTAGGATTTCTGGGAGTTGAAGGACAAAACATCTGGGGACCCACAGGTTGAGAACCACTGAGGGTTATAATTTAGACAAGATTTTTAAAACAAGGTTTTTAAAGTAAGGGCACGGAGGTGCTGTATTGTTGTAATAACAGATTTTTATTATTTAACAGATTTTTTATATTTTAAATTTTAACTTAATGTATTGTTTTAAAAATTGTGATCCATGTTGGGTCCCAATCTTGGAAAAAAGCAGTATACCACCACCACTGCTACTATGATATTGCTATTCAGTGATCTATAATACACTTGCATAACAATTCTGCTCCATAATCCAACAGAGTCTGGAGGAAACTAACTGTATTTCAGTTTGGAGTAAAATATAATGCATTTCAAAGACAAGATACTCATATTGCACTTCACATTAAATGAATAATTTTTAGAAATGACTAGAAAGAGCTCCATTGATTTGTTGTCTTAATTCACACTTTCAAAATACTGTTAATAATTACAAGATATTGGAAATAAATTTAGGAATAAAATTATGCTAATTACAATTGTCCAAGAATCATAGGTCTTCAAGAGGGTCAGTGTGGCATAGGAATTTTAGCATTGGATTAGGATTTTGGAGACCAAGGTTCAAATGCTCACTCAGAAATGGAAACCCATTGGATGACTTTGGGCAAGTCACACTCCCATTCCCTCAGGTGAAGGCAAAGGCAAATCCCCTTTGAACAAATGCTGCCAAGCAAACCCCACCATATGTTCACCTTTGGGTCAACATAGATAGGAAGCAATTTGAAGGCACATAACAATGCACACATTAAAGAAATCAGTATCATATTTGGCATTTAATTAACAAATAAAAACATTGTGGAAGATTTTTCCATAGTTGTTTTAAAGTAGAAACATGTTTTACAAAATACAGTGTTCCCTCACTTATCGCTGGTGTTATGTTCCAGGACCACCCGCAAAAAGTGAAAATCCACAAAGTAGGGACACTATGTATGTATATTGCATTCTGAAGGTGAAGCAGAAGCGAGGAGAGATTTAAAGGCACCACACACCTTTTTTTGCTAGCTATCTCTGCTTTGCTTTGCAATCTGTCTTGATTGGCTGCCTCTCTCAAGGGGAGGGTGAAACCCCCTTCCACACTCCATCATTGTCAGGAGGTGGGATCATTCATAAACTGGGAAGAAAAAACCTGCAAAACAGCAAGTCCACAAAAAGCAAACCGCGAACTAGTGAGGGAACACTATTAACTGAACAACTGTCACAATGCAGGGTCTCGGCCCAGCCCCTTAATCACACACACAGAGACGGTAATCAGCTAACTATTTATTGATTAATGAAAAACAGGTGAAAAGGTAAATTGTCCATAAAAGTATCAAAAAGTTCAATCAAAATGGTAAAGAGTTCGTAGGTAAATCCAAAGATAAAACTTGGCAAAGGCTCCCCAAAACAATGCGGATCAAGGAACTTGGTCCGTGGCAATTCAACAAGGCAAAGTTCAGAAATCAAGGCCCAAGAAACTTCTTGGCAAGACACGAGCCTAAATCCTGACTCCGTGGATCTTCACTCGCTTCACTCCCTTCAAATCAGAAGTGGCCGAGCAACTGAGGATCTGTTCCCACGGATTCTATACTTAATTCCCTTGGTACGACCCCCGACGCTCTAGGCTTCGGCGCCAATCTGTACTACGGGACCTAGTGCCTCTCTGGCGCTCTAGGCTTCGGTGCCATTCCCTCCTGCTGGACTCAATGCTCTGTCTCCTATCAAAGCTCCGGCCTTGCCTCCCAGCACCTGGGTCGCTATCTTCATGAGAGCCAGACTCCCTTTCAGCTTCCATGGGCTCATCCTCCGCTATCTCCCTAACCCTTTCCTGCGACCCGAAATCACCTGGTTTCTCATACTGATTATCTGAATCAGCACTTTCAGTGTCGGCCTGACTTTCCCAGCTTTCATAGCCATCAGGCCAGCCATCATCCCAGGCCAAGCTCTCTGTGGGAGAGGAAGGCCCAGCTACCTCATCATCCCCTTCCTCCATGTCCTCATCAGCTGCAATTGGCCCTAATGCAATCGGGACCCCGGGGCCGCCCCCAGGCACGAAAGAGAACGGGGTTGCTACAACAACTGTGCTTTGAGTTGAAACACTTTTGTTAAACAAAAAAGAGCACAAAGATACTTCCTTTTTGGTGCACAGAAACTAGAAAAGGAGCAATGAATCCAGTTTTTACACAGTTGAAAAAAATTAACAACGTTGGTTCAAAGTTTAGTTCTAAACTCATCATCTTGTCTACGGGCTTACAATTTGACAAGAACCTGATGGACAGAAAGCTACCATCAGGAGTATTCCTGCTGTTGGAATTCAACCCCATACTGCCCAAGACTCAAGTCCTCAATGAGGAGCAGTTAGTTAGTTTAGTATAGGCTGAAGGAATTCCTTTCCCCTATGTCTCCTGAATGACATTTGGAATGTATCTATTTTGTTTTTTTCTCTGTTTCTGCTCTCATTCTGATTGGTTGTGTAAAATGGATACTTTTTTTTACAGCAAACCTTTTAAAAATCTGACTTTTTTTCTTATGTGCTATGTGCTTTGAGATCTCTCTCTGCGTGTGTGTCAGAGAGATGTAGTGATTAGTGTTTTTCCCCTCTCAAAACCTTAGAAGAGATGGGTTTTAGAATAGCTCAGACCCAGTTCTTGATTATTTTGAAATGCAGTTATTTATCTATATATATAAAAAGAGAGAGTCCGTTTTTGACGCTTATGCACGGACACACCATAACACCCAGACCCTTAAAACCCACCCCACACATTTCCACGAACCAACACCAACAATCGTGGCACAAAAAAACCCCAAAACATACCTCCGAAGACCCTAAAACTGCCCCCAAAACCCCATGGAAACCTATGGAGGCATCCGGAACCCAAAAAAACTATAAACAAAATGGCGCTAAAACCACTTCCTGTCCCGCAAATAACACTCCCCCGGAAGTTGTCCCTCACAAAAACCAAACCCGGCAGGAAACACATACCTCACACACTAACAGGAAATTCATAGCCTTCTCGCTCTCCTCTGCTGCTTCTCTTCCGCTCCCAGCAGAGGAGGGGAAGGGAGAGGGACCGTGCGGGCCCCTTTCACAGGAGGAGGTGGAGGACGTGGACCCGACCACAGCAACATTCTCCAACGCAGCACTCCTCCCTGCGAAGGTCGCTCTTCGGCCCACCCTGTGGCAGGGAAGTGGTGAAGGGGGAGCGATGACCGCGCCGCCATGGCCGTTCTTCCGGCCCCTTTGCGCTCTCCTCCACCGCCTCCGTGCTGCTCCCTGAAGAGGAGGACGACAGGGGCCCCGCGCGATCTCTCTCCCTTCGCCCTTTTCTCCTGGGAGCGGAAGAGAGGCGGCAGAGGAGAGCACCCTTTGACAGGGAAGCGACGCAGAGGGAGCGATACCGCGGCGCCCTGGCTGCCTCTTCCACCCCCTTCTCGCTCTCCTCCACCGCTCCCTTCCCTCCTAGAAGATGAGGGGAAGGGAGAGAGATCGCAGCGGGGCCCTTTCCTCCTCCTCTTCTGGGAACGGAAGAGAGGCACTGGAGGACAACGAGAAGGCGGACAACAGGAACCAGAACAGATGGACAAGGAAGACACAGGCAAGCTAACAACAAACACAAATGGATAAAAAACACAACATACTGCACAAAAGAACACAAACCTACACAAATATACACATACATAGACACACATATACTGTATATACATAAACATACATACACACACACACAAACATTACCACAAACACACATACATATATATACACACACAAAAAATATATACACACACAAAACAACAAACACAAATATACACACATACACATATATACACAAACCCATACATTCACACCCAAACCCACAGACACACAAACACCCCCACATATACACAGACACAAATACAAACATACACACAAATATTAAACACACATACAGCCATACCTACACACAAGCATACACATATATACACACACACACAACACACACATCATTTCAAACCCTTACATACTTTTCACATCTACTTTACATAGGGCACAGCAACGCGTGCCGGGTTCAGCTAGTTGTAAATAAATCTTTTCTGATTTTTAAGATTGGACTCTGCATCTTTGTCTGCCTAAGCTCTTAATTCTTTACAACCATATCACATGGCACTTCACATTCTGCTCTCTAATGAGCTGAATGCTAAACTTGTGTATCCTGTTTGATTTTTGGATGCTTTACTATATTTTAGGGTAGTTTTCCCTAACAAAAAGAGTTATGGGACCAGTCTGTGTGCAAAATCTAACTGCCCAGACTGCATATGTGCTAAAAGCAAGGGCTTGAAAGAAAAGTAAGAAGGCTGAAAAGAGCAGAGAGGCTTCTTTAAAAAGGTATTTGGAGTTTTGGATTTTTGGCGCATCTTTATTTTTGGCAGTGAAATTTTTTTGAAATGGGCATTTTGAAAATGGGATGACATGGATAGGAACTGACTTCTTTTTAAAGAAGCCTCTCCTCTCTAATCCCAACCAGTTAGTAATTTCAAAAATAGCAACATTCTTTTATAAAGCCAGTAAAAGTAGGCAACGATTCATTGCATCAATTGGGATTGATTGTAGAGGGGATGAGGATACATGAGGATCAAATAGAAGGTTATACACGGCAGGATATTTGACCAAAAGAATCAGTAAGGTAGAGGTGATAGGAGAATATTTGCTACTTCATCATGGAACGGCTGTTTAATGTACTGCTGCACATTATGGAACCATTGTTTAATGCCTGATATATGTATCTTTTCTACATGGTTTGTTCTATTTGATATGGCTTTGCGGCTAATGCAATAAAATTTGATACTGATACTAGACTTTGGATTTAAAGGATACATAGTTTCTGTGTTCTATTTGATTGGATTTTAACACTTCAGGTATGACAACCTAACCTTTTTCTGGACTAGTTTTTATCGAGGAGGACGAGGGATAAACATTGCAAGATTTGTCAAGCTGAGAAACCTCCTGACATCATGCCCTAGTACACTTGATGTCCTAGATCAGGGCTGTCCAACTGGCGGCCCCCGGGCCATATACGCCCCCCAGCCCCTTCCCCATGGCCCCCTACCCTCCTGCAAGATATCTGCCTTTTAAGATTTTTTTAAAAAAATTTAAAATATTTTTTGGAATATTTTTTGGAATATTTTTTATTTATTTTTTTCGCGGCGGGGGGGGGGGTGAGGGGCGGGGCAGGGAGGAGGAGCAGGCTCTCTTCCTCCTCCTCCTACTTCCCTCCCTCCCCCCTCTCCCTCCCTCCTTCTTTCTCTCTTTCCCCCTTTCATTCCTTCCCTCTTCCACCACCTGAAGGAAAGAGGGGAGAGAGAGAGTGCACGAGTGAGAGGGGGCGTGGCCAGAGCGAAAAGGGGCGGGGCCGAGTTCAAAGCACGGGGGGGGTGCTCACCCATTCCCTTTCCGGCTTCCTCCTCTCCTGAGGCTTCGTGCCAAGTTTGGTCCTGATCCATCATTATTTGAGTCCACAGTGCTCTCTGGATGGAGGAGAACTACAACTCCCAAACTCAAGGTTCAGTACTTTCTGTTGCTCTCATGAGAGTTTAGGTTTGATTCAACATGGCTGAGGAATGCTTTGATTGTGTTTTCCCCTTATGGCAGAAGGAGATTGGACTGGATGGCCCTTGGAGGTCTCCTATTCTAGGAACCCATTATAATTATAATTATTATAATTATTATAATTATTATCATCAGAGGCTGAATGGCCATCTGTGAGGAATGCTTTGATTGTGTTTTCCCCTTATGGCAGAAGGAGATTGGACTGGATGGCCCTTGGAGGTCTCCTATTCTAGGAACCAATTGTAATTAATATTATTATTATTATTATCATCATCAGAGGCTGAATGGTCATCTGTGAGGAATGCTTTGATTGTATTTTCCCCTTATGGCAGAAGGAGATTGGACTGGATGGCCCTGGATGGCCCTTGGAAGGGCCCTGAGTCCACACTGCAATATAATCCAGTTCAAAGCAGGTTTTGTGGGGTTTCCTGCCTGGATATTCTGAGTTATATGGCTGTGTGAAGGGCCCTGAGTCCACACTGCAATATAATCCAGTTCAAAGCAGGGACTGGGACTTGAGACTGGGATTTTGGTGTTCATATCTATCTCCAAGTCAAAGCCCCGGTGTCCTCCACAGACACCTCCAAGGCGGGGGAGAGGGCGGAGCCGGGAGGGGGGGCAGGGGTGGAGCCAGGGAGGCGGCGGAGCCTGGGCGGAGCCAGGGAGGGGGCGGAGCTGGGGTGGAGCCGGGGGAGGGAGGGGGGCGGAGGCAGACCCGGCCCCCCCCAGGTCATCAGTAACTGGAATTCCGGCCACAGGTCCGGTAGAAGTTGGACAGCCCTGTCCTAGATGGCAGAACATGGGGCTAGTCTTCAGTTATGATCATTTTGCTCCACTTGGGTAATACATAATTCTGCAGTAAACAAAACCTGTATAATCTGAGCTTATCAGAATGCTTTATAACCTTCTTCGATAATATTGTTATTTCTTAAAGTGCAGGGAAAGAAGTATCAGAAGGATTGCCTCCTATTAAAGGAAAGAAACAGTTGCCTGAATCCAAAGGAGTTGAGGAAGAAAAATTACTAGCAGTTTTAGATAAGTCTCCTGAAGAAACGCTTTCACCTGACTCAAAAGGAGAGAAAACGGAAGTTACCCCTTCTCCTGAAGAAGGGAAAGTGCCTGTAAGTGAAGAGAAAGTTTCACCACTTCCTTCAGAATTTGAAGTGGAAGTATCATCTGGACTGGAAGAAGCTATGGGCCCATTCAGACAGGAAAACCAGAAACTGTCTTGGTTTTACTGGAGATGTCCAAATGACAGCTCCAGTAAAACCACATTAATTCGGAATAATCAGGGTCTCCCTGATTTTTTCCTGAATTAAACACTTGGCAAGATCCTGGGCCCAATTCACACAATTATCTATCTATACATACACACACACACATACACACACATATTTATCTTATGTGTACTGAAACAGATTTCATTAAACTAAAAACGATAGAGAAAAAAATCACATCAGAACATTTGCTGAAAAACAAACAGTTTAAGTTTAAGGTCTTTTATTGACATTTTTCTTTAAGATTGTGATTCACAGGGATCCTTTAAAATTGTGAGTGTGATATCATTTAAGTCAAGATAGCTGCTGGGTGAGAAATTAGTGGGTTTGAAAAGATATCTGTTTTGTTTACAATACACAGACATGGTTAGTGTATTCTAACTAGACTTTTCTATAGCTTTATGTAAGACTTTCCTCATTGCACCATTTCAGTAGCATATTGATTGCAAATGTAGTATTAAAATAGAAGAGAAAGGTAAAAATTATGAGCTGTATTTATGAGCACATGACGCCCAAAGTTGTATTTATTATTCTAGTTAAAGTAACACATTTTCGGCACGCGTATCAAAGGATGACTTGATTTCTTTGTGTTTATTAATTTTTCTTATTTTTCATAGTCTTTCATTTTAGAAAAAAAATTCCAAGATTTCATAGAGATTCATTAGACTTGACAGGTAATTATTATTCTTTATTTTTATGTTTGAGTTAAAAAGACTGTAAAGGCATGCAAAAACAACTCTGAAACTGTTCTTAGATACAAAGATTTATAGATTTCAGAATTTATTTCAGTTGCAAGTTTAAAAATGGCTGGATCTATACTGCCATATAATCCAGTTTCAGAATGCAGATTAACTGCTTTGAACTGGATTGCAGGCAGCCACCTAATTACAAACATCTGATTTACTAATGGCTCATGGTTACAAACGGGACTGAAACAACAGGAAGTGAGAGAAATCTACTCCTCAGAAGGGAATTTCACTCCCCCAAAGAGATATTATCATGGGGAAAAGGGTCTCCACTGAAGCTTTATCTCTAATCCTTGTTTCCACAGCAAGCCAATTTTTTCATAATCCAATTCTCACATGGACATAAAATGAGGTGAAATCTTCTGAACGGGGCATAGACAGCAAAGCAAACACCTCAGGGGTGCTAACCCTTCCCTATGTTGTCAAAAGCTAAAAAATGCATTTCTGTCTGGAGTTACACTTAAAATAATTATCTGACTTACAAACAAATTCAGTTTAAGAACAAATCTACAGAACCTATCGTGTTTGTAACTTGGGGACTGCCTGTATATGAGTCTACACTACCATATAATCTAGTTTGTGGCAGTTAATCTGCATCAGAAACGGGATTATATGACAGTATAGATGGGGTGTCAGGACTGGGAGACTTGAGCTTGAGTGAAGTTCAAGCTCCCAGCCTGGCATGAGATTGCATCGACCTTTGCCCTAGTTCTTGGGTGACCTTGGGCTCCAGTTATATAAGACTGTGCTGAGTCATGTGGAAGTGAGGTAACTTCCACATGTGCAAGGCTGCAGGGGAAGTGATGTAACCTCCGAGCCTGGACATTGGACAATTGGACTCTACTACTGCTGACTCATGGGGCCATGAGGTCACATCCCTTTGACTATGGGATATGCTGAATCACCGGATATGGTGCAACCCTACCTGGACATTGCATGGGCGATGGGAGGGGGTTGGGGTATATAAGTTGTGTTTTGGTGGCGGGCAGGTGCTTTTGCTTCACATGTGTCGTACCTGCAATAAAATCGTGTTGGACCGTGCCTTCAATCTACGCGTGATCCTTACCAGTGTTGAGAGTCGTTACAGAAGCAAAAGCCCTTTTCAACTATCCCAGCAATGGAGAGGTTGGCTTGGAGAGAAGAAGAATATATCGATAGATGGGATTCGCCCTGAGGAAATCCGCGCACTATGGAGTGGGATTGGACCACTCTCGACCAAGTGGGTGCCCGGATGAGCACCATGAAATGATGGAAGGTGCTGTTGCCCAGGAGGAAGAATTTGAGGAAGCGGAGCGACTCTGGGAAGCTCAGGTGAGCCTGGAGGTTGCCCGCGAAGGAGAGAGATTTGTCTCCAGACAGGCTGAGGTTTGGAGGAATGAAGGGATCGGAGGAGCTGTTCGAAGGACTGGTCAGTTCAAGCAGATCCAGAAGTGTATGGGACCAGAGAGACTGTGCCGAAGCGACAGGCCAGTTCAGGTGGAGGGCGGAGGGCCGGAGGGATCGGAGAAGCTGTTCTGAAGGACTGGGCAGTTTGGACGGATCCAGAAGTGCGTGGCCCCAGAGAAACTGTGCCGAAGGACAGGCCAGTTAGTAGGAAGTGTGGTAGTGAAACCACGGAGCCGCATCACCTCGGAGTTGAGGTGATGAGATGTAAGCTGGAGGCTATGGAACAGACTATGAGAAGGATGTCCCAGCCATGTCCCGTAGAGAGCCGATGGAGTCGGTGTGAGTGCCCCCCGGGCGGAGGAGACTTCACTTATTATTCTTGGATGGATGGCGGACTATCAGCTGAGCGTCCTAGATCTCCTTTGGGAGTGAGGATCAATGGTGGCCATCCAGGAGGAAGTCCGCGGCCCCTTACCTCAAGCCGGAATGGGAAGAGGTGTTACCATGCTTGAGGTCCCTCATGGAAGGA
>JARBWK010000008.1:26165848-26212648 GCA_030556195.1 Anolis apletophallus | reverse complement strand
TTTCTAAACAGGCCCATTTTGTCCCTTTGAAAGGGTTACCATCGGCAGAGAGGTTGGCTGAGTTGTATGTACAGCATGTGTATCGGTTGCACGGGTTCACAGCGATCGAGGGGTTCAGTTTACTGCCCGGTTTTGGGAGAAGTTTTTAGAGGTGCTGGGAGCTCAAAGAAAACTTACGACCTCTTATCATCCTTGCTGCAATGGGGGCGTGGAGAGAGCGCAAAAATCGCTAGGGGGGTATCTACGTATATTCAGTAATAAGGAGCAGAATAACTGGTCAGACTTATTGCCTTATGCTGAAATGGCGTATAATAGCTCTGTGCATTCTTCCACGGGAAAGTCCCCTTCGAGATAGTTTATGGCCAGGATGTGGCTCCTTTGCCCCAATTATTGGAGTTTGGGGAGGAGAAGAGTGAGTAGAGGATGCGAGCACAGGACGATTGGAGGGAAGTAACCGAAGCTCTGGGAAAGGCAACGGGCGTACAAGCTGTTTGGGGATCGGCGGAGACAGGAAGGGGAGGAGTATGTAGAGGGTGATTTGGTATGGTTATCCACGCAGAATTTGAAGTTGGGGAGCCCGCTTAAAAAGTTAAGCCCGAAGTATATTGGACCTTTCAGAGTGGAAAAGGCAGCCAATAAAGTCTCTTATACCTCCTTTGTCGAAGAGTTTAGGCAAAGTTCATCCCACATTCCACTGTAGTTTGTTGAAAAGATATATGGGACCCCTTCCACCCAAAGACTGAATGGTGTTTTGTTTCTCCAGGGGGGAGGACGTGGTGGAGAAGGACGTTATGTCAGATCTGGGAAATCTGAGCTTGGAAGAAGTTCAGGTTTCCAGCCTGCCATGAGGTGGCTGACCTTTGTCCCAGTTCTCTGGGACCTTTGCCCTAGTTACTGAAGGACATGCTGAGTCAGTCTGGGAGTGATGTAACTTCCAGGTGCCTCCAGGGGAAGTGAGGTAACCTCTTCTGGACTTGGACATTGGACAATGAACTGTTAATGCTGACTCAGAGACGAATGAGGTCACATCCCTTGGGACTATGGGATTTGCTGATTCACCCGGATATGGTGCAACCCTGCCTGGACATTGCATGGGCAAGGGGAGGGGGGTTTAGGTATAAAAGGTGTGTTTGGGTGGCGGGACGGTGCTTTAGCTTTACAAGTGTTGTACCTGCAATAAAATCGTGTTGGACCGTGCTTCTATCTACGCGTAATCCTTACCGAAGTTGGAGCGTCATTACACACAGACACAAATACAAACACACACACACAAATATTAAACACACATACAGCCATACCTATACACAAGCATATACATATATACACACAACACACACATCATTTCAAACCCTTACATACTTTTCCACATCTACTACATAGGGCACAGCAACGCGTGCCGGGTTCAGCTAGTTGTAAATAAATCTTTTCTGATTTTTAAGATTGGACTCTGCATCTTTGTCTGCCTAAGCTCTTAATTCTTTACAACCATATCACATGGCACTTCACATTCTGCTCTCTAATGAGCTGAATGCTAAACTTGTGTATCCTGTTTGATTTTTGGATGCTTTACTATATTTTAGGTAGTTTTCCTAACAAAAGAGTTATGGGACCAGTCTGTGTGCAAAATCTAACTGCCCAGACTGCATATGTGCTAAAAGCAAGAGCTTGAAAGAAAAGTAATAAGGCTGAAAAGAGCAGAGAGGCTTCTTTAAAAAGGTATTTGGAGTTTTTGGATTTTTGGCGCATCTTTATTTTTGGCAGTGAAATTTTTTTGAAATGGGCATTTTGAAAATGGGATGACATGGATAGGAACTGACTTCTTTTTAAAGAAGCCTCTCCTCTCTAATCCCAACCAGTTAGTAATTTCAAAAATAGCAACATTCTTTTATAAAGCCAGTAAAAGTAGGCAACGATTCATTGCATCAATTGGGATTGATTGTAGAGGGGATGAGGATACATGAGGATCAAATAGAAGGTTATACACGGCAGGATATTTGACCAAAAGAATCAGTAAGGTAGAGGTGATAGGAGAATATTTGCTACTTCATCATGGAACGGCTGTTTAATGTACTGCTGCACATTATGGAACCATTGTTTAATGCCTGATATATGTATCTTTTCTACATGGTTTGTTCTATTTGATATGGCTTTGCGGCTAATGCAATAAAATTTGATACTGATACTAGACTTTGGATTCAAAGGATACATAGTTTCTGTGTTCTATTTGATTGGATTTTAACACTTCAGGTATGACAACCTAACCTTTTTCTGGACTAGTTTTTATCGAGGAGGACGAGGGATAAACATTGCAAGATTTGTCAAGCTGAGAAACCTCCTGACATCATGCCCTAGTACACTTGATGTCCTAGATCAGGGCTGTCCAACTGGCGGCCCCCGGGCCGTATACGGCCCCCAGCCCCTTCCCCACGGCCCCCTACCCTCCTGCAAGATATCTGCCTTTTAAGATTTTTTTAAAAAAATTTAAAATATTTTTTTGGAATATTTTTCGGAATATTATTTATTTATTTTTTTCGCGGCGGGGGGGGAGTGTGGGGCAGGGCAGCGAGGAGGAGCAGGCTCTCTTCCTCCTCCACCTACTTCCCTCCCACCCCCTCCCTCCCTCCCTCCTTCTTTCTCTCTTTCCCCTTTCATTCCTTCCCTCTTCCACCACCTGAAGGAAAGAGGGAAGGAGAGAGAGAGAGTGCACGAGTGAGAGGGGGCGTGGCCAGAGCGAAAAAGGGGCGGGCCGATTTCAGAGCACGGGGGGGTGCTCACCCATTCCCTTTCCGGCTTCCTCCTCTCCTGAGGCTTCGTGCCAAGTTTGGTCCTGATCCATCATTATTTGAGTCCACAGTGCTCTCTGGATGGAGGAAAACTACAACTCCCAAACTCAAGGTTCAGTACTTTCTGTTGCTCTCATGAGAGTTTAGGTTTGATTCAACATGGCTGAGGAATGCTTTGATTGTGTTTTCCCCTTATGGCAGAAGGAGATTGGACTGGATGGCCCTTGGAGGTCTCCTATTCTAGGAACCCATTATAATTATAATAATAATAATTATTATTATCATCAGAGGCTGAATGGCCATCTGTGAGGAATGCTTTGATTGTGTTTTCCCCTTATGGCAGAAGGAGATTGGACTGGATGGCCCTTGGAGGTCTCCTATTCTAGGAACCCATTGTAATTAATATTATTATTATTATTATCATCATCAGAGGCTGAATGGTCATCTGTGAGGAATGCTTTGATTGTATTTTCCCCTTATGGCAGAAGGAGATTGGACTGGATGGCCCTGGATGGCCCTTGGAGGTCTCCTACTCCAGGAACCTGTTGTTGTTGTTGTTGTTGTTGTTATTATTATTATTAGCAGAGGCAGAATGAATATTATGCCTTATCATTCAGGGTTATAGGCCTGTGTGGAAGGGCCCTGGCTTCTTATTTGACTTCCTTTCCACACATCTGAATAAAATCCCATGTTATTTGCTTTAAACCAGATTATATGAGTGTGGACTCCGATAATCCAGTTCAAAGCAGGTATTCTGGGTTATATGGCTGTGTGGAAGGGCCCTGAGTCCACACTGCAATATAATCCAGTTCAAAGCAGGTTTTGTGGGGTTTCCTGCCTGGATATTCTGAGTTATATGGCTGTGTGAAGGGCCCTGAGTCCACACTGCAATATAATCCAGTTCAAAGCAGGGACTGGGACTTGAGACTGGGATTTTGGTGTTCATCTCTATCTCCAAGTCAAAGCCCCGGTGTCCTCCACAGACACCTCCAAGGCGGGGGAGAGGGCGGAGCCGGGGAGGGGGCGGGGCAGGGGTGGAGCCAGGGAGGGGGCGGAGCTGGGGTGGAGCCGGGGAGGGGGGGAGCCGGGGGCGGAGGCAGACCCTTCGGCCCCCCAGGTCATCAGTAACTGGAATTCCGGCCACAGGTCCGGTAGAAGTTGGACAGCCCTGTCCTAGATGGCAGAACATGGGGCTAGTCTTCAGTTATGATCATTTTGCTCCACTTGGGTAATACATAATTCTGCAGTAAACATAACCTGTATAATTCGAGCTTATCAGAATGCTTTATAACCCTTCTTCGATAATATTGTTATTTCTTAAAGTGCAGGGAAAGAAGTATCAGAAGGATTGCCTCCTATTAAAGGAAAGAAACAGTTGCCTGAATCCAAAGGAGTTGAGGAAGAAAAATTACTAGCAGTTTTAGATAAGTCTCCTGAAGAAACGCTTTCACCTGACTCAAAAGGAGAGAAAACGGAAGTTACCCCTTCTCCTGAAGAAGGGAAAGTGCCTGTAAGTGAAGAGAAAGTTTCACCACTTCCTTCAGAATTTGAAGTGGAAGTATCAACTGGACTGGAAGAAGCTATGGGCCCATTCAGACAGGAAAACCAGGAACTGTCTTGGTTTTACTGGAGATGTCCAAATGACAGCTCCAGTAAAACCACATTAATTCGGAATAATCAGGGTCTCCCCGATTTTTTCCTGAATTAAACACTTGGCAAGATCCTGGGCCCAATTCACACAATTATCTATCTATCTATACACACACACACACACACACACACACACACACACACACATATTTATCTTATGTGTACTGAAACAGATTTCATTAAAATAAAAACGATAGAGAAAAAAATCACATCAGAACATTTGCTGAAAAACAAACAGTTTAAGTTTAAGGTCTTTTATTGACATTTTTCTTTAAGATTGTGATTCACAGGGATCCTTTAAAATTGTGAGTGTGATATCATTTAAGTCAAGATAGCTGCTGGGTGAGAAATTAGTGGGTTTGAAAAGATATCTGTTTTGTTTACAAATACACAGACATGGTTAGTGTATTCTAACTAGACTTTTTCTATAGCTTTATGTAAGACTTTCCTCATTGCACCATTTCAGTAGCATATTGATTGCAAAATGTAGTATTAAAATAGAAGAGAAAGGTAAAAATTATGAGCTGTATTTATGAGCACATGACGCCCCAAAGTTGTATTTATTATTCTAGTTAAAGTAACACATTTTCGGCACGTATCAAAGGATGACTTGATTTCTTTGTGTTTATTAATTTTTCTTATTTTTCATAGTCTTTCATTTTAGAAAAAAAAATTCCGAGATTTCATAGAGATTCATTAGACTTGACAGGTAATTATTATTCTTTATTTTTTTATGTTTGAGTTAAAAAGACTGTTTGTAAAGGCATGCAAAAACAACTCTGAAACTGTTCTTAGATACAAAGATTTATAGATTTCAGAATTTATTTCAGTTGCAAGTTTAAAAATGGCTGGATCTATACTGCCATATAATCCAGTTTCAGAATGCAGATTAACTGCTTTGAACTGGATTGCAGGCAGCCACCTAATTACAAACATCTGATTTACTAATGGCTCATGGTTACAAACGGGACTGAAACAACAGGAAGTGAGAGAAATCTACTCCTCAGAAGGGAATTTCATTCCCAAAGAGATATTATCATGGGGAAAAGGGGTCTCCACTGAAGCTTTATCTCTAATCCTTGTTTCCACAGCAAGCCAATTTTTTTTCAAAATCCAATTCTCACATGGACATAAAATGAGGTGAAATCTTCTGAACGGGGCATAGACAGCAAAGCAAACACCACAGGGGTGCTAACCCTTCCCTATGTTGTCAAAAGCTAAAAAATGCATTTCTGTCTGGAGTTACACTTAAAATAATTATCTGACTTACAAACAAATTCAGTTTAAGAACAAACCTACAGAACCTATCGTGTTTGTAACTTGGGGACTGCCTGTATATGAGTCTACACTACCATATAATCTAGTTTGTGGCAGTTAATCTGCATCAGAAACGGGATTATATGACAGTATAGATGGGGTCTAAGATGTCATTGGAAACTACAGAGGGAGATTGATGATTTGTAATATGTATGTTTTATAGAACAGGTATGGGCAAACTTTGGCTGTGTAGGTGCTTTGGACTTTAACTCTCACAATTCCTAACAGCCTCAGGCCCCTTCCTTTTATAGGAATATTCTGCTGATGTAGTCCCAAAGTTGTAAATTAATGATAGATGTCTTCCATCCTGGTTCCATCTCAGTTTCCTGGCCAGATGTTGACTCTTTTTGATTGGTGTTAGCCTTATGTTGACTTTCTTCTTAACATTGTAAAGCATGTCCCAGTTCTTATCAGAGTTTATTTTTCAGTTATTAGCAATTTTTAATTACAGTCCAGCAAGCAGGTTTAGTCATTCCAGGCCTTAATATTATACTGGTGTTTCCAAAATTATTAACTCCCATTCATTCATTTCTTCCATTCGGTTCACTCATACCCACACATATATTAAATCCGTATTTATCAAATCTCCAATGATATTTTGTGACAGATGGCCAAAGTTTACCCATGCCTGCCATAGAAGCCTGCCAATGTGGCAGCAAAAATAGTATGAACTGTAAACAAGAAAGCAGAAAAAAATTGTTCGATTCCCAAAGTGCATAAGATGGCAACGTCAGTGTTCATGCTATACTTTGATATTTGTTTATGCCTGGTACTTATCTTGAGACTGTTTTCCTCCCACCTGTGCTACTACAGCAGTAGAAAGCAGCCTTGGGAGGTCCTTAAATTATTACTTAGGCGATCCCTCATAGATCGAGGATGATTGTCTTCCAGATGTGATGTCTTGGCAGTGGGTCCGTAGGTGGCTGTGGAGCCCTATTCTTGATTTATATCTTCTCCCGCAGTGAGGACATTGGTTTCCAGGTGGAAGGTGGTCCTGGTCAGGGTTGGCTTGATGCGGCACGTTGGCTTGATGCGGCACGATGCCTGCTTGCTCAAGGACTCCGCGGCCAGCAAACAAGAACCTTCTTCACGTACCAGGCTTGAAAGAGGCCCACCTGGAGACCACGAGACGGAGATCGTTCTCCGTTGTGGCCCCCGTTCTTTGGAACTCGATGCCACTGGACCAGAGAGCCTCCCTCGACCTGCCCCAGTTCCTGACCGCTCTGAAGACCTGGCTATTTAGGAAAGCCCATGGTTAATGCAGAACCAGGAACTCAAATACCGAGCCTGGCCCCTGCATTTAACCACTGAATATTTTAATCTAGTTTAAATACTCTATTTTAATTGTGGAATTTGTTGTGTGTAAGTCGCCCGGAGCACTAACGTGGAGGGCGACTCAGAAATAATAAAGTCAGTCAGTCAGTCAGTCAGTCAGTCTCTCTTTTGCCCTCCGTTCGTGCCTCTTCGAATTTCGCAGCACTGCTGGTCACAGCTGACCTCCAGTTAGAGCGCTCAAGGGCCATGGCTTCCCAGTTCTTGGTGTCTATGCTACAGTTTTTAAGGTTGGCTTTAAGCCTATCTTAAGTTATAACTTCATAGAGAATCTTTTTCTCCATGCAATTTAAGCGCTAAAATAACATGTGATGAAGTCATAAAGGAATGATATCATCCCACTGGAAATACGTCACCATATCTGATACTATGCTCTTGGCATAAAATATAATTTCTTTATCTGTATAAATAAAATGTGTGCACTTTTGAACAAAGTAAAGGAAAACTGATGTTTGCGAGTTTACAAATAACATTGTTGTAATGATAACTTCAGTTTTTGGGATTCTTTCGAAGCATAATATAGTTATTGTTTTCGAAGAGAAAACAGTGCAGCAAAATGCTTTTCTCTAATTTTTTTAAAAACAGAGGATGAAGTCAAGGACTTGGTCAATAAGAAGATGCATCAAATTGCAGATCGTTTGATAGAGCTGCAAGGAATGCCTGAAGCAGAGACTTTAGCAAAATTTCTGCTAGAACCTGGCAAAGGGATGGGTAAGTATCAATTAGAGCTCCTTAGAATATGAAATCACAATTATAGCAACATTACAGTCCATGTGATGGAAGCATTCCCATTCTCTGTCCACCCTCACATTGTCAGTCTCAATTTGATACTTCTGCAATTTTGATACCAATTCGACTGTCATGGTTCAATGTTATGTCATCATGGGAGTTGTAGCTTAGAGAGGCACCAGTAAAACTTTGTGATTCTGTAGCATTGAGCAAAGACAGTTAAAATGGTAACAAACTGCATTAATGCTACATCGTTAGAATGTATGGGGTAAACCCATTCTTAAACAGGATTGAAGGAGAAATCCACTACCCATGGGTTATCTATCCTCTTGTGCCAAGCCGATCAAGCAGGAGTCTCCTAAAATGCTAAACCATAATACATGTTACTCCTGTCAACCAACTTGGGTGTTGATTTGCCACCCAAGCAATTGATTCAGTAGGTCTGTAGTGGTTGGGGCCGTCAGTTGTATTGTTCTTACTGATTTTAAAGGAAAGATTCTGTTTCATGCCTTAGTTACATCCAGAATGGACTACTGTAATACACTCTATGTGGGGCTGCCTTTGAAGATGGTTCGAAAACTGCAGTTAGTGCCAGATTACTAACTGGAGCTGGCTATAGGGAACATACTATGGCCCTACTTAAGCAGCTCCACTGGCTTCTGACAACTTTCTGGACTCAATTCAAGGTGCAGGTTATTACCTACAAAGCCCTATGTGCTTCGGGTCCAACCTATCTTTGAGACTGCATCTCTTTCTATGAACTGTCATGGGCTTTGAGATCAACAGGAGAGGTCCTTCTCTCAGTTCCACCACCATCTCAAGCACAGTTGGTGGGGATGAGAGAGAGAGCTTTCTCTGTAGTGACTCCCCGACTCTGGAATACCCTCTTGAAAGAGATTAGGTTAATCCCCACCCTTGAATCTTTCCAATCATCCAGCCTGAAAACATAGATTTTAAAGCAGGCTTTTGGCCTCGAGTATGCTGAAATGGGCCCATATGAGGTTGACACTCTGGCAATTTAGCTTGTGAATTGATGGCAGCTAGTTTTAACTACAGATGGTTCTGTGTCTTAAATTGTATTATTTAATTTTTAAGGGTTGATAGTGGTTGTTTTATATTTTTTATGTGATATTGTTTTATAATCATGTACCATTTAAGTATTATACTGCACTGTAGGGTCTTGTCCCTTTTGGGAGATTGTGGTGGGATATAAATAAAGATTATTATTATTATTATTTATTGTCCCAGATAGATGTGAAATCTCACAAAGTTTCCCTCTATTTTAGTGGAAGTATAGCAGCAAATATCAGAGTGTTAAGGGTGGAGTTATCTGATCTCAAAACATTTAATTTTATTAGTATCCTGTGACTCAAAACCTGTCAGTAATTGTATTTCCCCATGATTCTAATCTTTCTATTTGCCATTCAAATCAAAGAATTATCAGATAGACAGAAACTTCAGTTACTGGATCAGCTGATGACTCCAGATGGGCTACTGCAAACTGGTAAGTAGAAAGACAGTAATATCAAAAACTAGCAAGTGATTATCGGTAATCTTGAGATATCATTGTGTTACATTTGCATTTATTAATTTGTGAATCTCTCCCATACGTCCGCGCAAACACAAATTATACATAATACTAATGACTACATCTCACATTGTTCCATAAATCTGTTTAATTGAAGTTTTGGAATATTTGTCTTTTCCCCCCAAAAAACAAAGTATAATCAAGTACTCAATGTCCTCCTAATCTTCATTTTGGATTACTACAAAATGCCCAGAAATTGATCATTGTTGCAGATTCATTGGTTGTTGGTTGATGCTTGCTCTTATATTTTGTTATAGTGTTGCTGTTTTATTCTATTTTATGCTGTTGTTTACGTATTTTAATGTGTTGTATTTTAACTATGTTGATCGGGCTCATCTCCATGTAAACTGCCTTGAGTCTCTCCGGGGAGATGGTGGCAGAGTACAAAAAAAATTTAAAGTTATTATAGCTTGTATGACCAAATGTGTAGGAGCTCCTGGTGGCGCAGTGGGTTACAGATTGAGTGGAATTGTTTTAATGGCGATGTGGTTTTATGTTGAGTTTTTATGTATTTTAATATGTTGTAGTTGTTTTTAAATGTATAGCATTGAATTTTTGCTGTTATGCCGGTCTGAGTCTCTCAATAGAGGCGAGAAGGTCAGGGTACAAAAGTTTTAAATAAATAAATAAATAAATTAAACCACTGAGCTGCTGAACTTGGTGATTGAAAGGGGAACGGGGTGAGCTCCTGTTGTTAGAACCAGATTCTTCCAACCTAGCAGTTTGAAAACATGCAAATGTGAATAGATCAATAGGTACCAGTCCAGTAGGAAGATAGCAGCGCTCCATGCAGTCATGCTAGCCACATGACCTTGGAACTGTCTACGGACAATGCCGGCTCTTCGGCTTAGAAATGGAGATGAGCACCAACCCCTGCAGTCGGACATGAATGGACTTACTATCAGGGGAAAACCTTTACCTTTACCTATGACCAAATGTACATCTGATACGAAATACAGTTTCCGTTACCTTTTCAAACTGTTTTGCTTCAAAGTGCAGATTAATACCAGGAAGATATAGAACAGTGGTTCTCAATCTGTGGTCCCCAGGAGTTTTGGCCTACAACTCCCAGAAATCCCAGCCAGTTTACTACTGTTAGGATTTCTGGGAGTTGAGGGCCAAAACATCTGGGTACTCACAGGTTGAGAACCACCGATCTAGATAAATCAGGTTTCCTCTTTCCTCCTCCATAGTGAAAGAGTGTCAGTCAGACACTACATAAGAGGCACAACCAACTCCAGAAGTTATTGCATAACTGTTAATGCTGTGATTCATTGATTGTTTGCTTAAGAGCAAATCCCAATGAATGCAGCAAGACTGTGGCTTCTATAAACTGCATTTATGTACTGAAGTTATTATACATGTTTCCCCCCAAAAAGGGTTCAAGAGCGGGATAGCTTCATGCGATACAGTCTTAGATAATCTTCTCAGTAAAAGAGTGAGAATGGTATTTTTTTCTGTGATAATATGACCCATCAGATATTTCACTCTTTGTAGATGAAACAGACGAGCAAATGGAAAAGAAAAGGAAATTGTTTGGAAATATTGCAGCAACACTACAACTTTTGCAGGAAACTCACATTACTGAAGATGGCCAATCAGGTAAAATGTATGAGGCAAATGCAGGAAGAGCTTAGGCCAAGACATATATTCTGATATGGTATTGGTAAACACAGAAAAGCAAATAGGGTAGCAAATATATCACACACAATTAGAAAAATAATCCATTTAGTAACTTCATCCAATTCAGGAGCAATATACACTGAAATAGTTTGCCACTATTTCAGTGTATATTGCTCCTGAATTGGATGAAGTTACTAAATGGATTATTTTTCTAATTGTGTGTGATATATTTGCTACCCTATTTGCTTTTCTGTGTTCAACATGGTGCAGCCCACAGTTTTGTTAATGGTATTGGTAAAGCCAAGGATTGTGCAGCATCAAAACATTATGACAAGTTTTTGACAGTTAAACTGTTCATACATAACATATTAAAGATCTCCTTGTGTGAGCAGTAAAGCAGCAGCAATAATGAATGGTGGCAGGAGTCTCTTGCATTTACTATGTTTGCACTCTACCACCAAACCTTCTGTATCCTTCCCAATATAGGCCAAGTCCATTCAGAGTCCCCTGTCCCTTTAGTGAGGATTTCTTAACCTTAAGTCAGTGCATCTCAACCTGGGGGTCGCAACCTCTGTGGGTGTCGTGAGGGGGTGCAAAGGGGTTGCCAAAGACCATCAGAAAACACAGTATTTTCTGTTGGTCATGGGGGTTCTCTGTGGGAAGTTTGGCCAAATTTAATCATTGATGGGGTTCAGAATGCTCTTTGATTGTAGGTGAACTATAAATCCCAGCAACTACAACTCCCAAATGTCAAAGTCTATTTTCCCCAAACTCCCCCAGTGTTCACATTTGGGCATATTGAGTATTCATCCCAAGTTTGCTCCAGATCTATCACTGTTTGAGTGCACAGTGCTCTCTGGATGTAGGTGAACTACAACCCCAAAACTCAAGGTCAATTCCCACCAAACCCTTCCAGTATTTTCTGTTGGTCATGGGAGTTCTGTGTGCCAAGTTTGATTCAATTCCATCATTGCTGGAATTCTGAATGCTCTTTGATTGTAAATGAACTATAAATCCCAGCAACTACAACTCCCAAATGACAAAGTCAATCTCTCCCAACCCTACCGTTATTCAAATTTGGGTGTATTGGGTATTTGTGCCAAATTTTGTCCAGTGAATGAAAATACATCCTGCATATCGGGTATTTACATTATGATTCATAATTTTAAGGTTGGGGATCACCACAATATGAGGAACTGTATTAAGGGGTCGTGGCAATCAGAAGGTTGAAAATCGGTTCCTTAAGGCAGTGTTTCTCAACCGCTGTTCTGCGGCACACTACTGTTCCGTGACGGATCACCTGCTGTGTCGCGGAAAACCTCTCTTCCCCCCCTCTTTCTCCACCTCCTGCCGAACTCCTGCTGCTGCTGCTTGAGGGAGAAGGAGGAGCAAGGGCCGGGTGGCGGCAAAGAAAAAGAAGGGGCCGGGGCACCACCTCCTTCGGCCGTTTCCCCAGCCAACCAGCCTCCAATCGAGGGAGGGCGGGGAACGGAGGCGGAAGTGGAAGTGCGCTTGTCTGGGCGCTTGCGCACTAGGTCCTGGGGGTGGCAGATGCACGCATCTTCCTCCTGCGGCGGTGAAGGAAGTGAAGGAGCCAGCTGCTTCCGGAGGCGCCCTGGCTAGGCCCTGCTGCGTCCCAGGTGAGGCCCCGGGGCGCCCTTCACCTTGGACACCCTCGCCAGCCTTCCTCAGCCTTCCTCCCAAATGTCAAGGTCTATTTCCCCTGAACTCCATCTGCGTTTCAGTACTTTCAGTACTTTCTGTTGGTAATGAAAGTTCAATATGCCAAGTTTGGTTCAATTCCATTGTAGCAAGAGTTCAGGATGCTCTTTGTTTGTGTGTTAACTATAAATCCCAGAAACTGTAACTCCCAAATGTCAAGGTCTATTTTTCCCAAACTCCATCTGTGTTCACATTTGGGCATATTGAGTATTCATGCCAAGTTTGGTCCTGATCCAACATTGTTTGAGTCCAGAGTGCTCTCTGGATGGAGGTGAACTACAACTCTAAAACTCAAGGTCAATGCTCACCAATCCTTTTCAGTATTTTTGGTTGGTCATGGGAATTCTGTGTGCCAAGTTTGGTTCAATTGCATTGTTGCAAAAGTTCAGGATGCTCTTTGTTTGTGTGTTAACTATAAATCCCAGAAACTGTAACTCCCAAATGTCAAGGTCTATTTTCCCAAACTCCATCTGTGTTCACATTTGGGCATATTGAGTATTCATGCCAAGTTTGGTCCTGATCCAACATTGTTTGAGTCCAGAGTGCTCTCTGGATGGAGGTGAACTATAACTCCAAAACTCAAGGTCAATGCCCACCAAACTCTTATAGTATTTTCTCTTGGTTATGGGAGTTCTGTGTGGAAAGTTTGATTCCATTCCATCATTGGTGGAGTTCAGAGTGCTCTTTGATTGCGGGTGAACTATAACTCTATGTTGTGTTCATCGAAACCGGCCCGGGTTTCACACTGAGTGTATAAATACATTTAAAAACATATTAACTATATGTATTACTGTGTTAGAGTGTCATTTTGTGTCCTTTTGGTTGATGGTGTGCCCCAGGATTTTGTAAATGTAAAAAGTGTGCCGTGGCTCAAAAAGGGTTGGGAAACACTGCCTTAAGGTATTGGAATGGAAAATGATCCCGGTTAAAACTAGTCATGTATTACTGTGATTGGCACAGTTTTAGATGCTAAAGAAGACTGTAGCTAGATACAGTTATAAACAATTCTTGTTTTCATAGAGGAAAAAATTAATGAGATGGCAGAGAAAAGAAGAGTTTTATTTCAAAATCTGAAATTAGACTTAGAAGATCTTCGACGAGCTCAGGCTATGGAAGATTCTAAAGAAGACATTGGTGGGTATCACAATATATTACTTAATCTCAAAAGCATAATACAAAACTGTCAAAGTAAAATGGATTACTATTAGTATTAACTACTTTCAGGCTTAGAAGTCTCAAAGTGGCTTATGGTTAGAAAGGCAAAATGCATACAATAAAACAAAATAATAAATTCAGAAAAGTACAAAGATAAAAACAGCACTGCAAAATAAAACAACAAAATTATTCCTGGAAAATGATCTGGTCATGAAAATTGTCCTATAAATGTGTTAATCAGTTTTCTTATTAGAAGTAGGGTAGTTGCTTGCTGAGCCTCCTTGGAAAGTGTGTCAAAAAGTAAAATGTCACAGAATTAAAGGCCCTCTTACTTGTTACTGTCCTTAGCACTTCAGAAGACAAGAGTATTTGTAACAGGAGCCTTCCAATAGATGTTAAGACTTGGGTGGGAATATATGAGTATTTTTATTTCTGAACCAGAGGTTGAGAAGCTGAATTTATCATGCTTTATATAAACACAACTGTGCTGGGGGGCTATTTTGTGTAGTTTTGGCACCAAAATTATGGAAGTGTTTCCTTTATCATCTTCTGGGGGCCCAAACTTTATCAAGAATAGCAGAACATAAATTGAATAGAAGCTGAATATCCCAATCCATAGTTCTCTGTGGTTTGGATAATGTCAGGTTCAAGGATGTTTCACCTGAAGCTGTCAAGTTTCTGGCTAAAGCATCAGCAGTTTTTCCTTCTGGCACTGTATCCAGGAGCAGACATCAGTTTCCTGAAGTGTTTCCTTCTTTGGAATATTAGACAAGTATAGCAAACTTGAATTTCAACACTTGCTCATTATTAAGGCCAATTTTTTTTTAAAATTGTAAAATTGGATTAGTAATGTATAAAACTTTGATGTCAACAGTAGTTCAGGAGCCCCCAGTGGCGCAGTGGGTTCAACCTTTGTGCCGGCGGGACTGCTGATCAAAAAATCGGTGGTTCAAATCCGGGGAGCAGGGTGAGCTCCCATCTGTCAGCTCTAGCTTCTCATGCAGGGACATGAGAGAAGCTTCCCACAGGATGGGAAAACATTTGGGTGTCCCCTGGGCAACGTCCTTTCATTCAGCCAATTCTCTCACACCAGAAGTAACTTACAGTTTCTCAAGTCCCTCCTGACATGAAAAAAACAACAAAAAACAGTAGTTCACATTTCTGGTAAGGGTGGGAAAGATTTCTGTCTGAGACCCTGGAATGCCAGTCACCATAAATGATGAGTTGATTTGCCCTGATCTAACTCAGTATAACTTACATTCATGTGGATTTTTTAGACAGGACAGTCAGCATATTGTCAAAAAAGAGAAGCCTATTGATTGAAAGCTTAGAATCAAATATGAAAGATTTGAAACAAGCTCAAGCTCTTGTAACTTCTGAGCCATCAGAAGTAAATAGTAAGTATTATCTGATGTTTGTGTTTTAATATATCATCTAATATTTAGGCCCCACCTATTTTTCCATGCCTTAGTCCTATTTTCAACTTGAACTAGGTCTCCAAGATTATTTATCATAATTTTTTTATACTCCACTTTTCCTCTCTAAAAAGAGACTCAAAAAAGCTTACCGTAAAATTAATACAGTACAATTTAAAACCTAGAAATAGACAAACATTAAAATAGAATTCAATGTTAATAGTATTAAAAATAAACAGTTTAAACCAAGCATGGGAAAACTTCGGAACTCCAGGCATTTTGGACCTCAACTCTCATAATTCCTAACAGAATTATGAGAGATGATGTTGCAAACACCTGGAGGGCCAAAGTTTGCCCTTGCTTGGTTTAAACCCTTGAAACCGATTAAAAGAGGAGTGAGTTTAAGATGAGTCGCATTATTGAGATTATTGTTGTAGCTTTTAATTGTCCGAAGTTGCACAAAACAATAAATGTAGAAGAAACTTGGCAAAATATGGAATACGATTTTGCCATTTTGATATCTAACGAAAACAAGACTTTAGGGAGAAAGTGAAAGGAAAGTATCACGGCAGATTGCTAACTAGTATGGTACGAAATGAGTAATTTTAGAAAAACAGAGCCAGAATTGGTAGTGGGCTAGTTCTATTAAATAAATAGTAACCATTGAATATAAGAACCCAATGAAGGGAAGGCAATCCATGTGTACATTTGTGCCAGATTGTGGGTAAATTAATTGAAAGAGAGGTATATCAGAATTAGGAAAAGGATAAACAAAACCATGTGGAAAAGTGTATATTTCAATCTTGAAAAATTAGAAATAGGCTGAGTATTTCCCTGCACAAAAAAGATTTGCAGTCTGTGGCGGAATGAAAATCATGCGTAGTTCATGTCTTTACCGATCCACATACTGTCTTACTAGAGAAAAGATATGCCACATAGATGATCGGTAAAGAATAAGGTGTTTACTCTTCATTATGCAGAGCAACATATATACAGTCATGAGAACAGTTGCTTTGACTCACACAATGTCCTTGGAGAGAGATTCAAATGGTCCTTTGGTGTCAATGTGAAGGATCTCCTTCCAGCAGCCAAGAAGCAAAAAATAATACTAACTTAAACATGTGTTGCCAAAACTCCCAGGCTCAGCTAGCTTCTGGGTGAGGCCCAACCAATCAACTTCGTGCTTTGCATTTTTAGTTAACACACTCACCAATAGATTTTTATATGCTCCAATACAGCCTTCATTCTCGGAACATCAGTTTCAATATTTTTTTGGTATAATATGGCAGAACCATTTTACAGTAATACCTCAGCCAGGTGATTCAACTGTGAAAGTAATAAGTTGATGAATTGGATTTATAATTGTTTTCCTTTTGGTGTTGCTTTGTGTTTATTTTTGAAGGGTTACTCATTAATACAAATACAATGTTTGCTTTTTAATGTTATTCTCACATCTCATATTATAAGGCTGTGCCACATATTTAAAACTGTTACATATAAAAATGTTTCTTTTGCTGCAGAATATAAAGTAAAACAACTGTTCCAGAAAAGGGAACAGCTGGAAGCAAATCTAGAAGCAAATCTGAAGGATCTGCATAAAATAAGAACGCCGAAAATTAGCTTAGCAGAAAATGGCAAGTATGATAAATGTCAAATATACATGTTCAATTAGGGAGGTCCTTATATGTAAATATCATATCTCATATTATAAGGCTTTAGAAACAGCTATGGAAGATCTAGAAGTGGATATATATGCATATCATGATTTAGCAGGTTGTGAACAGCTGAACATAATGCAAGGGTCAAGTTTGGACTCACAGTTAAGAACATGGGTGAGAAAAAAGGAAGTGAAAGAAATCTACTTCTCGTAAGGGAAAATCACTCCTGAAAGAGTTATTATCATGGGGAAAAGGTGTCTCCAAGGAAGCTTTATTAGCAATCCTTGTTTCCACAACAAGCTAGATTTTTCAAAATCGAATTCTCAGAAGGACAGAAAGTGAGGTGAAATCTTCTGAACAGAGATACATATATATAAAATGTACCTGTTCCACTTAAATACACATTCAACTTAAGAACAAACCTACAGAACCTATCTTGTTCATAATTTGGGGGACTGTCTGTACTCATGATTTTTCCAGCTTTAATGCTAATCATGATTTTTCACAAAAACCTATTTGGTGAAGACTTTGGTTGTTCTTTTTAAATAAGCAAATCTTACTGTTATCATTCAAGATGTAAAGTTAATATAGTCTTATGCTTTACCTCCTAGAGCTGTTAAATGTTTCTTACCTTGCAGCAAAGGAAATGAGGGAGCTCACAAAACAAAGAAGCATCTTGCTTGACAATTTAAAATCAAATTTGAAGGAGAGAGAAGAAGCTGAAACTCTTGCAGCGACCCAACCGGACAGCGTGAGTGGTAAGTTCAGCATCAGTATAAGACCAGATATAGAATGCCTCCTTGCTTGCCACTGTCACATCCCTTGGTGGACTGCTGGTTGCTCCATATTCTTCTTTCAGAACCACATCCTAGGTATTCGCTAAAAAACCATACCTAGCCACATCCTGTCACCAATACAAGAGGATAAAAGGTGGGTGCCTGCTGCAGTGGCACTACTTTCAGGGTTATGGCCAAAGCTGGCAGGAGAATGACATTAACAGTGGGCCTCTCCTTTGGTGGAACTGCTTCAGAATGGAGGAACAAGGGTTGGGTCAGGAGCCAGGCCCTTTGATTGAGCGGGGGAGGTTTGCTTTGGGGTTTCTACAACATTTTAAATAATCTACCTTCTGGCAGAGGGAATGGGTCACATGGAGAGTGTAGGAAAGGAAGCAGCCATCAATGGCAGAGGAAAATATGGTATGGGGAGACAATCTTCACACCATGATAGAGGGGAGAGCCATGAGGTTTTGCTACCCACAAACTGTCCTCCACTTCACATAGTCTGAATAGTCTGAGCAACAGGCCTCCTTGGCCTAAAAATGCTCAATTCCAGGTCAGTGAATGAAAAAACATTATTGATCCAAAACTTGACTTTGGAGTAACATTACATCCATTTGGCTAGATGAGAGTGGAGTGGTGGTGGTGTCAAGGTCTTTCACCTTTGTTCCCATGGTCTTTCTGTACAGCAGCAATCAGGGTGGCAAAGTGGTAGCGGTCTCTTGGGATTGCACCTTTTTCACTAGGTGCCCTGTCCCAGTCTACTGGGTTTCAATGTACGTTTTTGTGGGTGGCTGGCCGGGACACATTACTAATTCTGTTGGTGTACCACTTACCTTATATCAACAAAGGTATCTTTGTCTCAGCAGTCTATCTGCTGGGAGTAGGGAACATCTTGATAGATGCTCCTAACAGGATGCAATTTCAACCCACAAATAGAGACTTCATCCTGACACTTTTTGAGAGATTTTTGAGAAATGAGGCACTCTGGAAATTGGTCTTGGTCCAACAGATAGTGTGAATCTACTGTCCCAGGGTTTATTGAGGGAAGGGCTTTTGCAGCTGTGCTTTCCTGTTTCCTTGGGAGGACCCATTTTGTACACTTTTCCTCTGTTTCTCCTCATCACTAGGGTAGTAGCCAACATTAGGCAAAACAAGGCAAAACGCATCCTGATCACACCATGGTGGATCAGTCACTCTTGGTTTGCTCTGTTCTTTCTTCAGAGTACTTATCTTAGGCTACCAAATTGACCTAACTAGATGGTCAAGTGAAACACTTGGATTTGAACACCTGCAGCCATATACTTACTTTGTTATATGGAACTAAAGTACTACTCAGTTGGAAATTGATTGTTTATGCTAAACATATTTATTTATTTCCTGCATTTGTAACCCGCCCTTCTCACCCCCGAAGGGGGACTCAGGGCGGCCTCACAGCAAGCACTGTCCGGTATTGTCACAATTCAATGTATTTATGTTTGACAGATGAAAAAATGAAAGAGCTACAAGAGCAAAGCAGGCTTTTTACTACACTTCTTGAAACAAATGAACAAGATATGCGAAGGGCAGAGGTTTATGCTCCAGGACTTGCAGAGGAAGGTACGTCTTCAGGGTGTTTTGCCTGGGCAAAGAACGGGAGAAACTGAAAGGACCAGAAACACATGACAAATAAGAGGAAGGTGAACTGTCTCTGTGGTGTTCACATCATCATTTACACTACAGATCCAGTTCATCCTGTTCCTAAGTGCCACATATTTCTATTTTCTTTCATATGTCCCCATCTTGCCCAGGTGGAAGATGGCTCACAGGAAGAAAAGGGTAACTGGATCCTCAGGGTCTGTGCCATTGTGGGCACAGGGCTAACTCTTCACCTTCCTGCAAGGTTCGAGTGTCTGTCTTACCTAGACAAATGAAGAAAAATACCAGGAGAAACAGAAATACATGGCATGAATGCCTCTTGAAAAGGTCCCTGCTAATCTCCTGAGGACAAGGCTGCCATATGAATGTTTCAAGGCAAGCAACCCCATTTTGAGGAGTTGTACATGGCCTGGGCAGTGATTCCTTGCTTTATTCTACTTCCTGAGGATGGGACTACTGTATGACTATTCACACAGCAGCACCAAATTTGGGAAATGGGGACAGTGCTTCAAACTCAGAAATCATCAAAACTGAGATTTTTAAGTCTCGCATAAGCAAATATTTCCTAATAACACATGCAAGCCACTAAGGGAGACCCATACCAAGATTTGGAAACATTTAGTCTGAACTATAGTTATCCCTCTACTTTTGTGGGGTTATGGGTGCAGCTATCCTGCACTGATGGAAAACATGTGAATAACTCAACCGCGTGGGAGGGGGGGATGGAACACGACAGCTGGGAGTTTTTGTTTTACAAGGCCTTTATCCTTCTCTACCAAGGAGTGCTGATGTCGCATCAAACTACAAGTCCCATGATTCTATAGTACTAAGCTGTAACGACCTGGCCCTTGACCACTTGGGGCAGGGTGGACCTTCCTATTTTATATCCCACCGCTGCCACCAATGTAAAAGGATAAAGGCTATTTAAACCACCTCTGTAACAACAAGGCTGTTTTCACCACTGATGACAGGGCAGGACTTTTAACTCAGAAACTGAAAACCCTGTCACAGGAGGCTGGATGTGATGACCAAAGCCTTTTAAACAAAGTGGAGGGAAAACACTAAAAGCTTAATTATGTCTTCGGGTATAATTGTCTTTGGTAGCTGCCACCACTCTAAACATAGAGAAATCTTTACTAAACTGGTAGCCACAATCACCCGAAAATTATATTCCTTGTTAGCACCCGGCTTCCACCCAAACTGTGAGGAGATTTTAATTTCTTTGGTCCCTTTTGAATTCCAAAACTGGCATTGATGGTCCCTGAGGAAATTGATATAAACACCTGAGAGTAAAGCAGGCCCTGAGGCTTTTCTTTTTAAAGATGAACAAAGATGTTTTATTGTGAACAGGAGTTCAAACTGGTATCAAAAACGTGTGGTTACTTTCAAAAGCAGAATTCTTAATGGTTACAATAAACAGGGTACTAAAATCTTAGATGTTTCTTTGCAATAGGTTCCTATAATCTTCAGGTACAGAATAGTTATTTCACAAACTGACTCTGTCCTTTCCCTCACACTAATAATAGCAATTAGTTGTGAGAACAATCACTAACTTCTCAGTTAGTCCCTGAAAAATCCTTTCAGATTTCCTTTTGACCAGTCTAGCAGCCTTTAACCTGAGCTATTCCGCTAGACTTCTGGTCCCAGAGAATTCCTCTCTGAACACTAATCTTCCCCTAATGTAGAAGACTAGCTAAGAGTCTCTCCCCTGTCTGTAAAACAGCATAGAAAGAACTCTCTCTCTCGTCAGAGAGATTCAGACTCTGACGTTACTTTGTCAAAAGCCAAGCCCTAACTGACTAACTGACTGACAAGATTTTCCCTCCTTTCTGCTGACTCCTCCCCTGCTCTGATCGCAGCCAATCCTAGGAGTGCGCCTGTTGCTAGCCCCCAGAGCAGACCTGGGCAATTGCCAGCCCTCCAGGTGTTTTGGACTTCAAATCCCAGAAATCCTAACAGCTGGTAAACTGGCTAGGATTTCTGGGAGTTGAAGTCCAAAACCCAGGTCTTCCCCAGAGAGTACTTTGGCCACATCCATTGGCTCAGGATTAACTTCCCAACATGGTTGCTGATCCAAACCCCACTCCCAAAATGGCATCAAGGCTGCACTGAGGCCTAACTCCATAGGCTTCTAACCTGGCCTACAGGGTAAGTCACTAGATAAGCCATGGTAGTTAAAGTGGTGTTGAAGGGGTGCCCCAGTGACCAGAAAATACATTTTCACAAGTATGATGCTGTTTGAGAAAGTAGGGGTGCCATGTGATTAGGGAATGAACAGTATGCTCCATCTTGCTTGCTTAAGTAATTTTAATCAATAAAGAAAAGTTACTGTTTTGTGCGCATCACCTCGGCTGATCCTTTTGCACCAATGAAACTATGTAGTGCCTTAAAAATGCTTTGAATGTACGCCAGAGCGGGCTTTGGGAATTTTTGTTGGAGTGATCCACTCAGAGTTTCGGTAGCTAAAATAAACATGCATTTTTCTTTTCCCACTTCAAGTAAGGCTTGGTGTGTTTTCTAAGCACCTAGCACAACAGTATCAAACTGCATTAAATCTACAGAGAAGAGGCACCCATAAATAAAGTATGTAGCACAGGTGCCTACGGAAGGGGATGTCATTCAGCCCCATTCACAGAATTTTCAAAGGGTCCAGATTATGCCATTTTCAGTTTATGTGTTGCATTAGGTACCCTTTTGTACTACTGCTTTGGCAATCTTTCTCTTACCAAAAAGGATGGGTTAAAGAGTAAAAGATATAATTATTATACAATGTCTTTTGATTTTTAATGATAGAAGTTCTCTTTCTGAAGGAACCTCAAAAAAAGCTCAGAAAAGCTTATGGTAGGTCTCAGAGCTTTCCTGTAAGGTTCATTGCAGATTATCGTAGTGGATCTCTGATATGTTGTTATGGTGAAATTATATGTGATTTCTGTTTGCAGAAAGGGAATTGTTTACAATGCATAAACTATCTGAAAAGAAGCTACAGTTGTTAGAAAAGTTGGAGTCCAATCAGAAAGAGCTAGAAGAAGCTCAGCAACTTGAAGCTACCCAGCCAGGCAGTGTCAGCGGTATGTTATCATCTCTCATGCTGTAGTTATAGATGTAAATATAAGTATTTGGAATTGGGGTCCTGCTTTACAAGTGTGTGTTATTTTCAGTGAATCTTAGAATTGGAAAGCACCACAAGGACCATCTAGTGCTGCCCCTGCCATGTAGGAATATACAATTACATTCATTTTTCCTGCCTAGATGGGATACTTTACACTGACCTCCTTTGATCTGTAAAGGTCATTTTGAATTCTGATTCTTTTCATTGGAGCATTTGCTAGTTATTTTTGTGTAGGTTTACATTTGGCTATTAATTTTTTGTAGCACATAAGCTGGAGGAGTTGTCTGAGCAAAGGAAAAATTTGACTGCAGAACTAGAGGCAACAGTGGATGACATGCAAAATATTCTTCGTTATGCATCAGAAAAGCTATATTTGTACCACCTACTGGTAAGTACAAGATAAAAGCTGCAAGTGGTATGTTTTTAATTGTTAAATTGTTATTTTATGTGTTTTTTCGGGGGGGGGAGGGTTTGACTTGTTGCTGTGTTGTATTGAGGGCAGAGACTGCCTGTGTAAACCGTCCCGAGTCGCCTTCGGGCTGAGAGGGGCGGTATAGAAACATGACAAATAAATAAAGTAATTTGTGTTGTCGAAGTCTTTCATGGCCGAAATCATTGGGTTGCTGTGAGTTTTTTGGGCTGTATGGCCATGTTCCAGAAGCATTCTCTCCTGACATTTCACCCACATCTGTGGCAAACATCCTCAGAAGTTGTGAGGTCTGTTGGAAACTAGGCAAGTGAGGTTTATATATCTTTCAAAATACCACAGACTCGCTGTATTTACGACCTTTCTCCCAGCCTGGACATTCCACAGATATACATTCCACAGACACCTAAAGTAATTTGCATTTTAATCAATGGCACTCTGGATATGGGTGAATTGCAATCCCTATCATCCTCTGTCATTCCCCCCTCCCCCAAAGCCCTTCAGTATTTTTTGTTGTGTGCCAAGTTTGGTTCAGATTCACCATCAGTGGGGTTCACAGTGCTCTCTGGATGTGGGTTGGATTACAGCTCTCATCATGCTGGGTCAGTCCCAAAAACCCTCCAGTATTAATGTTGGTCACGAGGGGTTCTGTATGCCAAATTTGGTCCAGATCCGTCATTGGTGGGGTTCATGGTGCTCTCAAGATGTGGGGTAAACTACAACTCCAACAC
Organism: Anolis apletophallus; assembly: GCA_030556195.1. Classification (NCBI taxonomy): domain Eukaryota; kingdom Metazoa; phylum Chordata; class Lepidosauria; order Squamata; family Anolidae; genus Anolis; species Anolis apletophallus. The sequence goes on along the minus strand of JARBWK010000008.1, from coordinate 26,188,995 downwards.
GCTGGGCCAATCCCCCCCAAAAGCCCTCCAGTGATTTCTGTTGATCATTTTGGGCATGTGTGCCAAATTTGGTCCAGATCCACCAACAATGATGTTCACAGTGGTCTGTGGAAGTTTTCCCTGGATGTGATGTGAACTTCAAATCCCCTCATTCAGGCCAATCTCCCTGCCGAAACCCCTCCAGTATTTTCTGTTGGCCATATTGGGTATTGTTTTTTAAAAAAATCATTTTTATTCACCATCATATTCAAATACAATAAAATAGGGGGAACAAAACGGATGTGAAATTAAATAGATAGTGAGGTAGGTAGAGGGGATTGGGGAGTGGGTTAGGGTTCGGGGTGGGGTTAGAATTGGGGTAGGTAGGGAAGGGAAGTAGACTAGGAGGGGTAATTGAAAGGCCTCCAGTCCATTCCACAGGGAGCGATTCGTCCTTGGTCCATTTTCTTTGAAGATCACTATCTAATTGGGACCAAAGTCAAATTTCCTTTATTTTCCATGATTGATTGATTGGTTGTTCAAATATTAAATTTTTGTGTCTCCTGCAGGTATAATCTTAATAATTGCCAGTTTATTTATTTATTCATTTATTTACAGTATTTTAACCCCGCCCATCTCAACCCCCAAGGGGGGACTCAGAGCAGGTTAATTTGGTTTGCTTTATTATGATCTTTTAGTTCAGTGCTGTCCAACTTCTATAGGCCCAAGGGCCGGACGTCTGGTGGCTGACCACCTGGCGGGGGGCGGGTGGGGCGGGGGCGGGGCCATCGCGGGGTGGGGCCAATCGCAGGGGGGGCCGATCCCCGGAGTGACGCTGCAAGAGGCAGGCGGAGCAAAATGCCTCTTGGGGTGACGCTGTGGAGAAGGAAGGGAGGTGCTCCTCCCTCTTCCTTCTGCAGCGTCAAACTGGGCAAGAGGCACAGCGATTTCGCCATGCCTCTTGCCCGGTTTGACGCTGTGGAGAAAGAAGGGAGGCGCAGAGAGGGGCTCCCCTTTGCGCCTCTCTTCCTTCTGCAGCGTCAAACTGGGCAAGAGGCACGGCGATTTCGCCATGCCTCTTGCCCGGTTTTGACGCTGTGGAGAAGGAATTTCTCCTCCTCCTCCTCCTCTTTCCCAGGCACCGCGGCTGTCCCGGCGCGGCGGCGCCAGGGAAAGGCATGGCGCCCGGGAAAGAGGAGGAGGAGGGAGAGCAGAAGGCGGCGCCAAGGGCAGCGCGTCACAGGCCTGGCGTGACGCACTGCCCTTGGCGCCGCCTACTCCTCCTTTTCGGCGGTTCCCCGCCCTTCCTAGGGGAGGGAGCCGCCAAAAGAGCAGGCGGCGCCAGGGGCAGCGCGTCACGCCAGGCCTGTGACGCGCTGCCCTTGGCGCCGCCTACTACTCGGCACGGAGAGAGAGGGACGGAAGGGGCGGTGCAGGGAGGAGGAGCTAGCTCTCTTCCTCCTCCCTGCACCGCCTCCCCCTCCCCCCCGGCCGCCATTTAAAAAAAATTTTTTAGATTTTTTTAAAAAAAATTAAAAATGGCGGCTGGGGGCATAGCTGGGGCCGTGCCCAACAGGCTGGGGGGCCGGATCCGGCCCCAGGGCCGCCAGTTGGACAGCCCTGTTTTAGTTTTTGCGTTAAAGTGTCCATATTCATATATTCCATTGATTTAATCATCCAGTCTTCAATTGAGGGAGATTCTTTTTCTTTCAATTTCTGGGCTATTGTTATTCTCGCCGCTGTTGACAGGTAGAAAAACATCCTCTCTTCGTTTTTCCCTATCTTGATATCTATTCTATTAAGCAAGTGTTATTCTGGTTTCATGTCAAATTTAGCCCTAATGATATTTTGTATATGTTTATGAATTGTTGACCAGTACTTTTTAAAAAAGCTCAGAAAAGATTATGGTAGGTCTCAGAGCTTTCCTGTAAGGTTCATTGCAGATTATCGTAGTGGATCTCTGATATGTTGTTATGGTGAAATTATATGTGATTTCTGTTTGCAGAAAGGGAATTGTTTACAATGCATAAACTATCTGAAAAGAAGCTACAGTTGTTAGAAAAGTTGGAGTCCAATCAGAAAGAGCTAGAAGAAGCTCAGCAACTTGAAGCTACCCAGCCAGGCAGTGTCAGCGGTATGTTATCATCTCTCATGCTGTAGTTATAGATGTAAATATAAGTATTTGGAATTGGGGTCCTGCTTTACAAGTGTGTGTTATTTTCAGTGAATCTTAGAATTGGAAAGCACCACAAGGCCCATCTAGTGCTGCCCCTGCCATGTAGGAATATACAATTACATTCATTTTTCCTGCCTAGATGGGATACTTTACACTGACCTCCTTTGATCTGTAAAGGTCATTTTGAATTCTGATTCTTTTCATTGGAGCATTTGCTAGTTATTTTTGTGTAGGTTTACATTTGGCTATTAAATTTTTGTAGCACATAAGCTGGAGGAGTTGTCTGAGCAAAGGAAACATTTGACTGCAGAACTAGAGGCAACAGTGGATGACATGCAAAATATTCTTCGTTATGCATCAGAAAAAGCTATATTTGTACCACCTACTGGTAAGTACAAGATAAAAGCTGCAATTTGTATGTTTTTAATTGTTAAATTGTTATTATATGTGTTTTTTGGGGGGGGTTTGACTTGTTGCTGTGTTGTATTGAGGGCAGAGACTGCCTGTGTAAACCGTCCCGAGTCGCCTTCGGGCTGAGAGGGGCAGTATAGAAACATGACAAATAAATAAAGTAATTTGTGTTGTCGAAGTCTTTCATGGCCGAAATCATTGGGTTGCTGTGAGTTTTTTGGGCTGTATGGCCATGTTCCAGAAGCATTCTCTCCTGACATTTCACCCACATCTGTGGCAAACATCCTCAGAAGTTGTGAGGTCTGTTGGAAACTAGGCAAGTGAGGTTTATATATCTTTCAAAATACCACAGACTCGCTGTATTTACGACCTTTCTCCCAGCCTGGACATTCCACAGATATACATTCCACAGACACCTAAAGTAATTTGCATTTTAATCAATGGCACTCTGGATATGGGTGAATTGCAATCCCTATCATCCTCTGTCATTCCCCCTCCCCCAAAGCCCTTCAGTATTTTTTGTTGTGTGCCAAGTTTGGTTCAGATTCACCATCAGTGGGGTTCACAGTGCTCTCTGGATGTGGGTTGGATTACAGCTCTCATCATGCTGGGTCAGTCCCAAAAACCCTCCAGTATTAATGTTGGTCACGAGGGGTTCTGTATGCCAAATTTGGTCCAGATCCGTCATTGGTGGGGTTCATGGTGCTCTCAAGATGTGGGGTGGGCTACAACTCCAACACGCTGGGCCAATCCCCAAAAAAGCCCTCCAGTGATTTCTGTTGATCATTTTGGGCATGTGTGCCAAATTTGGTCCAGATCCACCAACAATGATGTTCACAGTGGTCTGTGGAAGTTTTCCCTGGATGTGATGTGAACTTCAAATCCCCTCATTCAGGCCAATCTCCCTGCCGAAACCCCTCCAGTATTTTCTGTTGGCCATATTGGGTATTGTTTTTAAAAAAATCATTTTTATTCACCATCATATTCAAATACAATAAAATAGGGGGAACAAAACGGATGTGAAATTAAATAGATAGTGAGGTAGGTAGAGGGGATTGGGGAGTGGGTTAGGGTTCGGGGTGGGGTTAGAATTGGGGTAGGTAGGGAAGGGAAGTAGACTAGGAGGGGTAATTGAAAGGCCTCCAGTCCATTCCACAGGGAGTGATTCGTCCTTGGTCCATTTTCTTTGAAGATCACTATCTAATTGGGACCAAAGTCAAATTTCCTTTATTTTCCATGATTGATTGATTGGTTGTTCAAATATTAAATTTTTGTGTCTCCTGCAGGTATAATCTTAATAATTGCCAGTTTATTTATTTATTCATTTATTTACAGTATTTTAACCCCGCCCATCTCAACCCCCCAAGGGGGGACTCAGAGCAGGTTAATTTGGTTTGCTTTATTATGATCTTTTAGTTCAGTGCTGTCCAACTTCTATAGGCCCAAGGGCCGGACGTCTGGTGGCTGACCACCTGGCGGGCCGGAGCGGGGGCGGGGCCAATCGCGGGGGTGGGGCCAATCGCAGGGGGCGGGGCCGATCCCCGGAGTGACGCTGTAGGAGGGAGGGCGGAGCAAAGAGGGGTTCCCCTTTGCTCCTCCCTCCCTTCTACAGCGTCAAACTGGGCAAGAGGCACGGCGATTTCGCCATGCCTCTTGCCCGGTTTGACGCTGTGGAGAAGGGGAAGGAGGCGCAGAGAGGGCTCCCCCTTTGCGCCTCTCCTTCTGTAGCGTCAAACTGGGCAAGAGGCACGGCGATTTCGCCATGCCTCTTGCCTGGTTTGACGCTGTGGAGAAGGAAGGGAGGTGCAGAGAAGGGCTCCCCTTTGCGCCTCTCTTCCTTCCTGCAGCGTCAAACTGGGCAAGAGGCACAGCGATTTCGCCATGCCTCTTGCCCGGTTTGACGCTGTGGAGAAGGATTTTTCTCCCTCCTCCTCTTCCCAGGCACTGCGGCTGTCCCAGGCGGCGCCAGGGAAAGGCATGGCGCCTGGGAAAGAGGAGGAGGAGGGAGAGCAGAAGGCGGCGCCAAGGGCAGCGCGTCACAGGCCTGGCGTGACGCGCTGCCCTTGGCACCGCCTACTCCTCTTTTCGACGGCTCCCCCGCCCCTTCCTAGGGAGGGGAGGAAAAAGGAGGCAGCCGGTGCCAGGGGCAGCGCGTCACCACGCCAGGCCTGACGCGCTGCCCTTGCGCCGCCTACTCTTTTTCGGCGCGGAGAGAGGGGACGGAGGCGGTGCAGGAGGAGGAGTTAGCTCTCTTCCTCCTCCCTGCCCCGCCTCCCCCCTCCCCTGGCCGCCATTTTTTTAAATTAGATTTTTTTAAAAAAATTAAAAATGGCGGCTGGGGGCATAGCTGGGGCCGTGCCCAACAGGCTGGGGGGCCGGATCCGGCCCCAGGGCCGCCAGTTGGACAGCCCTGTTTTAGTTTTTGCGTTAAAGTGTCCATATTCATATATTCCATTGATTTAATCATCCAGTCTTCAATTGAGGGAGATTCTTTTTCTTTCAATTTCTGGGCTATTGTTATTCTCGCCGCTGTTGACAGGTAGAAAAACATCCTCTCTTCGTTTTTCCCTATCTTGATATCTATTCTATAAAGCAAGTGTTATTCTGGTTTCATGTCAAATTTAGCCCTAATGATATTTTGTATATGTTTATGAATTGTTGACCAGTACTTTTAAATTATTTTGCATCCCCACCATGCATCGTAGTAAGTTCTTAGTTCTCTTTCAGATTTCCAGCATTGATTATTGTATATTTTGTAGTATTTTGATAATTGCAAAGGCGTTACGTGTCATCGGTAGAACATTGTATCAGTTTTCTATTATGTTAATAGCTGTGGTATGTCTTAGTATCCTTTTCCATACTTGTTCCCACTCCCTTAAAAAATCGAATCACCAATGTCAACTGCTCATTTTATCATGCTGCCTTTTACTAGATCCCTCTCTCTTTCCCATTCAAGTAGGTTTTGATATAGTAATTTTATTAGTTTTTTTCTCTTTATTTATTATGGTGTCCCAACATGTCTCTTGAGAGCGAAAATCTTTCTTTCTATCCTCTTTGAAACAGTATTTCGTTTGGAAATAGTGGGACCAGCTCAACATTTTGTCAGGTTCATTTAATTGTTCAAATGTTTTAAGCTACCATTCATTTTAAAAAGTAAATGTTTGTATGTGTACCATTGATTACTCGATATTTCACATTTGTGAAAGGCCTCTGCTGGCGAAATCCACAGAGGTATTTTATTGTAAAAAAAATCTTTCTCTTTCTCCCAGGTTTTAAGGAGCGCTGCCCTGACGAAGTAGTTTGTAATTTTTTCCCCACTTTGGCTTTGCCATACCATAGGTAGGCGTGCCAACATCTCCTGAGATCGTATCACTCTAATGTTAATTTTTTTTCTTTTCTAATGTGGCCCAATCCTTGACCCACGTTAAGGCACATGCATCGAAGTATAGCTGAAGGCTGGGGAGTGGTAGTCCACCTCTGTTTTTTGAATCTGTTAGGGTTTTGAATTTTATTCTGGGTTTTTTCCCGTTCCATATAAAGTCCAAAATATCTTTGTCCCATTTATTGAAGCAGATCTTTGTTCTGAGAATTGGCATCATTTGAAATAAAAAAAATCAATCTGGGCAACACACTCATTTTAATTACTGAGATCCTACCCAATAAAGATAAGTTTAAGTATTTCCACTTTTCTAGTTTCTTTTTGATGTTTTTCCAGGCAGATTCATAGTTATCTTTTAATAAATGAGAGTTTGGGGCTGATATTGTAATTCCTAGATATTTATATTTTCTTACCACTTCAATTCCTGACAATTCTTGTAGTTTGAGGTCCCCCCCCCCCCCAATGTAACATTTTTGTTTTGATTTTAGTTTTAGACTTGTTTATCTTGAACCCTGCCACCAGTCCAAAGTGTTCTATTTTTTGGATCAATTTCCCAATGGACTCCAGTGGTCTTTCAACGATGAAGACCACATCATCAGCGAAGGCTCTTAACTTAAAATCTTCCAATCTTATTTTCGTTCCCTTGAGATCTTTGTCCTCCCTAATCCCTTCAAGCAGAATTTCAAGAACCATTAAAAATAGTAAAGGGGATAGGGGGCACCTTTCTGGATCTCTATTTTGTCGTTCTGAATACCATTAACTATGATTTTGGCTGTTTGTTTACTCTAAATGGCTTTGATTATATTTAGGAAGTGATGTCCGATGTCTAGTTGTTCAAACATTTGGGTCATGAACTCCCAGTTAGTATTGTCGAATGCCTTTTCCGTGTCAAGAAAACGGAGCCCTACCTCTTTTTGGAGATTATTTTCGTAATATTTTATAATGTCGAGTATTGTTCTTAGGTTCTCTTTCATTTGTCTATTGGGCAAAACCCCACTTTGTTCTTCTTTTATTCTATCTTTTAGAAGTCTTTTTAATCTATTCGCTATTATATTTTCAAAAATCTTGTAATCAGTTTTTAGTACTGATATTGGACAGTAGTTTTTTGGACTGGAGGGGTCTGTGCTTTCTTTGTGAATTAGTGTTATATTGGCTTCCAGCCAGGTCTGTGGTAGATTACCATCTGTTAGTATATTATTCATTACTTCTTTTAGGTGTATTATTAATTCATCTTTGAATTTTTTGTAAAAACAAGCTGTGAAGCTGTCTGGCCCTGGGACCTTTCTGTTTTGTAATTTATCTATTACTTTTGTGTTTTCTTCTTTAGAGATTGGAATTCTCCAACTGTGTTCAGGAATTCTCTTTGTGTATCTGAGATTTTTTCTAGTTTCTGTTCCGATATACAGATTATTATGTCCTCCTTTTTTATTTGGTTCCTTTTATATAATGTTTTATAAAATTCTCTAAAATGAAATGCAATATCTTTTTGAGTATTAAAGTTCTTTCCTTCTACTGTTATTTGATTTTTTTTGTTTTCTTTGTCTCCTTTTTCCAGTTTCTTTGCAAGGAATTTGCCTGGTTTATTGGCATACGCAAAGTAGTTTAATTTCATATATTTTAAATTTCTTGCCATTTGCTCTATCTGGGTCGCATTTAGTTCTTTCTTAAGTACATACCACTCACAGGACAAAAGACACCCACTTTACAAACACCACACTCACAACATGACAGCCACACAACTCGCGATGCCTACCTCTACAGACCCACAACACAACAGACACACAACACAACAGACACACAACACACACAACGCATACATACCACTGCTACACAGAAACCTACACAGTACAACCAACTAACACAGGAGGACATAACAACTACCAGGAGGACATAACACTAACACAAATAGGGCACCAGGGACACAGGCACCACTGACAAACACATACTGCCAGAATAACACAAACTTGCAAAACCCACCAAAAAAAACCAATCCTGCAACACAAAAACACACCCCAACCAAAATTCACAACAAACACCACTGGCAAAAGCAACACCCCCTCCACATCACAACCAGCACACAGCCAGACTGACACAACTATGTCACCACAACACACACAAAATACACTCCACAAATACCTGACAACTTCCCCAACACAAAACCCAGAACTGCACTCGCTACTCACCACCACACACACCTCCAAATACACACATGTCCCAGGCACAATACTCCAGCAATTCCTACCCACACAACACAACACAACTTCCTATCACAACCCATCCCCCCAACCTTACTGTAGCACAGCAGTTCTCGTTTGTGCCTGGGGGCCAGGGAACAGGACCGGGAGTTCCTTTAGCATTAGGGCCTGCACTGGCAGAGATAGATTCTGAAGAGGATTTGGAAGGTTTAGCTGAAGGAGAGTTTCCCATCACCGGGCCCCTTTCTCCCACTGAAAGCTTGGCTTGGGATGAAGGTTGGCCTGACCCCTATGAAGACATAGATAACCAGGTGCAAATGGAAAGCAGTGATAGCGAAAGTTATGAACGGCCGGGTGGGAGGGGCTCACAGGATCTTGTGAGTGAAAACATGGAAGAAAGCGGCTGGGAAGATTCTAGGGAGGAGAGCTCTCATGGAGATAGAGACCCAGGTGCTGGGAGACAAGGCCGAACCTTTGATAGGAGACGTAGCATCGAGTCCAGCAGGAGGAGATGGTACCACAGCCTAGACAGGCCAAGGTCCGTCAGCAGAGATTGAGACAGCCCGAAGCCTAGGCGTCGGGGACCTCGGCCGAAAGATTAAGTATAGCATCCGTGGGAACCAATCCCCAGTGCTTAGGCCACGTCTCTTCTGAGTAGACGTGTAGCGAAGTGGGTCCACGGAGCTAAGTTGGCTAGTGGCCACCAAGTCTTGCCTTGTATCCTGTACCCTGCTTTGTTCCTGAATCCGCATTGCTGTGCGGAGCTTTGCCAAGCCTTTTGGATTATTTACCAAGCTGTTTTGGACAATTGATTGCTTACGGCCTTTGGATTGCTTTTGCTATTTTTATGGACAATATTCCTTTTGAACTGTTTCTTTATATTCAATAAAGTAGTTAGCCTTCAGTCCGTCTCTGTGTGTGTGATTAAGGGGCCGGTCAAGTCCGTGCATCGTGACACTTACGGAACCCCGCACACACAACACCTACCACCACCACAAACTAAAACCAACTCCACCTATACTCCAACCACAACACAACACTGCACTGATACTCTACAAACACACACAAACACCCAAAATACCCCACCCACACAAGCATCAACCTCTACATCAACACAGCAGACGGAAATACAAAAAACATTGTATATCCACAAGCTCTGCAGAACGCCAGCAACACCACACACCAACAACTCCACAGGACTTCAACATTCCACCCACCAGAACAACCCACAACGACACAGCCATGACCCCACCAAGACCATAAGTAACATCAATTCCAACCCTTACATACTCAGACTTTCTGGCATCTCCTAAATAGGGCACAGCAACGCGTGCCGGGTACAGCTAGTTGCAGATAAAAAAAGACAAACAATGTATATTCAAACGTACTTCAAACCACGTAACCAGACAGCACATCTCTTTCTGATGGGTTTTTTAGTCTCCATATATCTTTTAGGAATAAATCTTTTTTAAATGGTATGAAATTTTGTGGCAGTTGTCCCCGTTTGGGGTCGCAACCTCTAGTTTTTTTCTTAGATTTGTCCAGCTCTGTTTGCAGAACCCCATGAAAGTCTCCTAGGACTATTAAACTATCATAGGTCTGATCTGTTATCTTCTCCTTCAAAGGTTTCATAAAGGCTGCCTTTGCCCCGGTTGGTGCATATATATTACACATGAGAGTAATTTGATCGTTTAGTCTAATTTTTACAACTATCATTCTTCTATCGTCATCTTTGAAAGCTAATTCCAGCTTCAAATTTTCTTTTATATATATTGCAACCCCTCTCTTTTTTCAGGAGCGGATGAGTAAAATAGTTTCCCTAGTTGTTTATTTTCTAAGTGTGCTGTGTTTCTTTTTATATAATTTCCATAAGTGTTTCTTGGATACAGTCAATTATATCATCATTTCCAGGTCTTTTTTTCCACTTTTTTCTTTATTGATGCTGAGGCTGATGTCAACGTTAATTCATCCTCATCTGATTCTGATTTGTCCTTGGGTCCTGTCTCTTTTTTCCCTTCTCCTGTATTGGGTCAGATTTTTTTTTAGTCTTTCGCTTTCTCCACTGCGGTGATCCAGTATTTTTCTTCTTTGTAAGTTGTCATTATTGCTTCTCTGTCGTGATCATCTGCGAATACGTACTCATGCAATATCTGTGACCACACAGAGCTAATCGGAACCTTCTAGAAGATAAAATTGACACACTGTTGGTAGCCCCGCCCCACCATATATAAGCTCCCTCATTGGAGCTACCCCCTCAGTTCTCCTATTCCGCTCAGGCTATAGGAGAACCTTCGACACTTTGGAGATTTGGACTGCTTCTGACTGAATTCTGGTACCGAACTTTTTTCTGGACTGACTATTCTATCTCTATTCTCCCTTATCCTGCTTATCTGATTAGACTGGTTCGCTGAACAACAAATTCCTAATGGCGACCACGTCTTTTAAGAAATGTGGCCAGTGTCCGAATGTCCTGCCTGACACGGACGGCCACCAGCTGTGTCTAGTTTGCCTTGGGGAAGCCCATCTGACCCGGAACTGTCAGATTTGTAAATCTTTCACCACTCAAACTAGGAAGAACCGTGAGGCACGGCTGAAGGTTGCTCTGTATGAGAAGAGCATCCTTCCATCTCAGCCCCCTCTATTGGATGCTGACCTCCTCCCTCCGGTGGACTTTAAGGCCCTGACACCTCCACACGATGGGGCACCGAAGCGGCCGCGTTCTCCGCGTCCGGAGGGGCCCAAGGAGGGAGACCCGGCCAAAAAACCCAAGATGGTGAAGGCTAAAGATGGCCGCCAAGCGCCTTTGACGAAGAAAAATCCGTCAAAAAAGGCGCGAAAGGAAGACGGCGCTACAGCGCTTAGCACAGCGCTTTTCTCCTCACCTCCGGTGATGCCGCAGGAGCCCGCCCCCTCTGGCCTGCCCAAGTCGCTGCAGCCTCCGGTGGTGCGCCCATCGCCGCTGCCCACGCCGAGAGCCGAAGTGGGGCCGGCTTCGGGGCGAGGAGCCTCCTCCCCGAGCTGGGTGAGGCCTCAGCAGCCTGCGATGCCGCCTCCTCCCCAGCCCATGTCGGGGCCTATGGTGATGACGCCAGAGGAAGGAGGGGCAGGCGAGTGAGCTCCGGCGGCGCAAGATACTCTCACTGAGCATGCGCAGGCCCCGATATCGAGGCCCGACGCCGCAGATCAGCTGATTTTGACAGCTGCACCTCCAGAGCCTCAGCCAAGCCTCTTGCTACCGGCGACGTCGGCGATAGCGAACCCGGCGCACCCCTCCACTCCGATCTTCCGCTCTCCTGAGTCTAGAGGGAGCGCAACCTCACCAGCACCTCCTGTCCCCTCTGGGCCATTTGAACGCCCTTTGACATCGGGTGCAGCTCGAGCGAGGGCCCGCACACCTTCTCGCAGCTCTTCTCATCGTTCAAGGCGCCATCGACGCCGTTCGACATCCTCCTCGACCTCATCTTCTTCCTCCTCCTCCTCCTCTTCTTCGAGCCCTCGGAGGAGTCGCAGGCACCATAAGAGGTCCCGTAAGCACCATCGCCATGAGAGGAGGCGCAACGATAGGAGCCCACAACCCACCGCTCACAGCATCGAAGGGGCTCCATCCGTCTGGAAGTGGACAACCGAAGGTTATGTCTACGTGGGGCCCCCTCCCCCGCAAGCTCCGCAGACTGCTACAGCCCAGCTGCCCCAGGGAATGCCACAGCCTGCAATGCCTGCGCAGTGTGCTGCTCCTCTGGCCTTACCAGTCCCTGCTGCACCTGCGGCCGTTGCCCCGCAATGGGCACAGCCCTTGCAACCACAGCTCCCTTCTGGCGTGGAGGACAATGATCGTCACCCTGACACCGACGTCTCAGGAGAGGAGCAGGACCCGGAGCCAGAAGGAACTGAACTTAGTGGGGATCAGGTTCCCCTTGACTTCAATAACTTTATGATCATGATGGAGAGGCTGGTTAGGGCACTCGACTTGCCACCCCACAGGCTGTGCCTGCTCTCCCCTTCCTCGCCAAGCTTGCCTCCCTTCCTGACACGTCACCTGCCTTGGTGGCTGCCGTTCCCAGACGGCTAGACTCTTTATATAAAGTTGATTTCTCAGCATTTGAATGGCTCGCTCGCCCCACCAAACCCAATTCGGTGGTAACTGAGCTAACCAAATCTAGCCGCCCCAGGGGCACCATGACAACTCCAGCAGATAAGGAAGGGAAAAAATTGGATGGCATTGGGAGGAAGGTGCACACCACAGCGGGCTTAGTAAATCGGATAGCCCACTACGCGACGTACCTCAGCGGGTACCAAACATTTATATGGAACAGAATCCTTCCATATCTTGAATTAATCCCGCCTGAACGGCGTCATCTCCCGAAAGCCCTCCAGGTTGAGGCCTTAGCCCTGGCCCGCTTTCAAAAGGACCTTGGAAAACATTTGGCAGAAACCTCAGGCAGACTGTTTGCAGAGGCTACAGCCCTGCGCCGTCACGCTTGGCTGCGTACGGCCTCCCTTTCAGAGGAGGGTAAAACCCTCGCCGAGGATATGCCCATGCAGGGCAAGGGATTGTTTAATCCGGAAACGGACTCGGACCTCAAGTCAAAGCAGGAGGTCCGGGTAGCTGCCCATGACTTTGGGTACCCCCAACAATCTCAACCATTCAACAGACGGAGGGGGCAGCAGGCAGCCCCTTTCTATAGGAGAAGTTATGGAGGACAGTCTGGCGGCGGTTATAGAAATGGCAACAAGGGCCCCAACAGGTTTCAAGGTAAACGCCAGGGGTTTAACCCCCGCCAGAGGAACAGGCCTTATCAGGCCAAACCTAAATTCCAAGGGGCTTTTAAGAGGCGCTACTAGCCTTAGCATTGCCTTCCCGTTTTGTCTTCACAGATACGGCGCCTCCTCCATCCGTCCCGGCCAACCTGGTTACTTGCTCTGATCCTGTTTTACCCTCCACAGGTTCAGTGTTTTTTTTGGATAGGCTCGCCCCTTTTTATTTGGTTTGGGCATCTATCTCCACTGATTGCTGGGTTTTGAGGATTGTTAGGCTAGGATATTCTATAGAACTCCTAGGTCAGCCCCCTTTAGGAAGAGTAGTATCCGCCCCCAGTTCACAGCCTATTGCTGACGAAATCCACACCCTACTCAACAAGGGAGCTATTTCCCCTGTTGACCCTTCTTCCTATTCAACCTGTTTCTTCTCCCGTTACTTTTTGGTGGCTAAAAAGGGTGGAGGCACCAGGGCCATCCTGGACCTTCGGGAAATTAACCTGTTTGTTGAACCTCGCAAGTTTAAAATGGTCACACTGTCTGCCATTTTACCCCTATTAAATAAACATTGCTGGTTTGCCACTATTGATCTCAGAGATGCTTACTTTCATATAGGTATAGCCTCTCATCACAGGAGACTCCTTTCTTTTCTGGTGGGAACCCAAGCGTACCAATTCAATGTCCTGCCTTTTGGCTTGTCCTCTGCCCCAAGGGTATTTACGAAGTGCATGGCCGTCGTCACTGCCCACCTCAGGGTCAATAAGGTCACGGTTTATCCGTATTTGGACGACTGGCTTCTGGTAGCCCCCACTAGGAGCGGGCTCCTTTCAGACATTGAGTTCACGCTTTCGCTTCTTCAATCCTTAGGCCTGGTCATTAATTTGGAAAAGTCCAATTTAGTGCCCTCCCAAATTGCTCCATTTATTGGCGCAGTTCTAAATTCCATAGAGGAATTGGTATATCTCCCTGACGAGCGATTTCTCAATTTAGTTAATCTATTAGAACAGATGTTACAGGCCTCGACCTCCACAGCCCACCAGATCCAGACGGTACTGGGGCACATGGCCTCTACGACGTCAGTCACTCCGTATGCCCGATTGCGACTTAGGCCGCTTCAATCCTGGTTCATCTCGGTCTTTGACCCTCTGAGAGATGATGCCTTCATGGCGCTTCAGATGCCCTCTCACATTCGAGATTCCCTACGTTGGTGGTTAGATAAGGCCAACGTCTGCTGCGGATTTTCACCGCCCACTCCCACACACACAGTAACGACGGATTCGTCACTGACCGGCTGGGGAGCTCACTGTGGGGACCTAGTAGTACAAGGTCACTGGTCCCAGACTGAGGCCAAGCGCCATATTAACTATTTGGAGCTCTTGGCGGTACAGAGGGCTTTGGAAGCTTTTGAGTTGATACTGTCGGGCAATAGTATACTACTATTGACCGATAACACCACTGTAATGTTTTATTTAAATAAACAAGGGGGTACCCACTCTCGCTCTTTGTTAAAGTTGACCATACAGATATGGGACTGGTGCCTTTCTAGGGGTATACACCTTACAGCGCTCCATTTACCGGGCGAAGAGAATACTGTAGCGGATGCCCTTAGTAGATCTCCCATTGGGCATCATGAATGGTCTCTATTACAAGATGAGGTCTCCCGTATTTTTACTTTCTGGGGGACCCCAGAGATTGACCTCTTTGCGACTAGGGACAACACTAAATGTCAGATGTACTGCTCACGCAGAAGACCAGATGCGTCTCAGGGCTGTTTGGGTGATGCCTTTCGTCTCTCATGGGGAAGGGGGCTACTTTACGCCTTCCCTCCTTTCCCCTTATTACTTAAGGTGCTGGCCAAGATTCAGAGGGACAACGCCAACTGCATCTTGGTGACACCGTGGTGGCCTCGTCAACCCTGGTTCGCGCCCCTACTACACCGCTCACAGGAGATGTACATCAAGCTCAGGGACTTGCCGGACCTGCTTCTATCCCAGGGGGACAGGGTCCTTTACCCAGAGGTGGCCAAGTTACGCCTGACAGCTTGGCGCCTTCATCCCTCCAGATAGTTCCTATTTCGTCACTTTCTCAGCCAGTCCATCGTTTCCTGGACGCGGCTCATAGAGACTCTACCAAGAAGTCTTATACTTATAAATGGGACAAATTTTGTGCCTTTGCGGCAAGGAATAATTCGGCTCCCCTTACCGCACCTATTTCAGTAGTTTTAGATTTTTTAGCAGAATTAGCAGAGCAGGGTCTAGCTCTTTCCTCCATTAGATGTTATTTGGCATCGATTTCGTGGTACAGAAGAAAGGCTGGCCTACCCTCCTGTTTTTCAGACCCTCTAGTCAAACTTTTCCTCAGGGGGGTATCACATTCTAAACCTAAGGTAGCCCCGTTGGCTCCAGGATGGGATCTATATCTTGTTTTGTCAGCTTTGACTAAACCACCTTTCGAGCCGATGGCTACCATTGATATTCCTCGACTTTCATGGAAAGTCGCATTTCTGGTCGCCATCACCTCAGCTAGGAGGGCTAGTGAGCTGTGCGCTTTACGTGCTGATGCTCCCTATATTAGATTCCACAGGGATAAGGTGGTGTTGCGCACCGACCTAGCCTTTTTGCCCAAGGTGGTGACGTCATTCCATATGTCGCAGGATATAGTTTTACCTGCCCTTTTTCCGAATCCCACTTCTGCCCTGGAACGCTCCCTTCACTATTTGGATGTCAGGAGAGCTGTAGCTTTTTATTTAGACAGGACGTCAGGATTCAGGAAGTGTAATAGACTGTTTGTAAAGTACAGGGCAGATACCAAGGGACTCCCGGTATCCTCTCAGAGGATGTCGGCTTGGATTGTAGCTGCAATACAGTTAGCATATCAGACGGCTAGGAAGGATCCTCCCCAGAATGTTAGGGGCCATTCCACGCGAGCGATGGCCACATCTGCAGCTTTCATGAGGGGAGTACCTCTGGATGCGGTTTGCCGAGCGGCCATCTGGAAGACGCCGCTGACGTTCGTGACCCACTACAAGCTGGACGTCATTTCCAAGAGGTAAGCGCAGTTTGGCAGAGCGGTCCTGTTCTCCTCGGTGGCATGACGCCCACCACCCAAGGTTGGTAGCTTGGTAATCTGTTGCATGAGTAAGTATTCGCAGATGATCACGACAGAGAATTATTAGTTGCTTACCTGTAACGGTAGTTCTCTGAGTGATCCTCTGCGAATTCGTACGACCCGCCCTACCTCCCCTGGTCATGCCTCCTCGTTCTAACTGCTTTGCGGTATAAGAGAACTGAGGGGGTAGCTCCAATGAGGGAGCTTATATATGGTGGGGCGGGGCTACCAACATTGTGTCAATTTTATCTTCTAGAAGGTTCCAATTAGCTCTGTGTGGCCACAGATATTGCATGAGTACGAATTCGCAGAGGATCACTCAGAGAACTACCGTTACAGGTAAGCAACTAATAATTCCGTTCCCTCCCATTATTCCATAGTACTAAGACATGGTAGTTAAAGTGGTGTTGAAGAGGTGCCCCAGTGACCAGAAAATACATTTTCACAAGTATGATGCTGTTTGAGAAAGTAGGGGGCGCCATGTGATTAGGGAATGAACAGTATGCTCCATCTTGCTTGCTTAAGCAATTTTAATCAATAAAGAAAAGTTACTTTTTGTGTGCATCACCTCGGCTGAGCCTTTTGCTCAAATGAAACTATGTAGTGCCTTAAAAATGCTTTGATTGTATGCTAGAGCGGGCTTTGGAAATTTTTGTTGGAGTGATCCACTCAGAGTTCCGGTAGCTAAAATAAACATGCATTTTTCTTTTCCCACTTCAAGTAAGGCTTGGTGTGTTTTCTAAGCACCTAGTACAACAGTATCAAACTGCATTAAATCTACAGAGAAGAGGCACCCATAAATAAAGTATGTAGCATAAGTGCTTACGAACAAGGATGTCATTCAGCCCCATTCACAGAATTTTGAAAGGGTCCAGATGAAGACATTTTCAGTTTATGTGTTGCATTAGGTACCCTTTTCGTACTACTGCTTTGGCAATCTTTCTCTTACCAAAAAGGATGCGTTAAAGAGTAAAAGATATAATTATTATACAATGTCTTTTGATTTTTAATGATAGAAGTTCTTTTTCTGAAGGAACCTCAAAAAAAGCTCAGAAAAGATTATGGTAGGTCTCAGAGCTTTCCTGTAAGGTTCATTGCAGATTATCGTAGTGGATCTCTGATATGTTGTTATGGTGAAATTATATGTGATTTCTGTTTGCAGAAAGGGAATTGTTTACAATGCATAAACTATCTGAAAAGAAGCTACAGTTGTTAGAAAAGTTGGAGTCCAATCAGAAAGAGCTAGAAGAAGCTCAGCAACTTGAAGCTACCCAGCCAGGCAGTGTCAGCGGTATGTTATCATCTCTCATGCTGTAGTTATAGATGTAAATATAAGTATTTGGAATTGGGGTCCTGCTTTACAAGTATGTGTTATTTTCAGTGAATCTTAGAATTGGAAAGCACCACAAGGACCATCTAGTGCTGCCCCTGCCATGTAGGAATATACAATTACATTCATTTTTCCTGCCTAGATGGGATACTTTACACTGATCTCCTTTGATCTGTAAAGGTCATTTTGAATTCTGATTCTTTTCATTGGAGCATTTGCTAGTTATTTTTGTGTAGGTTTACATTTGGCTATTAATTTTTTGTAGCACATAAGCTGAAGGAGTTGTCTGAGCAAAGGAAACATTTGACTGCAGAACTAGAGGCAACAGTGGATGACATGCAAAATATTCTTCGTTATGCATCAGAAAAAGCTATATTTGTACCACCTACTGGTAAGTACAACATAAAGTAATTTGTGTTGTCGAAGTCATGGCCGAAATCATTGGGTTGCTGTGAATTTTCTGGGCTGTATGGCCATGTTCCAGAAGCATTCTCTCCTGACATTTCACCCAAATCTATGGCAGACATCCTCAGAGGTTGTGAAGTCTGTTGGAAACTAAGCAAGTGAGGTTTATATATCTTCCAAGATACCACAGGCTCACTGTATTTACGACCTTTCTCCCAGCCTGGACATTCCACAGATATACATTCCACAGACACCTAAAGTAATTTGCATTTTAATCAGTGGCACTCTGGATATGGGTGAATTGCAATCTGTCCTTCCTCCCTCCCCCAAAGCCCTTAAGTATTTTTTGTTGTGTGCCAAGTTTGGTTCAGATTCACCATCAGTGGGGTTCACAGTGCTCTCTGGATACGGGTTGGATTACAGCTCTCATCATGCTGGGTCAGTCCCACAAACTATCCAGTATTAATGTTGGTCATGGGGGGGTCTGTGCCAAATTTGGTCCAGATCCGTCATTGGTGGGGTTCATAGCCTCAAGATGTGGGGTAAACTACACCTCCCAACACGCTGGGCTAATCCCACAAAAAAGCCTCCAGTCATTTTTGTTGATTATTTTGGGCATGCGTGCCAAATTTGGTCCAGATCCACCAACAATGATGTTCACAGTGGTCGTGGAAATTTTCCCTGGATGTGGTGTGAACTTCAAATCCCCTCATTCAGGCCAATCTCCCTGCCGAAACCCCTCCAGTATTTTCTGTTGGTTATGTTGGGTATTGTTGGAGATAACAACCTTCTCAAGCTTCCTCTAGTTCAGAGCTGTCCAACTGGCGTTCCCGGGGCCGTACACGGCCCCCCAGCCTGTTGGACACGGCCCCCGCTATGCCCCCGGCCGCCATTTTTAATTTTTTTAAAAAAAATTCTAATTTTTTTTTAAAAAATGGCGCCCGGGGGGGGGGGGAGGTGGGGCAGGGAGGAGGAAGTGAGCCAGCTCCTCCTCCCTGCACCACCCCCTCCCTGAACTCTCTCTCCTCTTTCCCGGGCGCCCCTGCTGTCCCATGCGCCGCAGCTCCGGTGGTAGAGGAGGAAGAGGAGGAGGGAGAACTCTCCCTCCTCCTTCTCCTCCTCCTCCTCCTCCTCTTTCCCACCGCCCGCCCGCGCCCTTGCCCAGATCCCGGGCGCCGGCGCGCGCGGGGGGAAAGATGAGGGACGAAGGAGAAGGCAATCAGCTGACTGCCTTCTCCTTCGTCCCTCCTCTTTCCCCCCGCGCGCGCCGGCGCCCGGGATCCGGGCAAGGGCGCGGGCGGGGGGAAAGAGGAGGAGGAGGAGGAGGGAGAGTTCTCCCTCCTCCTCCTCCTCCTCCTCTTCCACCGGCGCTGCGCACGGGACAGCCACAGCGACAGGGAAAGAAGAGGAGGAGGAGGGAGAGTTCTCCCTCCTCCCTCTTCCCCCAGCGTCGCTGCTGTCCCCAGCGCCGCAGCGCGGGAGGAGGAGGGAGAATTCTCCTCCTCCTCCGCCGGGAAGGGCGGGAAGGGCGGGAGGGTGCGAGCAGGTGGGCTTCCTCCTCCTCCTTCCCTGCGCCGCTGGTGTCCCATGCGCCGCGGCGCCGGGGGAAGAGGAGGAGGAGGAGGGAGAATGACAGTTTAGGAGGGGGCTGGGGGCAGGGCGGGGGCGGGGCCTGGGGCGGGGCCTGGGGGCGGGGCCGAACGGCCCCCCAGGTCATCAGTGACCTCAATTCCGGCCCTTGGCCGGTTAGAAGTTGGACAGCCCTGCTCTAGTTGATATTCCTCTGTTTTGAAAATGTGTTGTTTTATATCCTGAAGTATACGTTGCCTATTTGTAGTTTGCAGTTACCTCATCTCCATATACCTAAAGCAGTGGGAGGGGCTGCAGGTCATGTGACTGACTCAGTGATGGTTTAGAACAGTGGTTCTCAATCGGTGGGTTCCCTGATGTTTTTGCCTTCAACTCCCAGAAATCCTAACAGATGGTAAAATGGTTGGGATTTCTGGGAGTTGTAAGCCAAAACACCTGGAGATCCACAGGTTGAGAACCACCGGTTTAGAATCTTCAGTTTTAAACAGGATAGCAATTAGAGAAGTCTGTTGAGCCTTGAGCCTATTAGAAGTCAATGTTGAGCCTTGAGCCTGTTAGAAGTAACAGTGTTTCACATGCGGTTGGTGGGGACGAGAGAGAGGGCCTTCTCTGTGATGGCCCCACGGATCTGGAATATCCTCTCAAAAGAGATTAGATTAGTCCCCACCCGTCAATCCTTCCACTCCAACCTGAAAACATGGATGTTCAGACAGACCTTTGACCTTGAAGGCTGAATGGGCCCATATGATGCTGACACTTGACACCTGTGAATTGATGGCAGTTAGTTTTATCTACTGTTGTTTTAAAATTGTATTGTTTTGATTTTAACATGTGTTGACTGGGGGGGCGTTGTTGTTATAATTTTATGTTACTTGTTTTATACTTTTGTACTGGTTGTACTGGATGTATGTTACATGTGCACCCTGGAGTGGTTTGTAAGCTGCCCCGAGTTCCTTCAGGGAGATGATGGCTGGATATAAATAAAGATTACTATTATTATTATTACTATTATTATTGAGTCAGCTTGAGTGTAAACGTCTATCAGAGTGCAGAAGCCATTGTTAGGAAGTTGGTAAACTGTTGAGGCTTGTGTTGTATTTGAAAGTAAACTTTTATTAAAGCGAGCTGTGTAATACAATATAGTTCATGAAGAAACTACTAAAGATTATACGTTTAAGATACAAGCTCTCTGAAAAGTTTTTGAAGCCTTAACCCTTGACAGGAAATGTGCCTGTATCTTTAAATACATGAAATTATCAGTAAACAAACTTGTTATCTTAAAAGAAGTCGGCTTTCATCATTGTCTGCTGAAAGTATCAGATGGACACAAGATATCTACATGCCCAGCGATAACCCATTACCAAGTAAACT
Organism: Anolis apletophallus; assembly: GCA_030556195.1. Lineage (NCBI taxonomy): Eukaryota > Metazoa > Chordata > Lepidosauria > Squamata > Anolidae > Anolis > Anolis apletophallus. Next base: position 26,168,296 of record JARBWK010000008.1, on the reverse strand, counting down.
CTGCTACCCCAATTAGGTTGTGATCCTAACAGCTCATAATCTATACCGCATTGGGTTGTGATTCTGACAGGTCATCATCACAATATCCCCATAGGTATGTGTGAAATTATATGAGATTTTACAAGTGAAATTCTTTTTATTAGACTCTTAAAAAAATTCTGCTTGCAGAAAGGGAAAAGTCTAAAATGCACGAACTATCTGAAAAGAAGCTACAGTTATTAGAAAAGTTGGAGTCCAATCAGAAAGAGCTAGAAGAAGCTCAGCAACTTGAAGCTACCCAGCCAGGCAGTGTCAGCGGTATGTATGTTATCATCTCTCTTGCTGTAATTATAGACTTAAATATAAGGTATTGGAATTGGGGTCCTGCTTTACAAGTATGTGTTATTTTCAGAGAATCTTAGAGTTGGAAATCACGACAAGGACCATCTAGTCCAGCCCCTGCCATGTAGGAATATACAATTACATTCATTTTTCTGCCTAGATAGAATACCTTACACTTAGCTCCTATGTTAGTTTGGATCCAGCTCTCCAATCTGCAAAGGTCATTTTGAATTCTGATCTTGTTCATTGGATCATTCACTACTTATTTTTGTGTATGTTTACATATTGTTATTAATTGTTGTAGCACATAAGCTGGACGAATTGTCTGAGAAAAGGAAGCATTTGACTGCAGAACTAGAGGCAACAGAGAATGACATGAAAAATATTCCTCATTATGCATCAGAAAAAGCTATACTTATTGGTGAGTACAAGATAAAGTAATTTGTGTTTTAATCAGTGGCACTCTGGATATAGCTGAATTGCAGTTGCCATCATCAAGTGTCATTTTCCCCCTCCCAAATCCCTCCAGGATTTAAAATTGGTCATGATGGGAATGTGTGCCATATTTGGTCCAGATCCATCATTGGTAGGGGTCACAGGGCTTTCTGGATGTGGGCTTTCTGATCCAGCATGATGGGAGTTGCAGACCCCCCCCCCGGTCTGCAACTCCCATCATGCTGGATCAGTGACCCCCAAACCTGTTCAGTGTTTTCTATTTGTCATGGGGGGTATCTTTGTCCCAAGTTTGGTCCGGATCTCTTATCAGTGGGATTCACAGTGCTCTCTGGATGCGGGGTGAACTACAGCTCTCATGATGCTGGTTCAGTCCAACCCGAACCCTTCCAGCATTTTCTGTTGGTCAGGGGGTGGGGGTGGGTCTTTGTACCAAGTTTGGTTCAGATTCATAATCACTGGAGTTCACAGTCCTCTCCGGATGTGGGTTGAATCACAGCTCTCATCATGCTGGATCAAGTTCCTCAAACCTTACGGAACCTCGCACAAACAACACCTACCACCACCACAAACAAAAACCAACTCCACCTATACTCCAACCACAACACAACACTGCACTGATACTCTACAAACACACACAAACACCCAAAATACCCCACCCACAGAAGCATCAACCTCTACATCAACACAGCAGACAGAAATACAAAAAACATTGTATATCCACAAGCTCTGCAGAACGCCAGCAACACCACACACCAACAACTCCACAGGACTTCAACATCCCACCCACCAGAACAACCCACAACGACACAGCCATGACCCCACCAAGACCATAAGTAACATCAATTCCAACCCTTACATTCTCAGACTTTCTTGCATCTCCTAAATAGGGCACAGCAACGCGTGCCGGGTACAGCTAGTTGCAGATAAAAAAGACAAACAACATATATTCAAACATACTTCAAACCACGTAACCAGACAGCACATCTCTTTCTGATGGGTTTTTTAGTCTCCATATATCTTTTAGGAATAAATCATTTTTAAATGGTATGAAATTTTGTGGCAGTTGTCCCCCTTTGGGGTCGCAACCTCTAGTTTTTTTCTTAGATTTGTCCAGCTCTGTTTGCAGAACCCCATGAAAGTCTCCTAGGACTATTAAACTATCATAGGTCTGTTCTGTTATCTTCTCCTTCAAAGGTTTCATAAAGGCTGCCTTTGCCCCGGTTGGTGCATATGTATTACACATGAGAGTAATTTGATCGTTTAGTCTAATTTTTACAACTATCATTCTTCCATCGTCATCTTTGAAAGCTAATTCCAGCTTCAAATTTTCTTTTATATATATTGCAACCCCTCTCTTTTTTTCAGGAGCGGATGAGTAAAATAGTTTCTCTAGTTGTTTATTTTCTAAGTGTGCTGTTTTTTTATAATATGTGTTTCTTGGATCGCAATTATATCATCATTTCCACTCTTAAGTTTATTGAATATTAATTTCCTTTTATTTGGGACATTTAGCCCATTTACATTATTTGATATTATTGTTACAGTGGTTTAGATCCATTGGTTCCTTTGTAACCTTTGTTTTGTTGCTGTGTTTGCCGAAGTCTTCAGATGAATCTTTCCTAGGTCTTTTTTCCACTTTTTTCTTTATTGATGCTGAGGCTGATGTCAACG
>JARBWK010000008.1:26150063-26165748 GCA_030556195.1 Anolis apletophallus | reverse complement strand
TTCAGAGTCAAAATCACTGGAGTTCACAGTCCTCTCCGGATGTGGGTTGAATTACAGCTCTCATCATGCTGGATCAGGTTCCTCAAACCCCTCCAGAATTTTCTGTTCATGTTTGGTCCAGATCAGTGTTTGGTGATGTTCAAAGTAATCTCTGGATGCAGGTTGAATTACACCTCCTATCCTGGATCAGTCCCCCAAAACCCTGCAGCATTTCCTGTTGGTCATGGGAGGGTTTGTGTGCCAAGTTTGGTTCAGATCCGTTGTTGATGCGATGCATAGTGCTCTCAGAATGTGGAGTGAACTGCAATTCCCATCTTGCTGGGCCAGTCCCTCCAAACCCCTCCAGTGTTTTCTGTTGGTCATGTTGGGTATGTGTATCCAATTTGGTTAATATATGAACAGAGCTCAAGGGCTGTAAAGCTAGACAAAACAGTACCCACGCAGGGTTCAATGCAATAAATCACAAATTCAATATTTCATCAAATAGTATTATATTGAATATCATATAATATCAAAGTCACAGAAAGACTTACAGAGTAAAACAGGGTATATATAACAAACCCTAAATGAAACTCACGCAGGGTTAATACTGACAACACCAATGTCCCCTCGCAGGGGTTAATACCACATATATAAATTCTTTTAGCTTAGATAGCATGTAGTGAAATCATATATCATAAAGAGTCCGAAAAATAAACCCCTCCCAGGGGGGGAAAATAACGAATACAGGACGCTGAGGAGTGATTAGTCCCCTCACAGTGGATGGTTCAGGCCGACGAGCGCCATGCGTATTGAGAGGCCCAGAAGTCCGTTTCACTGGTAGTCCAGTTTTTTTCAAGGCAAATCAATATGCGTCAATATCTGAAACACAATCAAATAAACCTAAGGTACAATAACCCAAAGCATAATATCATTATAACAGGCAGAGTGAAAGGCATACATACCATAATACAGTATCATATAATATATAACCCAGGCGTAGTAGCCGATCATGGGTGACCCAAAGGTGAACAGTAAAAGCACATGAAGGGGTATAAATGGATAAGAGTGGGTTATGCAAATGAACTGAGGGGGATTACGTCATTCAACCCGTTTGGCCAGTCTGTGTCACGGAGGATTGTCCACTTGATTTCAGCGGCTCTCAGTAGGTCATTAGTATGCTGGGAGGAGTTAGGGTCTTATTTGCTGCAGTATCATGAGTTTTAAAGAGGAAGCCTCATGTTTTTTCTCCTTGCAGTGTTTTGTAGAACATAGAATTTCAGAAGCTTTATGAATTTTACTTGTGTTCAATAAAACGGTCCGCACCCTCGAAGTCATCCCCACGTAAATCAATGAGCACCCACAAGAGATCCCATAAATGACGGATTTAGAAGCGCAGGTCCTAATCTCTGATTTTGAAAGATCTGTTTTAGAGATGCTGTAGATTTCTTTGTCTTGGGAGACATTGGCACATACAGAGCAATGGGAGCAGGGTTTCATGCCAGGGACTCATTATGCTCCTAGTCGGTGGTCTGTGTCCATGAGAGTGTACTACTAAGTCTTTGACATTGCGGGTGCGCTTATGAGCAATCAAAGGAAATGTGGATAAACCCGATATCCTTCAAAAGAGGCCAATATTGTTTAACTATCTTAGCCAGGCAATTGGAGTGGGGTGTGTATGTAATAGGCCACACTATTTTATTCACAGGTTCATTCTTTTTAGTAGCAAACAGGGATGATCTGGGACGGTTTTCTGCCCGTGCTCTGGCTTTTTGTATAATGGTGGCCGGGTATCCTCTCCATGAAATCCGATGTTAATCTGTCTGCTGCTTGTGCATAATCGTCTCTCCGAATGAAGAATTCCTTTTGATGCGAAGAAATTGAGAGAATGGGAGATTGTATGCCAGCATGAGTGTGATGACTGGAAAAAATGCAAATAACTATTTTCTTAACAGTCTTCCTATAGTCCCTTATTTTTAATTTTTGATTGACATTCATGACGGTCACATCAAGGAAATTCACAGTTTGAGTGCTTGTGGTAGCTGTAAATGATAATGACGGTGCCAGGTGTCCATCCATTCCAGGAAATCAGCAATATTCGTATCATGGTGCAAAATCAGGAATAAATCATCTATAAACGGCTGTATAGTTTAACTTTGGGCCGAGAAGCGGTTTTGAGTTCGAGAAAATATGAATTTGTCTTCAAGATGTGCCATAAAAATGTTTGCCAGACAGGGCAACTGAGCCCCCATTGATATTCCGTGAATCTGAGATAATAATCGCCCAAAAAATTGAAAGTAATTGTAATCACTAACTAGATCGAATAGGGCCATAAGAAAGCCCGGATGGGGCTGGTCAGTGGAAACCGCATTATAGAAACAGTTCTCAACCACATCCCGTAGGTCGGGAATGGGGATATTTGTGTAAAGAGAGACTACGTCCAAGGTAATTAAATGATCCCCGGGTTCTAGGTGAAGTCTTCTACCTTTGAGATGAAATGGGTAGTGTCTCTCAGAAATGCTGGGGTTTTCAGACTATGGGTTGTAGGTAATAATCCAAAAATTGGGCAAGGGTTCCAGGATTCACAAGAGCCGGCTAAAATTGGGCGACCAGGAGGATTATTCAAATCTTTGTGAATCTTTTGGCAAACAATATAGGGAAGGTATTTTAGGATGATCTTGTATGAGGAATTTCCCAATGGTGTCATCAATGTGGCCATCTGCAATCGCTTCTTGTATGACATTCCTGATAGTAAATAAGGGACTATAGGAAGACTGTCAAGAAAAATAGTTATCTGCATTTCTCTAGTCATCACACTCATGCTTTGCGCTACAATCTCCCATTCTCTCAATTTCTTCGCATCAAAAGGAATTCTTCATTCGGGACGATTATGCACAAGCAGCAGACAGATTAACATCGGATTTCATGGAGAGAGGATATCCGGCCACCATTATACAAAAAGCCAGAGCACGGGCAGAAAACCGTCCCAGATCATCCCTGTTTGCTACTAAAAAGAATGAACCTGTGAATAAAATAGTGGCCTATTACATACACACCCCACTCCAATTGCCTGGCTAAGATAGTTAAACAATATTGGCCTCTTTGAAGGATATCCCGGGTTTATCCACATTTCCTTTGATTGCTCATAAGCGCACCGCAATGTCAAAAGACTTAGTAGTACACTCTCATGGACACAGACCACCGACTAGGAGCATAATGAGTCCTGGCATGAAACCCTGCTCCCATTGCTCTGTATGTGCCAATGTCTCCCAAGACAAAGAAATCTACAGCATCTCTAAAAACAGATCTTTCAAAATCAGAGATTATGGGACCTGCGCTTCTAAATCCGTCATTTATGGGATCTCTTGTGGGTGCTCATTGATTTACGTGGGGATGACTTCGAGGGGAGGTACGGACCCGTTTTATTGAACACAGAAGTAAAATTCATAAAGCTTCTGAAGATTCTATGTTCTACAAACACTGCAAGGAGAAAAAACATGAGGCTTCCTCTTTAAAACTCATGATACTGCAGCAAATAAGACCTAACTCCTACCAGCATACTAATGACCTACTGAGAGCAGCTGAAATCAAGTGGACAATCCTCCTTGACACAGAATGGCCAAACGGGTTGAATGACGTAATCCCCTCAGTTCATTTGCATAACCCACTCTTATCCATTTATACCCCTTCATGTGCTTTTACTGTTCACCTTTGGGTCACCCATGATCGGCTACTACGCCTGGGTTATATATTATATGATACTGTATTATGGTATGTATGCCTTTCACTCTGCCTGTTATAATGATATTATGCTTTGGGTTATTGTACCTTAGGTTTATTTGATTGTGTTTCACAGATATTGGACGCATATTGATTTGCCTTGAAAAAACTGGACTACCGGTGAAACGGACTTCTGGGCCTCTCAATACGCATGGCGACTCCGTCGGCCTGAAACATCCAAAGTGAGGCGACTAATCACTCCTCAGCGTCCTGTATTCGTTATTTTCCCCACCTGGGATGAGTATAATTTTCGGACTCTTTATGATATATGATTTCACTACATGCTATCTAAGCTAAAAGAATTTATATATGTGGTATTAACCCCTGCGAGGGACATTGAATTGTTGTCAGTATTAACCCCTGCGTGATTTCATTTAGGGTTTGTTATATATACCCTGTTTTACTCTGTAAGTCTTTCTGTGACTTTGATATTATATGATATTCAATATAATACTATTTGATGAAATATTGAATTTGTGATTTATTGCATTGAACCCTGCGTGGGTACTGTTTTGTCTATCCAATTTGGTTCAAATCCATTATCAATGGGGTTCGCAGTACTCTCTGGAAGTTTTCCCTGGATGTGACGTGAACTGCAAATACCCTCATCCAGGGTCAACCCCCCCTGCCCAAACCCCTCCAGTATTTTATATTGGTCATGTTGGGTATGTGTGGAATAATATGTGATTTTACAAATGTAATTCTTTTATTAGACTCTTTTTAAAAATTCTGCTTGCAGAAAGGGAAAAGTCTAAAATGCATGAACTATCTGAAAAGAAGCAACAGTTGTTAGAAAAGTTGGAGTCCAATCAGAAAGAGCTAGAAGAAGCTCAGCAACTTGAAGCTACCCAGCCAGGCAGTGTCAGCGGTATGCATGTTATCACCTCTCATGCTGTAATTATAGACATAAATATAAGAATTTGGAATTGGGATACTGTTTTACAAGTACGTATTATTTACATAGAATCTGAGTTGGAATCATCCAGTCCACAAGAATCATCCAGTCCAGCTCTTGTCATACAACTGCATTCATTTTTCCTGCCTAGAAGGAATACCTTACACTGATCTTTGTTAGTTTGGACTCAGCTTTCCAATCTGTAAAGGTCATTTTGAATTGCGATCATTGGAACATTCGCTAGCGATTTTTGTGTAGGTTTACCTTTGGTTATTCATTTTTGTAGCACATAAGCTGAAGGAGTTGTCTGAGCAAAGGAAACATTTGACTGAAGAACTAGCGGCAACAGTGGATGACATGCAAAATATACCTCGTTATGCACTAGAAAAAGCTATATTTATACCACCTGTTGGTAAGTAGAAGATAAAGTTATTAGCATTTAATCAATGGTACTCTGGATGTAGGTGAATTGCAGTTCCCATCATCCTCTTTCAGTGATCCCCTCCCCCAAACCCCTTTTCTGTTGGCTTGCAATCAGGCTTGCATGACCGAGACCTGGTTGGATGAGCTGGGTGGAGTAAATCTCACCCAGCTGTGCCTGCCAGGTTTCCGGGGTGGGGTGGGGAATCAGCAGGCCAGGTCGAGGGGGTGGGGAGGAGGGGTTGCGGTCAGATGCACCGCAATCTTTTGGTTTTGAGTGTGTAGATCTGAAGGTCAAAACCCATGACAGCTTGGGGATTCTGCTGGTGTACTGCCCACCCCGTGACACAGCAGTTTCCCTGCCTGAGCTAGCAGAAGTGATCACTAATTTGGCTCTGGTCTCCCAGCAACTGGTAGTGCTGGGTGACTTTAACATCCATACAGAGGTCACATTAACAGGTGCAGCTCAAGACTTCATGGTTGCCATGATGACCATGGGGCCGTCCCAAGTATGTAATATCTGGACCCACCCATCAGGCAGGACATACACTTGAACTAGTTTTTGTTTCGAACGGTGGGGCGGCCAGAATGAAATAGCAAAATATTCTTCCATTCTCATGGTCTGACCATCATCTGCTCAGCTTAAGACTCACTTTGACCTCTAACCTCCACAGGGGTTTTGGACCAATTAAGATGGTCCACCCCAGAAGACTTATAGATCTGGATGGATTCTTGACGTCTCTTGGGGATCTTTCTGATACAGAGGCTGACGATCCTGTCAACACCTTGGTTGATCGTTATAATAGCGAGATGTCCAGGGCAATAGACACGATCGCCTCTGAATGTCCCCTTTTGCTGTGTAGAGTCACATCAGCTCCCTGGTTTTCTGAGGAGTTGGTGGTGATGAAGCGTGCAAGGAGATCAGAGTGCCTCTGGAGGAAGACTCCTGGCATCGCTAACCAAGCACAAGCCAGAGCTGCAATTGGGGCCTACTCCATGGCTTTGCAGGCAGCCAGGAAGTCTTTCTTGACTACCTGCATAGCGTCTGCATCTAACAGACCATCAGAGTTGTATCAGGTTGTCGGGGAGCTCCTCCACCCTTCTGGGGTGGGGGAGATCTTTGAGAATTCGGGAACTCGGTGCAGCCATTTCATTCACCATTTTGCAGGCAAAGTCACTCAGATGTGCCTCAAGTTGGATACTAGTTTAAATGCAATGCTATAGGAGGTAACGAGGCACCTGTCTGTCCGATTTTGTGGGATTCATTTCAACTTGTTCAACCTGATGACGTGGACGGGATCCTTGGGGCTGTGAGAGTGACCACTTGTGCCCTGGGCCCTTGCCCTCCTTGGCTAGTTAAACTGGCCAGAGGTGGCTTATTAGATTGGTTTGTGTCTATAATAAACACTCGTTGGCTCAGGGGAAATTTCTGTCTTCCCTTAAGCAGGCAGCAGTAAGACCAATATTGAAGATCTCCCTTGACCCCACTGTTTTGAACAACTACAGACCAATCTCCAACCTCCGTTTTTTGAACAAGGTGCTAGAGTGGGTGGTTGCTTCTCAGCTCCAGGGATTCCTAAATGACACTGATTTTCTAGACCAGTCGCAGTCTGTTTTCAGACCTGGACACGGTACCGAGATGGCTTTGGTCACCTTGGAGGATGACCTCATCAGGGAACTGGGTAGGAGGAGTGTGACCCTGCTGGTTCTCTTGGACATCTCGGCAGCTTTCGATATCTTCAATCAAGGTATCCTTCTAGGGTCAGCTTCCTGGGATGGGCCTTGGGGACACAGCTTTTCTGTGCCTCCAGTCCTTTTTGGTGAAGCTGGAGGACACCCGCTCAGATCCCTGGCCATTGACCTGTGGGGTCCTGCAAGGTCCCATTCTGTCCCCCATGTTTTTTAACATAGTACATGAAACTGCTGGGAGAGGTCATCCAGAGTTTTGGAGTTTGGTGCCATCTCTATGCAGATGATACCCAACTCTGCTACTCTTTTCCACCTAAATTCAAGGAAGTCCCTCGGATACTGGACCAGTGTCTGGCTGCTGTGATGGTCTGGATGAAGGTGAACAAATTGAAGATTAATCCTGACAAGACAGAGGTCCTGCATGTCAGTTGCATGTCGGATTGGGGTATAAGGTGGCAACTCCCCTGAAGATACAGGTCCGCAGTCTGAGGGTCCTTCTGGAGTCAGTGTTGACGCTTGATGCTCAGGTGTCAGCAGTGGCTGGGAGGACCTTTGTACAACTAAAACTTGTGCACCAGCTGCGACTGTACCTCGTGAAGTCTTATCTGGCCATGGGGGTCCATGCCTTAGTTACGTCTAGATTGGATTATTGCAATGCACTCTACGTGGGGCTGCACTTGAAGCCGGCCCAGAAACTTCAGTTGGTCCAACAATCTGCAGCCAGACTGCTAAGTGGAGCGAATTACAGGGAGTGGCCTACCCCCTGTTTAAGGAGCTCCATTGGCTGCCATTCCTTTTCCGGTCCCAATTCAAGGTATAGGTTATCACCTACAAAGCCCTGAACGGTTGGGATCCACTTACATTTGTGATTGCATTTTATTTATTTCTTTCTTTAAAATTTTTGTACCTTGATCTTCTCACCTCCAAGGAGGGACTCAGACCAGCTTACAGCCAAATACAATGCATACAAATTTAAAACATCTTAAAACAGCATATTAAAATACATAAAAACAGAGATACATAAAAACCACATTGCCATTAAAACCACATTCAACTTGGTCTATAAAAGTGGTCACCCATTTTAGATTGAAATCAATCTCAGCTTATTCTGGGAAGGCCTTGTTCCACATCCAAGTCTTCACTCGCCTCCTGAAGGACAACAGGGAGGGGGCAGATCTAACATAGCTTGGGAGGAAGTTCCACAGCCGAGGGGCCACAACAGAGAAGGCCCTGTCTCTCGTCCCCACCAGATGTGCTTGCAAAGATGGCAGGATCGAGAGCAGGGCCTCTCCGGAGGATCTTAATGTCCTTGATGGTTCATAGGGGGAAATCCGTTCGGACAAGTAAACTGGGCCGGAACTGTATAGGGCTTTGTAGATTAAAACCAGCACTTTGAATTGTGCTCGGAAACTAATTGGCAGCCAGTGAAGCTGGCGCAACAAGGGAGTTGTATGCTCCTTGTACCCCGCTCATGTTAGTAACATGGCTGCCGAGCGTTGGACTAATTGCAGTTTCCGAACAGTCTTCAGAGGCAACCCCACGCATATCCTTCTACGAACCTGCGCAATCTCTTCAATCTTTGAGGGAGGCCCTCCTCTTGCTCCCACCTCTGTCACAATCATGGTTGGTGGGGATGAGGGAGAGGGCCTTCTCTATGGTGGCCCCTCGGCTTTTGAACTCTCTACCCAGGGAGATCAGGCAAGCACCCACCTTGGCAGCCTTTAGGAAAAGTCTAAAAACTGGGATTTTCCAGTGTGCTTTTGAGGAATGAACAACAAATCCCCAAATCCCCATACTGTATCCATCCCAGCACAAACTTGTGCTTCTGATGCACTTTAACTCATACTTCAGTTAAGATTAATCCCATTGTTTATCTCACTCGAGTCTCCAACTAGTTTCACCACCCTATTTATGTATCTCAAACAGGGATGTTATAATTTTATCTTTCGCTGTGTTTAATTTTTTATCATTTAATATTTTGTGTCATTATGTTATTGTTATTGTATTATTGTATTATTTTATTATTGTTAAGCATTTTATTTGATGTTATTGTCTGCTGTATGTATTTTATTTTGCATTATTGTATTCTTGGGCTTGGCCTCATGTTAACTGCCTTGAGTCCCTTCAGGGAGATGGTGGCAGGGTATAAATACAGTTTATTACGTTTATCTGTTGGTCAAGGAATGGGAGCTTGTGTTCATGTTTAGTCCAGATCAGTCTGCAGTGATGTTCACAGTGCTTACTGAATGCAGGTTGATTTACACCTTCTATCATGCTGGGTCAGTCCCCCAAAACCCTTTAGTATTTTCTGTTGGTCATGGGGTGTCTCTGTCAAGGTTTGGTCCAGATCATTGGTTGGGTTAATATTGCTCTCAGGATTTGGGGAGAACTACAATTCCCATCATGCTAGGCCAGTCCCCCTATTCCAGTATTATCTGTTGGTCATCTTGGACATATGTGCCAAATTTGGTCCAGATCCATTATTAATGAGGTTTAGAGTGCTCTGTGGAAGTTTTCCCTGGATGCGACCTGAACTGCAAGTCCCCTCATGTAGCGCCAAACCCCCTGCCCAAACTTCTCCAGTATTTTCTGTTGGTCATTTTGGGTATGTCTGAAATAATATGTGATTTTACAAGTGAAATTCTTTTATTAGACTATTTTTTAAAATTCTGTTTGCAGAAAGGGAAAAGTCTAAAATATATAAACTATCTGAAAAGAAGCAACAGTTGTTAGAAAAGTTGGAGTCGAATCAGAAAGAGCTAGAAGAAGCTCAGCAACTTGAAGCTACCCAGCCAGGCAGTGTCAGCGGTATGTATGTTATCACCTCTCATGCTGTGATTATAGACATAAATATAAGAATTTGGAATTGGGATACTGTTTTACAAGTACGTGTTATTTACATAGAATTTTAGAGTTGGAAGGCACCACAAGGATCATCCAGTCCAGCTCCTGCCATGCAGAAATATATACAATACATTCATTTTTCCTGCCTAGATGGAATACCTCACACTGCTCTCCTTTGTTAGTTTGGACCCAGCTCTCCAATCTGTAAAGGTCATTTTGAATTCTGAACCTATTCATTGGAGCCTTTGCTAGTTATTGTTGTGTAGATTTACATTTGGTTATTAATTTTTGTAGCACATAAGCTGAAGGAGTTGTCTGAGCAAAGAAAACATTTGACTGCAGAACTAGAGGCAACAGTGAATGACATGCAAAATATACCTCGTCATGCACTAGAAAAAGCTATATATGTACCACCTGTTGGTAAGTAGAAGATAAAGTTATTTTCATTTTAATCAATGGTACTCTGGATGTGGGTGAATTGCAATTCCCATAGCCCCCCTTCCCCAAACTCCTCCAGTATTTTCTGTTGGTCAAGGAGTGGGGTCAGTGTGCTATGTTTTGTCCAGATCAGTCTTCAGTGATGTTCACAGTGCTCTCTGGATGCAGGTTGAATTACATCTGACATCATGCTGGGCCAGTCCCTCAAAACTCTCCAGTATTTTCTGTTGGTTATGGGGGTGGGGGGTCTGTGTGCCAATTTTGGTCCAGATCCGTCATTGGTGGGGTTCATAGTGCTCAGGATGTGGGGTGAACTACAACTCCCATCATGCTAGGCCAGTCCCCCTTAAGTCCTTCCAGTATTTTCTGTTGGTCATGTTGGACATGTGTGCCACATTTGGTCCGGATACATTATCAATGGGGTGTTGACAGCGCTCTGTGGAAGTTTTCCCTGGATGTGATGTGAACTGCAAATCCCCTCATCCAGGGTCAACCCCCCTGCCCAAACCCCTCCAGTATTTTCTGTTAGTCATGTCGGTTTTGTGTGAAATAATATGTGATTTTACAAGTGAAATTCTTCTTTTAGACTATTTTTTAAAATTCTGTTTGCAGAAAGGGAAAAGTCTACAATATATAAACTATCTGAAAAGAAGCAACAGTTGTTAGAAAAGTTGGAGTCCAATCAGAAAGAGCTAGAAAAAGCTCAGCAACTTGAAGCTACCCAGCCAGGCAGTGTCAGCGGTATGTATGTTATCACCTCTCATGCTGTGATTATAGACATAAATGTAAGCATTTGGAATTGGGGTACTGTTTAACAAGTACGTGTTACTTACATAGAATTTTAGAGTTGGAAGGCACCACAGGATCATCCAGTTCAGCTCCTGCCATGCAGAAATATACCATACATTCATTTTGCCTGCCTAGATGGAATACCTCACACTGCTCTCCTTTGTTAGTTTGGATCCAGCTCTCCAATCTGTAAAGGTCATTTTGAATTCTGATCCTGTTCATTGGAGCCTTTGCTAGTTATTGTTGTGTAGATTTACATTTGGTTATTAATTTTTCTAGCACATAAGATGAAGGAGTTGTCTGAGCAAAGGAAACATTTGACTGCAGAACTAGAGGCAACAGTGAATGACATGCAAAATATACCTGGTCATGCACTAGAAAAAGCTATATTTATACCACCTGTTGGTAAGTAGAAGATTTTTTTTTTGTTGGAAGCTCTCGTTTTTTAAAAAAAAGGTTTTTATTGGTTTTTTCCCCTCTCCCACCCTCCCCGCCTTGTACATACAGTTTATACATCAAACTACAGAGGTTACATTTGAAATATCAGTCTCAGTCTTAATTTTTCTACTCCACCTCTTAACACATTTTCTAAATAATTTCTAACTGGTTCCCACATCCTCTTTGTTATTATCTTTTCAATTTTATCTATATTATTCCATTTACAATTTGTTATTTCCACATTTAACATATTAATTATATAGTTATACCAGTTAGTCAATGTCCATTTTGTTTTATCCTTCCAACCCCTCACTAAAACTATCTGTGCACACGCTATTAATTTGTCAATCAATTTTTCTTTTTGCATATTCTTCACTTCTATTATCTGTGCATGTAATACATTTCTATTAACTATTACTATATGTAAATCTAACATTCTATTGATTTCTCCTTCGATCATTTTCCAATAATCTTGCACTCTATCACATTCCCATATCATATGATTGAACACCCCTCTTTGTTCACAGCCGTGTCAACACTTATCTTTCATCCCTGGTACAAAGCGTGAAAGTTGTGCAGGAGTTCTGTACCATTTTTGTATCATTTTCCTTCTGGCTTCCCTTAATGCATTATACTTTTCTTTTGCTATATTACTTATTTCCCTCTGGATGTCTTCCCTCTCAATTTCCATGTCCAATCTCCATGTATGAAAAATTTCCTCTGTTATTTCTTCTTTTTACTGTTATCATTTTTTCCGTACAGATCTCCTGCCACTTTCTTCTCCCCTCTCAAACATTTCCTAATCACCTTCTCAAATGGACTATCCTGTTCTCTTATTTTTTCCCTTCATCTGAAAATTTCCTGTCTTATGGCCCAACTTTGGATCCAGTTCCCTGACCCGATCCAGTTCTGAATTTCTTTTTGTTCTACAGGGTTTCCATCCTCTGTGTACAGATCCTCCACGAACCTTTTCCCTCTACTTTCGATTAATCTCAGTGTTCTACCTATGCTTACATCATTATTATAATTCATTTGCCATATAGTTGCCACGTTACTTTCGTTGCCTGGGTTTAACTTCTTCTTTCTTTTTTCCACACTTTTACTGTTCCTTTAAAGGGTTCCTTAAATTCTGTTTCCTCTCTCCTCTTCCATTCCGTAAATATTATTTCTTTTCCTTTAATATTATTTATAATTTTTTCCATATTTACCAATTTTTTCCCCGTGTACTGTATTTCCAACAATCTTTGTATTTGAAATGCATCATGGCAAACTTCTAAACTTGGGATCCCCCAGCCTCCTTCTTCCTCTTTTGCATTTAACCACTTGTCCCTTTATTCTGGTCTTTTCCTCCAACTGCCCATGTTTTTATTCTTCTATCCCATGTCTTTAATGTCTTCCTCTCTACTGCATTTGGTAATGTTTGGAATAGGTATAATACTTTTGGTATTATGAACATTTTCAATACCCTTATTCTATCCACTCTTGCTAACGTTTTCCCTTCCCACTTCTTAAGTTGTTTCTCTATTATTTTCCATTTTTGTTTATAATTCCCCTCAACTATACTCTTTAGATTTTTATATATCCACACTCCTAAATATTTTATCTTCTTTAATCCTAATTTTAATCCCGATATTTTTCTAATCTCCAATTGTTCTTTTGGGGGGGTATTAAGACATAATATCTCCGACTTTTCAATGTTAACAAATAATCCTGATATGCTCCTAAATTCTTCCAATATTTTTTATCATGTCTTTTATCATGCTTAATGGTTGGTTGGTAATAATCATTGCATCATCGGCAAAGAGATTCAGCTTTATTTCTTCCTTTTTTCCTCCCTCCTTTTCTATTTTATACCCTGTCCACTTGGTGCTATTTCTGATACTTTCAGCTAGTATCTCTATCGCTATTACAAATAAAGTGGGGGATAATGGACACCCTTGTTTTGTGCCATTTAGAATAGGTATCTCTCCTGTCCTTCTGTTGTTCACTCTTACTCTTGCCTTACAATTACTATACAGTTGCTGCAATGTTTTACAAAATTTTCCCCCATATTCAATTGTTGACATACATTTAACAGAAATTTATGGTTAACCTTATCAAAAGCTTATCAAAAACATCCAATTTGAGTATTCCAATTTTTTCCTTATTCAAATTTGCATGATTCATTGCAATTACCACATTTTTTATTGGATCCCCGATTTTTCTTCCCTTTACAAATCCATATTGATCTTCTATATTTATTTTTGGCATTATCGTTTTCCAATCTTTTTTTGCTAAAAATTTTGTGAATATTTTGTAATCCTGGTTACATAGACTGATAGGTCTATATGACCCTGGTTGTGTTAAATCTCTTCCCTTTTTTGGTATGGTGATAATTTCTGAAACTTTCCATGTTTGTGGGACTTTTTGCTTGATGTATATTTCATTGAACAACTCTGTTAGATGTGGTACCAATTCTTCAATATATGCTTTATAATATTCCGCTGGGAATTCATCTGGCCCTGGTGACTTAGCTCCCTTTGGTAAGTAGAAGATAAAGTTATTTTCATTTTAATCAATGGTACTCTGGATGTGGGTGAATTGCAATTCCCGTTATCCTCTGTCATTGCCCCCCTCCCCCAAACCCCTCCAGTATTTTCTGTTGGTCAAGGAGCGGGGGTCAGTGTGCCATGTTTTGTTCAAATCAGTCTTCACTGATGTTCACAGTGCTCTCTGGATGCAGGTTGAATTACATCTGACATCATGCTGGGCCAGTCCCTCAAAACCCTCCAGTATTTTCTGTTGGTCATGGGGGGTGAGGGGTCTGTGTGCCAATTTTGGTCCAGATCCGTCATTGGTGGGGTTCATAGTGCTCAGGATGTGTGGTGAACTACAACTCCCATCATGCTAGGCCAGTTGCCCCGAAGTCCTTCCAGTATTTTCTGTTGGTCATGTTAGACATGTGTGCCACATTTGGTCCGGATACTTTATCAATGGCGTTCCTGTCGTGGTCCCTGTAAATACATACCTATGGTAATTCCCTGCGCCTGCGCAGACAGTTAGGAATCTTTTAGAGAGATAATATCACTTTAAATGGAAGTCCCGCCCACTCCTCTTGAGTATATATGGGAAGGGCTGCCACCCCAGATCCTTTTATCCGCCGTCATTGCGACAGCTAGGAATCGTTCTCATGTTTCTTTGACTAGCGAAAGATTTTCTATTCTATTTAATTTAATTTAATATATTTAATTTAATATAATTTTTATTATTAAAATTATTATTATTATTATTTGCCGGGGTTGGCTGACCAAAGCTAGAGTGACCTCTCATTCTTTTGGTCACTGACTCAGGCATAAAAAAATTATGGATTTTACCCATTTTTGTAGCAGTGAGACTCACACATTTGAGTTGACTGTTGGCTGCCAAAATGGCAGCAGCAACGGTAAAAAGGCTGAGGGAGAAGTGCCACCAAAATGGCCGCCAACCACCTTGGAACACATGAGTTTAGCAACGTCGAATACTGAAGCAGCCCTAGTTGGGGTAGCAACAGCTCCCGGCCACCACTCTAAAGAGCACCTCTGCTCCACCTTCGGGTGTGCGGCATGCGCGAGCCGTCGGGACAGAAGTACCCCAATCAGCACCTCTAATCCGCTTTCGACATGAATCTCCCGCAAGATGGCTGGGACTGGAGTCCCTTCCAGGGTGCCTCTTGTGTGGCATGAGTCCCTGCAAATAGAGCGAGGAGTGTGCCCTCCGTCAACAGCTCTAGCCCTCGATTGGGCCAACCGAGGCCCAATCGGCATCGCCCCTTTTTGGCATCGCCCCTCGATTGGGGCCAGCTGATGCTGGAGCAGGCCCTCCGATACCGGAGGCCCTCCACTTGGCGCAGCCTCCTATCGGTCCAGTCGATGTTATCGGGCCCACCCGAGTCCGGAGTGTGCCCTCTGATATCGAGGCCAGAGGCCTTCCATTCAGCGCCTCTACCTATCAGGCTCGTCAGAGGCCGGCCCCCCGCCCGCCAACGGGACCAGTTGATATCGGAGAGCCAGCCGAGGCCAGAACGTTCTCGGGATGATCTGCTCCTGCTACGGGAGCGGATCTTGGCGATACACTCTGAGCGGGAAATGCTGGCTCACAAGGGAGCCTGGGATGCCTCCCATTAGAGGACATGGCTCCGGCGCCAACGTCCACTCCCGTGGCAGGAGCGGACCATCTACAAGCCCCAGCCCCGGCGCACTAGAGCCTCTTGCGACCTTCGATGTTGGCACTTCCAGTGTCGACATGGCCGGAGGCTCCTGGGGCAGGAACTGGACGGGGCGGTGCTTGAGGGGTGTGATGCCCAACCGCCCCTGCCATGGGAGCCATGGCCCTCCCTTGAGCTGCAGTCCTCTGATGTCAGGCCGATATGGAGCCCGAGGAGAAGGGTATGCACTC